>CM060686.1:59133628-59526986 GCA_030686995.1 Artemisia argyi
CGACGTGATTGCAAAATTACCTCATCCCACCACAGTTAAAGGAATTAGAAGTTTTTTAGCTCATGCCGGCTTTTACCGACGTTTCATTCAAGACTTTTCTAAGATAGCCCGGCCTCTGACACACTTGCTTGAAAAAGATGCTCCGTTTATCTTTTCGAATGAATGCATCGAAGCATTTAATGTTCTTAAAAAGAAGTTAACGGAGGCTCCCGTCTTAATTGCCCCCGACTGGGACTTGCCCTTCGAGCTAATGTGCGATGCGAGCGATTATGCTATTGGTGCAGTCTTGGGGCAACGCAAGTCTAAGCATTTTCAGCCGATACACTATGCTAGTAAAACTATGACCGACGCTCAATATCATTATACGACTACTGAGAAAGAAATGTTAGCCGTCATTTACGCTTTTGAAAAGTTTCGATCTTATTTGCTTTTGAAGAAATGCATAGTGTACACGGATCATTCGGCTCTTAAGTACCTTATGGCAAAGCAAGACGCTAAGCCACGCTTGATGTGGTGGGTTCTCCTCCTTCAAGAATTCAAAGTTGAAATTCGAGATAAAAAGGGAGCTGAGAACCTTGCTGCTGACCACTTATCGCGTTTAGAGAATCCCCACCAAAGTGTTTTCGAGAAAAAGGAGATTAACGAAGCATTTCCTCTCGAGACACTGGGGAGTTTATCACATGGTGATTCTAGTACCCCATGGTTCGCCGACTTTGCGAATTACTATGCGGGGAATTTTATCCGGAAAGGGATGTCGTTCCAGCAGAAGAAAAAATTCTTCAAAGATGTTAAGCATTATTTCTGGGACGATCCCTATTTGTTTAAGATATGTGCGGATCAAGTGATCCGGCGGTGCGTTCACGGCACGGAAGCCGCTGACATTCTTATGGCATGCCACAATGGACCCACGGGGGGACATCATGGTGCCAACTTCACCGCTAAGAAAGTTTTTGATTCCGGCTTCTACTGGCCGACGATTTACCGGGATGCTCATGAGTTGGTTAAATCATGTGATTCTTGCCAGCGTCAAGGAAAAATTACTCAGAAGGACGAGATGCCTCAAAATGCCATCCAAGTTTGTGAAATTTTTGACGTCCGGGGTATCGATTTCATGGGTCCATTCCCGTCTTCTCGTGGTAACAAATATATACTCGTGGTCATCGACTACTTGTCTAAATGGGTCGAAGCGAAGGCGCTACCCACCAATGACGCCCGAGTTGTAGTGAAATTTCTTAAAAGTCTCTTCGCCCGATTTGGTGCACCTCGTGTTATTATAAGCGATCGTGGGACCCATTTCTGTAACGACCAATTTGCTAAAGTTATGCTCAAATATGGTGTCACACATCGTCTTTCTACGGCATATCATCCACAGACGAGTGGTCAAGTTGAGGTCTCCAATCGTGGCTTGAAACGTATTTTAGAAAGGACCGTAGGTGAACATCGTGCTTCATGGGCCGATAAGTTAGATGATGCACTTTGGGCCTTCCGTACAGCTTACAAAACACCCATTGGGTGCACCCCTTACAAGCTGGTTTACGGAAAGGCCTGCCATTTGCCCTTTGAACTTGAGCACAAGGCCTCCTGGGCCTTGAAACATGCTAATTTTGACCTTCAAACCGCGGGTGATCACCGAAAAGTTCAATTGAATGAATTAGTCGAGCTTCGTGATCAGGCCTATGAGAATTCTTTGATCTACAAAGAGAAGACAAAGAGGATTCACGATGCTAAAATTAAAGATCGCGTCTTCAATGTTGGTGACCGAGTCCTTCTTTTCAATTCTCGATTAAAGATTTTCTCGGGCAAGTTAAAAACCCGTTGGTCTGGACCATTCACCATTACCCAAGTATTTCCCTATGGGACCGTTGAACTTGCTCAACCTAATGGTCCAAATTTTAAGGTGAATGGTCATCGTGTTAAACATTACTTTGGAGGGGACATACCACCCATGGTTGTCCCGGATCTCCAGACTTTCCCCAAGGACGATTAAATTCGGGGATCAAGTCAAGCTCATGTGACTCGGTGATCAAAAACAAGCGCTTCGTGGGAGGCACCCCATGCTTATCCATTTTCATTTTCTTTATTTTCTATTTTCTAATAACGTGACGTGAGGGGGGCGACCCTTTCCAAACTCGTGTTTTCGTGGTTGTTGTTTATGAATGTTCAGGAATTTCCCCGAAGTTTGAGGACTCTCGTGCTCGTGGTTTGTCGTTCTCTCCACTCGAGTCTCATCCTTCGCTGCTCTTTCGGAAATTCACCATATCCAAAATCTTATCGACTAACGTTTATCTCTTGGCATACCTAATAAACGGCCTTAGATTTTACGTAGGATTACCCGTCCCTTAAAACATTGAGGACAATGTTTCACTTTAGTCTGGGGGGTGAATCTTCGATTCGATTTGACCTGTACCATCGTCTGAGCTGTTAACTTACGCAACTCCGTTTTCCACCAAAAATTTTACTTTTTGTCACCGCTTTATTATGCAAAAAAAAAAAAAAAAAAAATGAAATGAAAAAAATGAAAAAATAAATAAATATATATGATATGAATAATAAGTTTTGACACCTTGTTTTGACTTTCCTACCGGCGAGAGTAGAAATAAATGTTCCGACTTGACCGGGCGTGTTGAGCCCTAGCTTGTCTCCCTTAACCAATATAATCAAAAGATTATGGCTAAGCATCCGCGGATCTCATTATTTGGGCTTTTAAATTTGCGGAGATCGAGGAATGATAGAGTTTATTTGGAAGTTTCGTGCTATACACGGATCGCATTACTGGGATTTAAAAAACCCACGAAAGGTACTTGTGGCCTCCTTGTTCCCATCAGCAACGTCACCAATATATAAATAGATGTCTAGGATTAATTAAGGGTATACGGTTTGGGCAATACTTAGTTTTTTTCTCGTTCCCAACAAAATCTCTGCATATGGGGGTTTGGTACACATTGAGGTACTGCCAGTGTTACGGTAAAATAGACTATTGCATCTTGCCGGTTCGCAGCCGATGTTGTGATCTTAGTAAAGGCCGTAGGACTCGGGGTTTGGCATATAGTTATGAATATCAATAATAATAGTCCAAAGCCAAATAAAAAGGCAGAGGAATCCAAAGCTATAAAAAAGCAGCGGATAGAAATCCAAAGTCATAATAAAGCTCTTACATCTTGGCGGCTCATAAACCGTTGACTGTAAAAGAATAAAGGACTAAGGACAAAAGTATTATTAAAGTGCTTATGATTATGCAAAAATGCCAAACTTCGACTCCGGGGGTTTCCCTAATAAAAAGCTTCCGTTTCGGGTATCAAACATGGTATGTCTCGGTCGTAAATAAAAAGGGAGCCTCCACAAATCGTGTTAAATCATAGACCTTCATGTGGACCCGATTTCTGTATGCAGGGATTTTCGAGGGAAAGTTTGGAAACTACTTAGCGTTCAAATTTTGTGCTCTTATCGGACTAACAAATATCGAAACGAGAAAATATGAAGCAATTCATTTCTCACAAATTAAAATCTTTAGATACAACTAAGGAACTGGGGACAAGAGGTAATACACAAGTAACTTTTGTGGGCAGTGTTAGCATCTAACTTCTGGTAAACAATGATTTCGATTTTACGCTTAGTTTGGGAGCTTGTGAAAAATCAAGGATGACGATTTTTATCCGTATGGTCTCTTCTCTGTAAGAAGTGTTTCTACTCGTAGACCCTGAAAGTTGTCAACAGATAAGAATTGATAATGAAAGTCAAAGCAAACCGTCACCTATATAAAAATGAAAAAAGTACAAAAATAGTAGTAGTAGTTGTTATTCATGAAAATCGGAAAACGGAGCGTTTTTGAGAATAAATGATTTTACTATATCTCTTGAACATCTTTGCTACTTTACAACGTCAGTAAAGAGAGGTTTTGAAAATTATTTATCTTTTAAGCGTGAGGTGATGACATTGCGTGAGGGCACGGCAATACCTTAGTCTGGGGGATTTTGATGAGTGCTTAATCACTCATCCTTTTTAGACCTTAAATCAGACCAAAAATACCAAATACTAACCAAAAATGCCAAGAGAATGCATGTTTTTGTATTTGTGTATGTGCAGGTACGGATATGAGAAAAATGGACAAAAACACAGCAAAACCGACAAAAACGAGCACGAGAATGGAAAGTGTCAAAAGCCGAGGCCAGGGAAGTCAAATAGTCAAAGTCTAAGCTCAATATGACAAAATCAACCTCAGAGATTCATCAGTTTCCAAGTTTAGTCCCTGGTGAAAGTTTGAAGAAATTACAACATTAGTCCTTCAACTTTCAGAGTTTGGCATAAATGGTCCCTCAAAAATAATTTGAAGAAAAATCATCAAGTGGTCCTCCATGAATCTTAGAATGGCAATAAATACCCTTGGGAAGTACTTTGAGCAAATTACAGCTTTGGTCCCTATGGTTTGCACTATTACATATTTGATCCTAAAAACAAAACTACTCCTAATAAACCTTAGCCGGATCCATACCTTATACTTAATCCATCCCTTTAGCCCTTAAATCCCACAGCCCATAATACCACAAAGCCCAATCCTCTTTATTTACCCAGCCCACACCTTTTATACCCGGTCAAACCTTACCCTTTACCCCAGTCAACACCCAAAACTAACATAACCCCCAAAAATCCATTCCCGCCCCCCAAAATTACTAAACCCAGAAATTTACCACTGTAGCACGAACCCTAGTCTTACCGTACCCCCAATTACCCAAGTGAATAATCAATTACCTCATGATTAAGGTTCTAGAAGGTGTCAGTAAGGGTCAGGGGATGTCAGACGTGGACCAATCAAATCACACACGCAGGATCGATCACATCACATCAAACAATCCAAGGGCGCACATTGAATGGAATTATCTGGAAGCAATCACACGGTTGATATGGACTCAAAGAAACACACAAGGGACGCGGATTGATGACCTGGACATCCAAGGCCAAGCCCTCAGCTCTCCTATATATACCCCTCCATTTTCATGTAATCGGTGTGCCTAAATTTCTTATTGTTATGCTGTAAAAGTCACTTTGTAATACTTTTTAATTTTAATGAAAGTTGTTTAGTTAATTCATATTGTGTTCTTATTTACTTATTTCATATTTTAACTGCTTATTACTATTAAGGTGTTTCAGCTTATTGTTATTTCTCTTATTGTTCAATTAAATTCAGTTTTAACTTTCAAGTCTATTTTGCTTATTCATGTTTTATTTTTCTCTAAGTTTACTTAACTAAAAAAATAAAATAAAAAATATATATATATATATATATATCAAGTTTATAATTCCTAAAGCTTCAATAAGCTTTCTAGTTGTTTATTAGTTTCATATCAGCTTATCATAGCTTTTGTGATACTTATTTTGGCACCACAATACTTAAAATCTCTCATAAGCCTCAAAAGGGCAACTGATTGGTCAAAAGAGCTTATTAATAAGCTTCAGCTTATTTCTGGGAGTTAGGCAGCCATAAGGTGCGTTTGGCCTGTCTTAAAGACAGGCTGTGTGGGAGAGCCCTTCTGTTTGGCTGAAGGGTAATTGTAAGTCTCATATTTTTTATTTCCAATCTTATTTGCATCATTTAAGTTCCTAGTAGTGATCTGTGTTAACTGCTTGTTAGTGATTCATTTTCAGTTTAATTCATTTTAATATAGCTTATTTTAGTTGGTAAATTTTAATATTAGTAGTTTGTATAAGTGTAGGATAACTGCTTCATTGTTTATTTTAGTCTTGGAATTGTGTAGCTGTGTTAATATTTGATCTAGGTTTGCTGAAATTGCATCAGTAGTTGAGTAGGATAAGATTTAGTTTGCTTTGGTTTGGGTCTGAGTAGGTTTTGAGTGTTTGACAGACGTTCTATGCACATTTGGAGTTGATATCAGTTGATTCAGGGGTGTTTGGGATAAGAGCTGTTGGATAGTATTGATTGTGTGTAACAGGGTATTGATGGTTTAAACATTATCAATTAGGTTTATATGAGAGGTTTGAACTATAAAAATATTTGGTAATTAGATATTTAGTCAAATTTGCATTACATCTTTATTCGTGACTGTATAAGTGAAAGTTTGAACTTGCTTTTGGATAACTGATTTCATTCTAAGTTTGCTTTTGTGTTTCTAAAGTTTAAACACCATTATTGCATACCTAGGGATAGAATCAAGCTGCTCAAATTGGGATTGGTCAAAATTAAGTTGCAACTGCAAAGTCAAAAGAGTTCTACATACCTGTTTCATGAGTATCTGATCTAGGGTAATTCTTAGGGTTCATTTAGGTTTCAAATTTGGGTTTGTTTGATTTTCTGGAGTCTCAGCAATATAGGCTAAAGTTTCATCCCACTCAAATCCTAATAAGTTTTTTTAGGACTGCTTAAAATTAAGCCGCAACTAGGAGATTTGAGCTTTGTTTCTGTTTCTTATTTGAGGACTGCAAGTGTGTGTTGGTTGTCATAATCTGAGAATTGGTGTTAGAATAAGTTCATTTGGCCTCAAATTGTTGTTCTCAGTTGAGTTTTTTTACTTATTGCTTATCTGTTGCGCTAATTGCTTATTCATCATAACTTATTACAAGCTGTTTGTATTCCCATCTGTGTATCTGTGTTCAATTTGGCTTTCCTTCTGTTCCATTGAGCTTTATTTAGTCATAAGATCACTTGGTCAAAGTTGGGTCAACCCTTGGTCAAACTGCTTATCAATAAGCTCTTTGTTTTAAGCTGTTTTCAAAGCAATCAGTACCTACAGTGCTTATTTTCAACTTTTTATATTTTTCCTAGTTTCTAAACATTATTTTAGAATTTCCCTGAAATTTTCAGATTTTTCCAAGTTCATTTGCTATTTTTCTTATTTAATTTTCAATTTTAATCAATTTTAATTACTTTTTAATTACCAAAAATTCCAAAAAAATCAGAAAAAGTCCAGAAAAATCCAAAAAAAATATTAGAAAATTATTTTTAGTTATTTTAGGTTTTTAGAAATTTATTTTGTATTTTTCTCATTTAATTTGAATTTCTTTTGAATTTTTAATTAGATTTAATTGTTTTTAATTTCCAAAAATTCCATAAAAAGCCAAAAAAAATAGTTTTTAGTTTTAAAATTTCTTTTTAGTTATTTTATAATTTTCAAAATTTAATTTTCATTTTTCTCACTATTTTTGCATTTTCTTTTAATTTTTAATTAGTTAATTAGTTTTTAATTCATAAAAAATACATAAAAAGTCAAAAAAATATTTTTCTTTTTCTCAAAATTTTCTTTTATCATTTTTAACTTTTCAAAATTATTTCCAAGTCCGTAGGAGTCGTGTAGCTTAAAAGTCGCGTTTTATTTCGCGCGGTTACGTTTATTTTACGTTTTAATTTACGGTTTTCGATTCTACGTTACGTTTTTGGTTTATTTAGTTGAATTACGTGCTTAATTGATTATTTGTGCTTCATTTAATATTTCATTAGTGTAATCTCATTCATATCACTTTTTACCACTTTTCACGACACGTTTTCCGAATCGGAAATTCGGAATTCCATTCACCCTTCACACGGAATACGACCTCGGATTATCCGTATTTCTTTGCGGATTTCTTGAGCTTGCATCTATACTATAATATTGATATTGTGTTTTTCACGAATCATTCTCGCATATCCCTACGGGGTATTTGACTGATCTATCGGCTAGTTGGATGTTCATACGGGTAGGCTTTAATCCGGAGTATCCTAGTTTAAGGAACATGGAGTGAGGCATGAGGTTGATACTCGCCCCTAAATCGGCAAGAGCATTCTTTATTGACAGGGATCCTATGGAACAGGGTAAGGTGAAGCTACCTGGATTGTCTACCTTTTTTGGTAGCCCTTGATGTGTCACCACCGAACATTCTTCCTCCAGAGTCACAAGACCCTCGAGTTTCTTTCGGTTAGCGAGTAATTTTTTTAAAGTATGTGCTATACTTCGGCATGTGATAGCAAGCATCAAGGAGAGGTATGGTGATCACTGAGTCTTTTAGATATGACAAGAATCGTTTATTATCGTTCTCAGTTTTTTGGTTTTTTAGTCGGGATGGGAATGGGATTCTCGCAGGTTGGTTAGGTGGAGTCGATAGGGATGGGGTCGCCAAGGGAGGTTGTTCGGGAACCTCGCTGCTCACATCACCTTCCTCCTCGCGGGGCTTGCTTGGATCAAGAGTGATAGGGTGTGAGCTCGGATAAGGGGGGTCCTTGGTTGTTGTCCTAGCGTGAGTGGTTATTGCGAGCATGGGGTCTTTTTGGCTTACTGATGGCCTGTCTTGGTCATCGAGGGTGGAGTTAAGCTTGTTGAACCATTCTTCGATGTCATTTTGTTGCTCATCAACGAGCTCATCAAGACCTTTTAATTGTAAGCCTTTTTCTTGAGTGAAGTGACCAAGGTCATCTTCAAAAGTGCTCCTGATTTTATATTCAGGGCCTTCCTCCCCTTTTTTCCTCTTCGCCAGATTTCCCCAAAGGGTGTAGTCATCGTTTTGGTAAAAAGGCAAAAGGGAGGGGTCAGCGTAGATATCACCCCCTGACAAGCACGCATGTTCGGTTGTGGGTTCTCCTCTGCATTCCTCTACCTCGTGCGGGCCCCCACAGTAGTCGCAGATTAAGTAAGGATTTGAAAGTTGTTTAGTTAATTGCGACCCAGCTAGGTATTCCATTCTTTTGTGAATTTTTTGTAGCCGATTTGAAGGTGTTGATATGATTCAGAAATGCTGGCTGTTGACTCAGGTCCATCCCAAGTGTCATCCTGATCCTGAGCATATTCCTCAATCCTATTCCATCCTTCCTTGGCACTAAGGTTGGATAATTTCCCTTTTCTAGAATTGTTGATCCCGTTTCGGTCATTTGAGGAGTCATTGTCGTAGAAGATTTGGACCAGGACCCAAAGTTCGATGCCATGATGGGGAACTTGTCTTATTAAATCCTTGAATCTAATCCCCGATTTATGGAAGGGTTCGTTCTCCCCTTTTCGAAAGCGGAGGATCCTATCCCTAAATGCTGAGGTCTTTCCTGCTGGAAAGAACTTCTCATAAAATTTGGATATGGGTTGCTCCCATGTGAAAATAGATTCAGAGGGAAGTTTATCATACCACTCTTTGGATTTTTCATAAAGGGTGAAAGGGAAGAATCGTAATCGGGATGTGTTTCTAGTAGCCCCATCCGTATGGAGGGTGTCTACTATTTTCAAGAAGTCCTTGATGTGTTGAATCGGGTCATCATCATCTAGTCCACAAAACTTGCACACACTTTGGACAAGCCAAACATCGGTCGCATGCAAGACTTCATTGGTGTGTTCGTTTGGGAAGAAAATGGCGTTTGAGAAGCCACGAGGATTTAGGGAGGAGTAGTCCTTAAGGCGCTTAGGAATGGGGGTTGCGGGGGTACTCATATCGTTGTTGGATTGGGAGCTAGGGGTTGTAAGGTGATTTTCTGAATTTTCTTCAAAAAGGGCCGCATCAAAATTGATAGCTATGCTGGATGGTTCAGGTGTTGAGAGAGATCCTCTTAGCCTACGCATTTCCCTATCAGGTTCTACATAAGGCAAAACAAGGTCTCTAGCGGAACTACGACTCCTAGTGACTCTAAGGTTAGAGTATTCGTCGTTTGCCATGATGGCGAATGGTGGAGATTACGAACAAAGACACGAAGAAATAAGATAGACTAAAGAAAACCTAAAAATAAAAATAAAATCTTACTAGAAAGGAATCTAGCAAGTAGACCTAATAAAAAGAAATCCTAACCTAGACAATAACTATTCCCCGGGCTGCGGCGCCAAAAACTTGATGTGTGGGAATTGCACCAGGCTTTACCTCTCGAGGGATCTCGAGAAGCTTACAACCCCCACCAGGCAGTGTACCTGATCGTTGTAGTATAGTATAGTGACAAGTACCGGGGGATTGATCGTTCAACTCAGGAATAGTGTCGCTAGGATTAGAAAGCCTAAAAACTAGGTCTAGAGGTGAGGGACGGTTTCTTTTGTATTTTTATATTTTATGGAAAGCAAGTAAAATCTCGGGTTTTAGAAGAGTGGGCGGAATTAGTTGCTAATCAACTAACCCAATAACTAAAGATGCAATCAAAATAAAATAACAGAAATGTAAATAAAACTAATTAAACTAATATGGTGTGAACAGTAATTGGGAGAATTATGTTTACTTAGATTTCACTACTCCCTAGATATCTTTTACAGGTTAATTGTTTGTTACAGTTGCGTGGATGACGGGTTATATTCCTTAATACCAATTGTGGGGTGGCGTACGTACTTCCCCAACTCTATAAGCTCCTACTTCACTCCTATGTCGAGCCTGCAAGAAGCTCCTAACATGGGATCACTAGAATTCACTCATGCATTAAATACAACCATAAAAACCTAGTACGCATTGGTTCATGTTTCTTAAGACGTTCAAGCAAGTTACACAATGGAGATCTACCAGTTTTCTTAAGCCTAACATTGAAATCATTCATCCATTACAACAATAAACAAGCATTCAACCTATAATCAACATCTAGGTTTCATTACATCTAAGCAAACACACAAAAGATCTAGCCTAGCATGTTAAAATCAAGACAAGCGTAAGATATATTCAAACAACACATAGACATATTGAATGAATTGAAAGGATTCTTATCTCAATTGAACATGAAGGGTTTCAAGGGGTGAAAACCCTTGAAAATACTGTAAAAGTCATGTTAGGGTTTATTAAGTTCGACCCTAAAATTCTCCTCTCTTTTAGAATGAAAATAACAAAGAGTATATATAGATTTACTAAGGTGATGGCGTCAAGAAGAAAGTTCTGACGCCGTCATCTCGCCGCCAATAAAATTCTCGGACTGCCTAGATCTAGATCTGACGCCGTCATGTGTATTGCTGCTCTGGGCCGTCACCACTTTTACTCTTGACGGCCTTGCCTTGACGCCGTCACGTTTTCTCTGGGCCGTCATCATTTTTGCTCCTGATGCCATCATAAAATTGCTCTTGACGCCGTCAGGTACTGTTTCCAGCAAGGAAAATTAAGACTTTGCCGTTTTCTTCACTTTTATGCTCCAAAAATGTCCGAAATGCTTCCTTTTCCAGAATTCACTCCAAAAGTACCTAAAATCACAAAAGGAACGATTTAGGGCAATATTTGATCAAATAAATTCCAATTCCGGCTTAAATGACCCCCTAAAAACGGGTCATTTTTCGCCTCATCACTAGTTGATTAGTTTGTTACAATTGCATGGATGACGGGTTATATTCCTTAATACCATTGGTAGGGCCGTGGACGATCTTCCCTAACTCTATAAGCTTCTACCTCTTCCTATGTCGAGCCAACTACTAGCTCCTAACATGGCCTCATTAGTAGTTACCTACGCATTAAATACAACCATTATATCGTAGTACACCTCCGATCATGTTTCTTAAGACGTTCAAGCAAGTTACCAATTGGAAGTCTGCCAGTTTTCTTAAACCTAACATCGAATTCATTCATCCACAACAATTATAAACAAACAATCAACCCATAATCAATATCTAAGTTTCATTAGATCTAAGCAAACACCAAGAAAACCTAGCCTAGCATGTTAAAGAGAAGACAAGCGTAAGATATAATCAAACAACACATAGACATATTGAATGATTTGATGAAAGACTTATCTTCAATTAAGCATGGATGAAACAAGGGTTTGAAACCCTCAAAATATCAGTAAAATTCGTATAGGGTTTACTCCTTTCAAAGTTGCACACAATGAATGAAAACTAGAAAACTATATATAGTTTTACATCATGACGGCGTCAAGCGTTAGGTCTGACGCCGTCAACTTGCCGCCAAAATAATACTCGTATTGCCTAGATCCACTTCTGATGCCATCACTCTTTACATACTCTGGGCCGTCTCTCTTTATGTTATACGTGACGGCCTTGACGACCCTAAAGGGTGATGCCATCACGAACTCTTTAGAAAACTCTCTGGCGCGTCACATGTATTTGATTTATCCACCTCTTTGTCAAGTCTTGATGCCGTCACTAGCATCCTGTGACGCTGTCATGTACAATTTCCAGCATGATTTTGAGACTTTGTCGTTTTCTTCACTTTTTCGCTCCAAAAACGTCCAAAATGCTTCCTTTTGTAAGTTTCCTCTCAAAAGTACCTAAAATGACAAAAGGAACGATTTAGGTCAATATTTGATCAAATCTTTACCTTGGTGGATGCATCCACTCTTCCATACTTGATTTTTATCCAATCATCAAAACCGAGCCTATTGAGCCAAGGTAGATCACTCCTTTGGTCATCATTTGTTGATGTCCACAAATGATCATCATTACCAACTTTCGCCATGCAACTCCCTCTATTGCAACTATCGTCTTACAGGCCACAAGTTGCCCATAATTCATCTACGTTGGCACCATGAGTCTTAATTTTCTAACACCAATGTCTCTTTCCTTTAGAATCATCCTCCATTTCATATGAAGGATTATTCTCGGCTTCATGATCAATGTGCTTATTAATGCCATTTGATGTGACGGTATATCATTGTTGCAAGGGCCATTTAACTCGTCCCAGATTTTCCACTTATCTTTTCTATCGATCTTTCTATAAACAATCTGAACCCAATCATCAAATGTAATAGTTCCATCCCATTTCAGGCTCCTTCTTTCATTGTCATTGGTGGAAGTCCACAAGTGCCTATTGCTTTTTAACCTTTCTTCGTATCCCCCACCATCACAAAGCTTGGCATTAGGATCGCAGGAAGCCCACAAATCATACCATATTTCATTGTCAACGGGAATTGCCTCACACCAATGGTACTTTTTCATTGTTGTGCTAGAATTACCATCCATTTTCTTACAATGTTGTGGTGCTACCCCCCATAAGATTTTTAGTATCGGCTTGAGTTAAATGGGTACTAATAGCGACCTTGAATTCATCATTCCCGTGGCTCAATGTACTAGTGGATCCCAAATCAACATCCTTGCTACGTCGTAACTCATTTGAAGGGTTACGGTGTAGTTCTTCCCTGTCGTGTATTTCCTGAAAAACTTCACTAGGAAAACTTTTATTATTAGTAGTTTGGTGCTTGTGTGTAGTGGAATCAGGAGTGACGCTATTTCTAACATCCTGTTTAACGTTCCCAGATTCAACCTTGTGACATTTTCCTCCATCATCCATGCTAAAAACAATTTTTTTTATCATTAACCCGTAAAGAAATGAGTTTACTAAAAATATCGATCACAGCATGGGCTGTGGCAAGTAGTGGTCTTCCTAATATTATGGGCAATTCACTATCTTCTTCCATGTCAAGTATTACAAAATCAACTAGAAAAGTGAATTCATCAATCTTAACCAACACATTCTCAACTATCCCTTTAGGTATGCTAACTGTTTTATTAGCCATTTCAATAGTCATACAAAAAGGTTTAATTTGCCCTAGACCTAGGCGTTTGTACATAGAAAATGGCAGTATACTTATACTAGCCCCTAAATCAGCTAATGCATTGTAACACCCCCATTTTTCACTGATCGCAGCGGATAAAGTGTTTAGGGTATTACTTCATAGAATCACAGATACAGTAATAGAAAACGACACGAAAAGAGACGTTTTGGAAATTTAGTTATCATTCATAATTATCAGAGTTTTAATTATAAAAGATATACTTTTATTTTTGATGAGGTCCCAAAAATCTAAGAGTTAGGTTGGTTGTATTTGAATGATAACCATGAAAAGTCCTCCGAGTTCAGTACCTCCTTCTGTCATGGATCCATAGAAGTAATATACCTGGAATCATAGGTTTAGGGGTTAGTGAATACAAGTTCCCTGGGTTCAGTTGTTACACCCATCTGGGAAAATGCAAGTTTCGTGATAATTGTGATGCATGCACAATTATCAGGAGTTTAGTAGGTTGCACTAAGCTCATGAATCACACCTTAACAATCCGGGTCATGTGGGCTGCAGACCCAACATGAGGGGATAGAAGGATAACTTGCCAAAGTTATACCTTGAGTGGATTCAAATATAGTACTTATTGGTACCACCTAGTAGGGTGTTAATACCAACGGGAGTTTTCAAACTCAAATAGATCTATCAACTATATTCGCGTTCTCTTGGGTAAAACATCCCAAACGATTAGATTCATGAATTTTGGTTATGTAGTGGTGGCTGTTAGTTTACTCGTGCAAACAACCAAAGAAAAAGACTTGTATTCGGTTTTAAGTAAAGCATTTAGCATGTATCCCCCTCACAGGGTTTATAAAGCATTTAGAGTGAAAGCATTTTAAAAGTATGAGGCTATGAGAACTCACACGGTATTTAAAAAGATATGAGGCTAAGAAACTCACCTGGGCGTAGAGTAATCTAAGTGATGTAAATAGTGACTCGGGAACTAGACCGCCTTACTCACGTATCCTAGTGTGTTGTTGGTTTTGTATGTATGTCAAGCTTTAGTTATCATGTTTATGTTTCTCAAGTTATTGTTTTTAGGTTTGTTAATGTTTTATATATAACATAACACCGTTCAGGCCATTGTAATTCAGAAGTATATGACTCCTCACATGAAGCTCCCTACTATTGTATTATGTTATCAACATAATACCGTTCGGGCCATCATAATTCAGAAGTTAATACTCCTCACACAAAGCTCCCTATTATTGAGTTATGTTGTTATTAGGGTTTAGTTATAATCATATCACCGTTCATGCCATCATATCTCAGAAGTATATGCAATAATCGTTCGAGGAGTCAGGGAACTTTAATCCGTAAACCCAACAAACTCGTCAAAAATGAAATATCCACATAGTACTCCTCGCATGAAGCTCCCTAGTATTGTGTTATGCTTCTAACTTTATTTAGGTTTTATACTTATGTGATATTTTCACTTTTTACCCTTATAGTTTATATATTTACGTTTTCTACCCTAAATTTATATTACTTATACTAATAACTATCTATACTTGACACAACTAGTCCCTAGACTTCTATATTTCGTGTAACTAACCTAAGACTCCTAAGTTTTCTATATTTACCATTTTAGACCTTTAACTTTATACTATTTACGTTTTTAGTCCTTTTTAGTTTATACTTATATTATTATCTATCCTAGGGTTTTAATATTATGCAAAACTAGTCGTTACTACTTATAACTTCTAAGAAATGTCAAAAACAGTCCCTAGACTTTATAATTTCAGGAATTTATGATATATACCCTTATGCATGTAAAGTTTTGCAAAACTAGTCCTAATATGCATGTAACTTATATTTTATCTAGTAATTAAGTTTTCTAGCCTATGTTTTACTTATTTTAACTAATCTAGGTTATGTATAACTAGTGTATAACCTAAAATAATGACTTATAGCATGCATGCAAGTATATGACTCGATCTAGGGTTTTAATACGTAAAGTAGCAAGTAAAATGGTTCAAGGCTCATGCAAGGGTTCCTAGGGTATCTAAGGCATTCTAAATCTATCCTAAGACTATACTAAAGCTAAATTAACTAAATGTAAGACTTACTTGGCTAGGGGGGTTTACGTGGGTTAAAATTAGGGTTAGGGTTTTCTAGGGCTCGTACGACTTCAAACCACAACACAACACGACCAAGGCCTAGCTACTCATTCAATATGGCTTCTAATGACTTAGGACTACAGAAATGTGAGGTAGAGAGGAGAGAGAGATGTGTGAAGAAGAAATGAGGGGAGGGGAGGGTATTTATAGGGCTCGATATGGCGATTTGGGTGGAAAAGGGTTGTTTAGGTGTCACAGAGGGGGAGGGCTGAGCAAGCAAGGCTAGGATGGGTAGTGGCAAGTCTAGTGGTGATGAGGATGAGCTAGGAGGTAGCTAGGGGGTTTCCATAGGCCGGTTCTGGTGGAGAGGAGCCGTGGGAGGCGGTTTGGTATATGTAGCTTACAAGGAGGTGATGCACCTCCTTGCTTGGGTTATTGGAGGTGCTTGTAAGTTACTTAGTGTTTTTAGGGGTGGTTTAGGGTGATTAGGGGTGATTAGTGGTGGTTTAGTGGTAGATTAGTGGTGGTTTAGGGTGGATTAGTGGTGATTAGTGGTGGATTAGCCAAGTAGGTGATGCACCTACTTGTGTGTGTGCTTAGAGGTGTTAGGGTGTGTGCTTGGGTATGACTAAGGTGTTAGGGTGCTAGGTTGAGGTGTTTGAGGTGCTTATGTTTAGGTTTTACTTGTTTTAGTTAAGTTTAGACCTAGTTTCTACTTATTAAGTGTTTAAGGTTTTACCTAAGGTTTAGTGCCTAAGTTAAGTTCCTAAGTGTGTTTAGTGACTAATCCTAAGACCTAAAGGGTTTATTCTAAGTGAGGGTAACTTATGGGAAAGGTTTGGGAGGGTTTGACCTAATTTTGTAACCTAAATGACCTAAGTGTGTGTAGTGAGAGACTAGGATTTATCCTATGGTTTAGTACCTAGACTAGTGTCCTATGAGTGTCTAATAACTATTCCTAAGTTCTAAAAGGCTTATACTAAGTGGTAGTGACCTATGGGGAGGTTTTGGGAGGGTTTAAACCTAATTCTAGTTAATTATGACCTAGTTATGGTTTAGGGCTTATGGGGTTTGTATCTAAGTTCTAAAGGATTTATTCTATAGCCTAATAGTCCTAATATATCCTAATATTCCTAAGGAAACTCATACTTAAGCCTTGGACACATTTATACTAGTTAAACTAAGCATATAGGTTCAGATAAGCACATAATCCTACTTAAGTTTTAGTTTAGGGTTTATTAGGGTTTTGTGTTATGTTTAGTGTTTTAGATTGGTGAATTACTTATTATGGTGTTGTTATGATTTTATGCTTGACATACCTGGGGTTTATAGGATGTGAGTGTTGAGTTATTGGCTTGTGTAGATACGTGAGCAGGTCTAGTGAGTCATGCAAGTAATAATATATATAAAAAGCAAACATTTACCTGTGAAATACCTACTATAGGTATTTGTAATGGGAATGATAGTAATGGGTGTTTTATGGGTTGTTATAGTCTTACCCCCTTAGAGAAAATCTCGTCTCGAGATTTTGACGATTATAGAAGTAGGGGAGAGAATAAGTTGAGAAAGTAGAGAAAGAAGAGGATTATTGAGGAAAAATGATGTGAAAAGAAAGAAGATTTTGCACAAGCGGAGCAGGAATTGCTTATACAGATACCAGATACTTAGGTTTTTATATCTCATTATTTGCAAATAAAGGCGTCCCAATATTTGAAAACAAGAGCGTATAAATTCTTAACCTATTTGACTTATAACTTTCTCATTAAAATGTAGGAACATCCTAGTTCATTTTAAGAGGATAGTTATCATAAATCATCCTTAAGTAGTATCGGTGGAAAATGAAGAGAGTTTTACCATATTTAAGGATATATGGTAAGGGAATTTTTTAGAGACAAGTTTCAACTGATATGACAACTAGTTTTCATCTCAGTGAAGACAATTTCTAGATACGGTAGAGGAATATTCTAGTCAAGGTAGAGACAAGTTCTAGTCATGATAGAGACAAGTTCTAGTCATGATAGAGACTAGTTCTAGTCATGATAGAGACAAGTTCTAGTCATGATAAAGACAAGTTATAAAGTTCTCTGGTTTAGCAACTTGTCACATGGTAGATTCCCATGTTAAGACTAGAATGACGGACGTAGAAGATCTCATTTTTACAATTTCTTGCAAAGCGATATTTAATATCATAGTCGAACACAATGAGGATTAAAGTTCGATGTAGATATTCTTACAAGTTCTAACTAATAGAAACTTGCGTTATGACGAGAAATGCAAGTTCTAGCTAATAGAACATTGCGGGATGAGGTAGGGAGAGAATATAGAGAGAATAAAATAGAGTGTAAAATGACGGAGAATTAAAAAAAAAATTGAAGGGAAATGGAGTGAAGGATTTATGGGAGTGGAGTGAAGTGAGAAAGGAAAAAGCATGAAATGGTAAAGTATGGGAAATGGAAAAGGAAAAGGAGTTTGGAGTGGGTGGAGTGGGGAAAAGTATAGGAGTGGGGAAAATGGAAAAGTATGGTTTTAATATGTGGAGTTGGGAAAAAGGCGGAAAAAAGGGATTTTAAATGGAAGAATAGGAGGAAGTGGGAGGAAAGGATTTAAACGGTAGAAAGAGAGAAATGAAAAGATGAGATTAAACGAAAGAGTAAGAGTATAGGATACATGAAGGAGAATATCCTAACGGAGTTTTAGATTTACTAGATTTCTTCCCAGAGTTTTGTTTTCCCCCTAAGGTTCTTCTAGTTTTTCCTAACTAATCCTAATTTCTAAGGGTGAGGTGTTTGGTTCCATTGAGGTAGAGGGTTCTAAAGAGGGATTAGGTTTAAGTGTTTTCTTTCCTAAGGGTTGATTAGGTATATCCTTATTTTTAGGTGTTGTTTCAGGTTTTCTCTTTTATTTTAGGTTGTCTATTATTACCATTATTACTATTATTATGAGTATTACTATTCCTAGGGATTTGAAACCAGCTAGGGCACTATCCATAGTATCTCCTAAGTGAAATTTCCTAATGGGTATTCTAAAAAATTTCAAATCCTAAGTTATAATGTAAAATCCTCAAGTGTATAAGTATGGTTATCCTAAGGGCTAGGTATGGGTAATCTATGACCTAAATCTACTTATTCCTATAGGGTAAGTGTGTCTATCCTAAACTAGGGGTCTAGAGGCTTAGGCTGACGGTTATCTAATCCTAAGTTTTTCCTAATCTATATTCTAATCCTAATGTTTTCCTATTAAGTCTTATCCTATTTCTATTGGGGTAGGGGTTTTGGTTTCTAATCCTAATGGTCTAAGGTTTTCTAATCCTAATGGTCTATGGTTTTCTAATACTAATGGTCTAAGGTTTTCTAATCCTAAGTTTATGTTTTCTAGGGTTATCCTAATGTTATTTCTAACCTCAAGTATGGAAATCCTAACTAAGGTTTTGGGGTTTACTAAAAGGGATTGGGGAAAACTAGCTCGGGTATCATAGTAATCTAGGGGAATAAAGAGTAGGAATATGCTTATATATGAGGATCATATATTTGCATATGGAATAGCTAGGGGTAGATCTCTAACTAGAACGAAGATAGCTTAAGAAAGCTATGGAAAGAAGTAAAGGTTTAGAGATCAGAAGAGAAAGAATTCAGATCTCTATGGTGAAGAATGAGGATTCTCACCATCGGTAAGGGGGAAAATTGAAAAAGGTTAGAGTAAGAGAAATTTAAAACAATTTAAAGATTCTATATACCTAATACATCAGGGTGGGTTTCCTAAGATTCTAAGCGTAAGGGTTAAGGGTAGGTTATAGGTTTTTCTAAGGGTTTTCTAAGGGTGTCCTAAGGTGAAAGGCAGTCCTAAGTCTAGTTATCTAATCTATCCTAATTGAGGGGTACCAGGTAGTTTCTAAATCCCAATTTGTTTTATTTGTTTTCTATTTTACTTATCCTATAGGATCTAACTATTCTAAGGCATATCTCCTAGAGTTATTTATCTACTTAGGGTTTTCTAAAGTTTCCTAATTTCCTAATTTCCTAATTTCATGAGTTAGTGTTTTCTAAGTTTTCCTCATCATTATCTATTATCTTTTCTAAAGTGCAAATCCTAAAGCGGGCAAAAGCTATTTTATGGTGATGTTTCATTTGGTTTTTTTGTATTTTAGCTATTTTAAAAGTGTTTTCTGTTAAATTCTTTCTTAAACTACTATAGTCAGGTTGATTATCTAAGTTATTATTATTATGACCTTTTTCTATCTTCTCAAGGAGCTCAAGAAAAATTTCATTTAAATTATTTAAAATCTCCTCTAATTAGTTTTCCTCATCTTCTAGAGTCAACCTAGAGGGTTTTTCTCCAATTTCATTTTTCTAAGATGGAATGGGAGGGTTTATTAAGTAAGGGGTAGGGTTTAAGGTATAGGGTTGCCTAAGGTCAAATCTAGGGGTATAGGTAGGGATAGGGTATTTAGGTATATATGGTTCTCTCGGGAGAAAGAAACCATGGGGTTCTGTTTTATGGGTAGGAAAAAGTGATGTATAATAGGGTATAGGGGAGGTAGGGGTGATGTCTTAGCATAGAAATCTCTTATGTGTTTTAAATGAGAGTTATCTAAAGAAGGGGTATATCCTAAGGGTGAAGGTTTATCTAAACTATTCCTAGAGTCTTCTAAGTTATAGGGTTTAGGGGAATAATATAGTACATTCGGAGAGGAAAGATCATTCTCCTGATGTGGAATATATGAGATAGGGGTAGAGTAGAGGGGAGTAGACATAACTATATAATAAAGAAAATACTGTAAATCATTTAGCAGTTAAGCAGGCAATTATTATACTTACCTTAGCACATATGGTTATGGAGGATGGTAGAGGTACTGAGGACTTTCTCGGGTTTAAGGAAAATAGTTTTAGTTTAGGTTTTGACCTTGTTCTCTACAACTAAAGCTCTGATGCCAATCTGTAACACCCCCATTTTTCACTGATCATAGTGGATAAAGTGTTTGGGGTATTACTTCATAGAATCACAGATACAGTAATAGAAAACGACTCGAAAAGAGACGTTTTGGAAATTTAGTTATCATTCATAATTATCAGAGTTTTAATTATAAAAGATATACTTTTACTTTTGATGAGGTCCCAAAAATCTAAGAGTTAGGTTGGTTGTGTTTGAACGATAACCATGAAAAGTCCTCCGAGTTCAGTACCTCCTTCTGCCATGGATCCATAGAAGTAATATACCTAGAATACATGCTTAAAAAGTCAACACTAGGTGTTGAGTGAGAATCATAGGTTTAGGAGTTAGTGAATACAAGTTTCCTGGGTTCAGTTGTTACACCCATCTGGAAAAGGGCCTGAAATTACGAGTTGTGACAGTCTTCCCCTCTAAAAGGAACTTCGTCACGAAGTTCAGTTTGTTTTGGTCTCTGGAGTGGTATTTGCGAAAAGATGATGATATTTGAGTCGCATCTGGTCCTCTCGTACCCTAAGTAAACTCGAGACCTCTTCGAGAATTCCAGCGAACTTTCATGATAGGTATTCGACTTCGCTTCAACTGTTCGACCTCATGGTCTATGATTTCTATTAGTTCTCCTACAAGGTTTCGGTTTGTCATTGGGTTGGATCCCTTCCAAATGAAATTATGAGTGACTCGTCTGAAAGACATTTCTTGAGATTTGAAAAACGTGAAACATGATTGGGTAACTTACTGTTCTCTAACAAGGCTCAGGTCTGACGGCGACTAGGCCTACTCTGTCAGAAATATTAAATGGTCCAGTATATATTGGGTTTAACTTCCCGAATTTTTCTGAATGGTATCATGCCTTTCCTAGGCAGAACTTTCAACATGACCCTGCCACCAACTTGAATTTCTAAGGGTTTACAACTTATCAAACTTGTAACTGATTCTTGACTTGTAGAAAATTCCTGGTTATTTCATGAATGCCTACTTGGACTAGTGAGTTGGGCTTTTCCAAATTTCGATCCGTCAATGGATGTTGGCACTTCGACCATAGAGTGCCTCAAATAGTGTAGTCTTTACGCTCGCGCAATAACTATGGTCGCAACTGAATTTGATTTATGGTAAATGGTTAGTCCAACCATTTCTAAAGTCAATCACTCATGCTCTGAGCATAACCTTCCTATGTTTAAATTGTTCTCTCGCTCTAACCATCGATCCGAGGACGATAGGCGGTGTATACATCTAAATGGGGTTCCGAAGGAAATCTTAAAATGATTGCTAGGAATTTGAGGTGAATCGATTACCTTTATCAAGAATAATTTAAATGGGTACAATAAATCTTGTGATTAATTCCACAACGTCATATCTTTCGAACAGAACATTATTTGAAGGAGATAGAATATGGGTAACAGTTTTCATTCCTTGTGTTTTGTTCCAACGGATGCTAATTAAGACATATGTCTTTCTTTGCCTATTGTGCTTGGTCTCCATTACTGATGTTTGTAATTGATTTATGGTGTCCCTCCTAATTTCCTTCATCACATATTCCAATATTCTTTATTTTCAAATCACAAAACCCTAAATGCATAAGTGATGTAGTATGGTGATTGGTTTCGGAAATTTATCTCGCGATTGTGAGTTTTGGTAGTAATCTTTTTCTGAATAAATGAATTTAGAAAATGGAGCAATTGGTTTACTAAGTAATATCTTTCTTGATGATTCAAAATTCAGTAGTTATGAAAGGTGAAACTGTTTTTAAACATGTTGTGAATTGGACTATTTACCAAAGTTTGATGTTTATATATTTCTCGTTGTATGATGGTTTTGTTATATATTGACCAAAAAGGATCGTACTTGTTCAAAATAGGAATTTCAGAAATTATTTTCTACAAGATATGTGATTTATGTACACACAATTTTTAAATCAACTCCATTTAAAAGTGAAAACACTAACACCGATAAAATGGTAGGATAGGAAATGTTCGCATAATTGCATAGATGTCTAACGTTTAGTTCTTGAGGTTGGATAATGCCTATTGGTGGTTATCAGGCAAAACTACGAGCATAGGTATTCAAACTAACTTAAGTCCTGAAATGGTTTATCGTTGAAATTGTCATCGTGTTGGCAAAATATATGTTCGGGTCTGATCTCTTTCTTGATATGAAAGTGAGGTTATCTGGAGTTTCTAGAGAGCACAACGCCTTAGGGGGATCTATATCGATATCCTTAATTCAAATCAATTACCCTTGGTGAAAACTCATTGCAGGGAAGTTTGCGTTTGGATGAGGCCATGTTTAAATGAAATGCTCTACAGTCTCGATTAGGCAGCTTGGTTTATTTCTATAGTGTTGCTTAGCGTACATCCAAATTGTACTTGATCTTGTAACTCAGTCTAGCTAGTACCTTCGAATGATAGAATTTGACAACTAGGTCAGAGATGGTGGTTCGGATGGTCTCGTGGTATCTTAGGATTGTTGTTGAGTTATGAATTTTCTTACTATATACTCCTAATCTAGGTTAGTGGTTCTGAAATCCTTTCATTGCTTTTCTTGTATCGAGGAATCCTCCTTGTAATTGATATGAAAAGTCTCTCCTAGAGAAGTCAATGGAAAATCCAACTTAATGGTTGACTGAGTGACAGGTGGGGTTAGTATCCAGGGAGGGTTTGTCAAAAAGAGATGTTTATGAAATAGTTTATTTGTTTACAAAGCTTTCAAATGAAGATTGTATTTAACAATTCTTTAAAAGGTAATTATTTTCTTCATGGCATAATCCTTCATGAACTATACATAGGTGATCAGGCTATGTATAATTGAGGACTAATGATGCGATGCTTGATTTAGTCGAAATAGCATCACTTTTCTCAAAAGTTTTAGATGGTGTTCAATGTATTGTTCTGAAAGTTGGTATCCTAGATATCTCCTTTCAAAGTAACATGAAAATTGTCTCGCATAATAATAGTAAATACTTGATGTAATGACGGAAAAATCAATTTATAGGGTGGTAACAAAATAGCTTATTTTAAAACTTTTGTAAAAAAATTTCCCTATGATTGTAAAATAGCTTGAAATAAATTCGTTGAATGGTTTATTAGATACATGGGTGAATCATATGGAATGGTAATAGTCTACTAATCCGTCAAAAAAAAAAAAAAAAAAAAAAAAAAAAAAAAAAAAAAAAAAAAAAAAAAAAGACACACGAAGCCGGCCTAGTCCCTAATAAGACAATGGTATAATGTTGCGAAACGATTGGAAATTGAGCAATTGGAATAGAAAATAAAATAAACGAAGGTTATGATTATCGCTGAGATAACAAAAGATAGAGATTACATTAGATAGAAAGTTACCTATTACAACTAGGTTATGCCAACGTACCTATGGAAAGTACAAAGGAAAATACAACCCTAGAGGGCTTGAACTACGGTTTACTTATTAAAACAGGAAATCCTTCTGTTTAAACATTGGTGTTGCCCTTGATTTTGTTGATGTCCTAACGAGCTTCTCTTCCAACAATCTACGCTCTTCCTTGAGCCGTTCTACCTTGGTTCTTGTTCCTCTGACTCTTCCTTTTTGGGCAATCACTCTTGAAGTGTCCAATTCCTCCACAGCCAAAACATGTTATTGGTGGTTTCTGATTGTCACCCATAATTGGAAACTTGCAATCTCTGGTATTGTCACCAACCTTCTTACAGTTGCCACATGGATTCGGGCAACGACCTGGGTTATGATGACATTGACACTTTTCACATTTAGGTAAAATACCAAGGTAATCTTTCTTTTCATTTAGGCCTGCAGCATAGGCCTTACCAACTCCTTGTCTCTTGTGTGGTCCTTGTGTGACATTCCCGCCTCGATTGTTGTTCCACTTCCTTTTGTTGTCGCTATTGTTTCCTAATGTCTTGGTGTGAGCTATGTATTCTTTTGCTTCGATCGCCATTTTGATAGCTTTAGACATGGTATCGGGTTCCAACGAGATGACCAACATACGAATTTCAGGGGAGAGTCCCCTGATGTACCTTTCAAGTTTCTTGCTTTCCGGTTCATCCATTGCAGGGCCTAGTCGCGTTAATTCATAAAAACGAGTAGTGTACTTGACAACATCATCTCCTACCATGGTAAGGTCTAGTGTTTCCTGTTCTATTGCTCGTAATTCGCTTTTTAAACAAAATTTTAAGCTCATCATCCTTTTTAGCTTCTCCCAAGAGTGTGAGTAAGCATCATCAACCCCAACTACCTGAACATATATGGTCCACCATTCCTGGGCATGATCCCGAAAAGTGCAATTGGCGAACTTAACCTTGTCTTCTTTACGGCAGTCGCCACATCGAAATATTGTTTCTATTTCTTCGAACCATTTGAGAAATTCCTTTGTGTCTACAGTTCCGCTAAAGGAGGGGGGATTGCAACCCATAAATTCCACGTGAGTAAGTTCCTTGGTGAAGGCGATGGCTATGTTCTTGGCAATGAATTGTCCAACAGTGGCTTGCGTCATGCTTGGAGTGGTTTGCTTAAATCTATCCTCGTCAAATCATAAGAGATCATGAGAATCTATAGGTAATAAAATTATCATATTCACAACACATGAATATAATACATGAAAATTTAGTCTATATGGACCGATATCATAGATAGCACAACCATACCCATATAGTAGAGTCAATACTTGGTGATTCCGTTGTACAACAATCAAAATACTACAAGTTTCTTTGAACTATGCCACACCTCCCGTGGCTAGGATAATAGTAAAAGCTAGTACATATATAAGTCTAGTCTAGAGACTTCCTTGTGTCCCTCTGAGTGAAACCAGGGTTGTGGTATCATAAGGTCGAGATAGTCCTGAAGTGGTGTCTAGAGTTGTGCATCGATAAACTCCTAGATAGTGTAGGTTCCAAACCATTCTTGAGAAATCTGCGGATGTTCCTGTTGAGTCTGTGATCTTGGTATTATCCACAAGGTGTTATCTAATTCATGGCAAGTGGGAATGGAAAAGGGAAATGACAATGGTGGTACTCTAGATGATGAGAATAAAATTGATGACGATGAGATCCTAGTGGTGAGTTAGAAGATGATGGTGATAATAGTGAATGGGATACTACCCTCTTTCGTGCTATCTCGCGACATCTAAGAGGTAAAACTGAAGTACGCACTATGGGACGACCAATAGTGTAATAAGTAGTTGATGGTGGTGGTAGTACCTGAGTAGTGAGTGTCCTACTAGTGAAGGAAAGAAAACATACTATCTTCCTTGCAATAAGCATCCTAATAGGTCCATTAAGATTTAGTCTGAATACTCTACCAAACGGCACTCTACGTATGGGCTGAATGATAGGAAAACCCTGTTCCTATGACAAATCAATGGTGCTAATGGTGGTGTAAATGCAACTGGTGGTACAATGGTAGTGGAAGATGACAAGGCATCTTCAATGTCGGAATCCGATTAAAGGATGTCAGGGTGGGTATCTAAAGACATGTCACTTGTGAACCAGGTCAATATAATTATATATATACGAATATGGGTATAAATAACTCGCACCGTGTGTGCATGAACAACATGAGTAGTAAATATGCACTTATGATGAAATGATGAGATGCTATGATGATGTGGTTATAGTCTAGGGTCCATGATACATCCTAGTTCGCTATAACCTTAGCTATGATGCCAATCTGTCACACCCCCAAAATACCTGTTTGGCAGCGGGATGGAATACCTGGGTCGTGACTGTCCATAGCATCACAGTTACGGTTACATTGAACGACCAAAAGTGTCGTTTGTAAAATACATCGTTTGATCATTAAAACATTCAGAGTTTACAAAATAAGGTCCCAAAAGGTGTTGCAAATTTAGGTAAGATAAGTTCAACAAGATCAAACATTTCATAAGTGCATGAAGATAAAAGTGAGACACGTCGACTCCGCGACCCCATGAAGGTCCATGCATGCAAGCAAGACCTACCTTAATTTCCTGAAAATACATTGCTAAAAACGGTCAACAATAATGTTGGTGAGAAATCATAGGTTCATAGATTTAACCGTATGTACAAATAGCCATAAGTATAAAGTGAGGTGACAAGATGTCAAAAATAATGCTACATTGGCTCTTAAGCTCATGACCCCTAAGCTAGACATAATTGAATTGGCCCCAACTGAGTGTTTATCAGGCACTCAAACTCGATTCAAATGAAATGCGTCCGTTCCATGTTGGAGCGACCAATCACGGATGGGGGAGTCACCCCCAACATATCTATCCACTCACTCTCGCTTACGCATAATTAACGGTCCATGATAATAAAGGGGACATAACATGATAATAAGGCAACTTAAGCAATGTATGGAACTGGATACTTTGGCGTGTACAAAAAAAAATTGATGCAATGTATTCTTCCCCGTGGGATTTGAAATCAAAATATTGAATTGAAAACGGGACTATGAAAACTCACCTGAAGTGATGATACAATGATGGTAAAATGATCGGGACAACAAGGCGCGAACACTAGCCGCAACCTAATATGAATGAATATGATCTACTTTAGATCATGAAATGATGTAATGAATATACATGCACATGATGTTGATTGATTCTAAACCGTCAACTTATATTGACCAAAGAATGGTCAACAAAGTCAAAGAGCCTAGACCAATGCTTCCGGGTAATAAAGGGTATCACCAGGTCGTTATGTCCCGACGAGGTGTGGATTGTGCTTTAGCGTACTTGTGATCGGGTGATTATTCACAGAAAAGGGTTGTGATAAGAATTATTTGAGAATTATTAAATTAAATAGCTTAGGAAAGCTATGTGATTGATTACTGGTATTGAGATTAAGAAGATTTGAGCTAAAACCTAAAAACGTACGTTTTAATTAAAAACGTACGCAGACGAACGAAACAAAAAGTACAACTGATGGACGGAAAAGGTTACAAGTGTAAAATTATTATTTTTACAATCCTAATAAATAAAGAAAATTTTAATAAAAAGAAAAATTATATTTACACTATTTAATTATTAATTATTAATTAATTGCTAATTATTTATTAATTAACTGATTAAACTAATTAGAATTACTAAAAATACTAAAAAGGCTTAGAAAATTAAGAAAAATTTTACAAATCTAATTAACCATCACAGGAATCCTAAAAAAATTATAAAAAGTTAATTTTATGTATTTTTAAACTAATTTACTAATTATTAATCTAATTATTAATTAATTACCAATTAAACTATTTATATTATAAAAAATAGAAAATGAACAGTATAAATTCTAGAAAAAATTATAAAAATGTTTTAACTTATATAAAAGCTAGAAAACTTATAAAAACTAGGTTGTACTTTATAAAATATAATTATGCTATTTAATTACTTAATATTAATTATTAATTAATTAAACTAAAATTAATTCTATAAACCACTAAAAGACAAAAGAAAAATCTGGAAAAATTTCTAGAATTACTTTAACCTAAAAGAGAATTAATAAAAATATAAAAATGATATATTGCTTATAAATAAGCTAAAAAGAAAATTAAAATGATAATTCCTATTAAATAGAAGCTATAACTATAATTAAAGTTGGTTTTTGGGTTTTTTTCTTTTTCCAAACTGATTATACACTAAAAACTAACACTTTTTATGAAGACACTTTTTATACAACACAGAAATAAGCACTTTGAGTGCTTATTTGTCCAACAGTTGACTTTTGTTGACTGAGAATGGAATTAAGCTCAAATAGAATAAGGTGGGGTCCACAATGGTAAAAGTTGGTTTCTCTGAGTTATATGAACTATATTGAGTAAATTTCAACCAAATAAGCAGCTTGAATAAGCCACAAAATACAAATAAGCACTTTGCTTATTGTGATTCTGAGACAGATTTGGGACAGAAATGGGAAGCAAAACAAAGTGGGGTCCACTGGTCCAATGGTCAAACTAAGAGTCAATTCTCAAAGCCTGGTAGGAGGGGGGTTGTAAGGACCCAAATATGAGGTGTGGGACCCACTGGGGTGGCCACAAACTACCACCAAAAGTGGCTTGGTTAAGGGTCTGCTGAGTGCACAGGGCAATGGGTTGCCCTGCAGGTCAGTTCAAGGGGCTTTTTAGTCCACAAAACAAAATCACAAAAATGCAAGAATTGTGAAAATCACAAGTTCTACTGGTACACTAACTACCCAAGAATTTTCAAACCCCAGAACCAAACACAAAAATCAAATTAATTCTTGTCATTTTTGCAAAAATCTGAAATATGCTCTTTTGACTTTTTCACTAAAACTTGCAAGGTTGACTTTGGTGACTTTTGGATCAAACCTACTCACTGATTATGATATTATGAACTAATATGGAACTAAAATTGGTAATGATTATCAATAATGAGCCAAAATCCAAAGTTTTGGATACCAAAGCCCTCTCAGTTAACTGTGAGGGCACTTACAGTGAGTTTTTGACTTTTTATAAAACAAGTGATGATTTTTATGACTTGAGTGACTTATTTCAACCTAGTGTGACATGTATAAATTGCAATTAACAGCAAACACACCCTAGATCACAGGCTATCTACTTAATCCAAACACCCCTTAAATCAAGTTTACAAAAAGGTTTTTCAAGTAAAGCTATAATCTAAGCTTCAAAACCTATCCATAGTAATTACTTATGATATAAAAAACTAGTTTAGACACAAGAATACTAAGGACAACAACTGAATACCACAAACTCTCCCACAAAGTATTTCCACAGTCAAAAAAATAAAATACTAAGCAACTAAGAAAACTAATTAACAATCATGCTATTTAAGATTATGATATCACTAGAAAACTTAAAGTAAACACAAACAAGACAGATTTAAACTAGTATGAACATATTTATGATAAAAGAACTTGAAATGGGTATAAAGCTTACAATGTGAAACAGTGAGCACCAAAGAACAAGAACCAAGAGAACCACAAGATTCCTAATTCCTCCCTGAGGATCTAAACCCAAAATCCAAAGCCTCCTTGCATCCAATTCACCTCTGAATCCAGAATTCAAACCAACAATGACACAGTTTGACTTTTGTTGACCAAATTGTGATTTGTGATTTTTGTTAACTAATTTAAGTTTTAAGGTAACTAGAAGTCTTTTTAAACTTCCTGGGAGCCTATGTGTGCTAACTCAGTCCATCATAACAACTTAATCTAGCATTCATCCATACTTGAGATTTTAATGAAAATTGATACAAACTGAATTTAAGAAAAATAATTGAGATTCATACTAAAAATAAGTCTAAACAATACACTGGAAACTTAGAGATACAATGTTAGACTAATATTACAACTTGAGAATAAAAACCGAAATTACAATTTTTTTCTTAAACTAAAAAACTACTCCTTGGCCACTGCTGCTTCCTTTTCTTTAAATAGGGGACCATTAGGGTTTTGAAACCCTAATGAGTGAATCCCACATGCACTCTGAGCTGTTGGATGATCACCAATCAATCTTGACCCTTTAAAAGCTTTTTGGCGCCTTTTTCTTTTCCTTGTCAGTTGGAGATAACTTGGAGAGGTTTTTGGGGCATTAATTAGTTTTGGAGCTTGGTAGAGGCCAAGGGAACAAGTAGTGGTAAGGATGATGTGGAGGTATGGAGGTTTGAAGTAGCAGGTTGGAGGGAGGGGGAAGAAGTCAAATGGTTTGACTTGGAAAGGGGTAATAAACGGGGGTGTTTGTTTTTTTATTTCTAAGTGGTGGTGGGCTGGTGAATGAGATGGGCTAGGAGGAGGTGGAGTGGGCCTGGAGTGGTTATGGAGTAATAAGGTGGTGGGCTTTGGATTGGTTTTTTTGTTAGGTTTGAAATATTTAAGGGTCCGGTTGGAATTGTTATAAACATAGAGACCAAAAATGAATTTCCACAAAACCAAGGGACTGAAAGTGTACTTCTGCCAAAATATCATAAGGGACCAATATTGCCAAGTTTAATATTCCAAAACCTATTTTTGCAATTTTTTAATTTTTAAAATTCCCAGGGACTATTTTTGCAAATTTCCAAACTCCAGGGACCAAACATGTAAATTTTCCAAATTTTTCACCCAAAGTCCGTTTTTGATAACTTTTGATTTTTTTAAGGACTTGGGTTGATTTTTCTTTCAAAATAAATGCATAGGGACTATTTTTGACAAATTTTGAAACTTGGGGGACTGAAACTGCCAATATTACAAACTTTGATCGTTTTTCATTTGTTTTTGCTCATTTTGCATTTAAAACACATAAAACGCAATCCCTGGGATAATTTAAGTATTTTGATGACTTTTCGATTGTTTTTGTATGTTTTGGCAGTTTAAATACGATAAAAATGATGAGTGTTTGCGCACTCATCAATCCCCCACACTAAACTATTGCTAGTCCCTAGCAATATTTTTGGAAAACTTGATGGATTTTAAACTCTTTACCAAAAGCCATCACTTTTGGAGTAGTCAGGTGTAAGAACTGTGGCACACCTGATAACCGTGTGATTTTGAGCAAACCACCAGCTGTCAACGGATTTGATTTGTCTTTACCAAGAGCCGTTTGCTCCTGGACTAGCCAGCTCTTGATGGAATAGTCAACATCTTGGTGAGCTGATTACCAATTATGGTTTTTCCATTGCCTTGACCACAAGCCATAATCTTGCGGGCTAGCCAACTCATTCGCTTTATGGGATATGGCGAGTTGAGGTATCATACAATTTTGGGCAAATTGCAAGCCATAAACGGATTTGATATATCTTTACCAAAAGCTGTTTCCTCCTGGATTAGCCAATCCCTTTGTCGGTTAGACATGGCGGACTGATTACCACAAAAAATTTGAAATAAAGTGAAAATTTTTTGAAAATTTTGGCCAAAAACGGGGGGTACTTGAAAGTATTTTACGATAAAATTCGCTAGAATTTCCCCCCCCCCCACACTTAGAAATGAATATTGTCCTCAATATTCAAAGTCCCGGCTATTATGCCGACTCTTTGAACGTAAAAAGCCAAGATTCGAATCTAACTGTGGAAACACCATATTTCACTTTATTTCTATATATACACACATTTTTTTTTTGAACTTATATACATATATACATTTTCAAATAGCGGGGGGGGGGGGGGGGGGGGGGGGGTTGGCCATTCCCCCACACTAGGGTGGTAGGAAGTAGAAGGAAATCAGAGATACGGGTGGAAACCCGTATTGTGCTATTGTTTTTGTTCATCGAGTCGCTAGCTTGACTCGATCCCCAAATTCAATTGTCCTTGGGGAAAGTTTGGAGATCCGGGACAACCATGGATGGTATGTCCTCTCCAAAGTAGTGCTTTAAACGATGTCCATTCACTTTGAAATTTGGACCGTCATTTTGAGATAATTCGACAGTGCCATAAGGATAAACCTTAGCGATAGTGAATGGACCAGTCCATCGGGTTTTTAGCTTTCCCGAGAAAATTTTGAGTCTAGAGTTGAAAAGAAGGACTCGATCACCAACGTTGAAAACGCGGTTCTTGATTTTTGAGTCATGAATCTTCTTTGTCTTTTCTTTGTAGATCAAAGAGTTCTCGTAAGCTTGATCACGAAGTTCATTTAATTCATTCAGTTGAACTTTCCTATGATCACCCGCAGTTTTGAGGTCGAAATTGGCATGCTTGAGAGCCCAATAGGCTTTGTGCTCAAGCTCGATCGGAAGATGGCACGCTTTCCCGTACACAAGTTTGTAAGGCGTACACCCAATGGGTGTTTTGTAAGCCGTACGGAAAGCCCAAAGTGCATCATCTAATTTATCTGACCATGATGCACGATTTTCACCTACAGTTCTTTCCAAAATTCTCTTAATTCCTCGATTGGAAACACTTACTTGTCCACTTGTTTGTGGGTGGTACGCAGTAGAAAGACGATGAGTTACACTATACTTTTGCATGACTTTATCAAATTTGTCATTATAGAAGTGCGTACCACGATCACTGATAATAGCACGTGGAGTTCCAAATCGAGCGAAAAGAGCTTTCAAGAATTTTACAACAACTCGGGCATCATTAGTGGGTAAAGCTTTCTCTTCAACCCATTTTGACAAGTAGTCAACAGCCACGAGTATGTATTTATTACCATGAGAAGAAGGAAATGGCCCCATAAAATCGATGCCCCAAACGTCAAAAATTTCACAAACTTGAATTGCATTCTGAGGCATTTCATTCTTTTGTGAAATATTCCCATGACGTTGACAAGCGTCACAAGATTTGACTAATTCCTGGGCATCCTTGTAAATCGTGGGCCAAAAGAAATCGGAGTCAAACACCTTTTTGGCGGTGTAGTTTGGATTGTAGTGGCCCCCCGTGGGACCAGCATGGCAAGCCTTAAGAATTTCAGCGGCTTCTTGGCCATAAACACACCGCCGGATGACTTGATCCGCACATATTTTGAACAAGTAGGGGTCGTCCCAGAAGTAATGTTTTACATCTTTGAAGAATTTATTTTTCTGTTGGGACGACATCCCTTTCACCACAAAGTTACCCGCAAGGTAGTTTGCAAAGTCGGCAAACCACGGGGTAATAGAATATCTACGAAAGGTAACCGCATTGAGTGTCTCGAGAGGGAATGTTTCATTAATTTCTTTCCTCTCGAAGACATCTTGGTGGGGGTTTTCCAATCGGGAGAGATGATCAGCAGCTAGGTTCTCAGCTCCTTTTTTATCACGAATAATGATATCAAATTCCTGTAGGAGGAGAACCCAATGGAGAAGTCTCGGCTTTGCATCTTGTTTTGCAAAAAGGTACTTCAAAGCCGAGTGATCCGTATACACTATGCTTTTGGTCAGTATCAAGTATGGCCGGAATTTTTCAAAAGCATACACCACAGCTAATAATTCTTTTTCGGTGGTGGTGTAATGGCTTTGAGCCTCGGTCATAGTTTTGCTGGCATAGTGTATAGGCTGAAAATGTTTTGTTTTTCGTTGCCCCAAGACTGCCCCTATCGCATAATCACTAGCATCACACATGAGCTCGAAGGGCAAGTCCCAATCGGGGGGCAACAAGAATCGGTGCTTCGGTAAGCTTTTTCTTAAGTGTTTCAAAAGCTTCGATGCACTCGGGGGAGAAGATAAAAGGAGCATCCTTTTCGAGGAGATGGGTCATAGGCCGGGCGATTTTAGAAAAATCTTGAATAAACCTACGATAGAAACCGGCATGACCCAAAAAGCTCCTAACACCTTTGACAGTAGTGGGATGAGGTAATTTTGCAATGACATCCACTTTGGCTTTGTCAACCTCAATCCCGTTCTTTGAAATTTTATGGCCGAGGACAATGCCCTCTTTGACCATAAAGTGACTCTTCTCCCAATTTAGACATAACTTTGTGTCTTCGCAACGTTTTAGCATGTCCTCTAAATGGGAAAGGCATGATTGAAACGAATCCCCAATGACCGAAAAATCGTCCATGAAGACCTCCATAGTTTTCCCGATCATGTCGGAAAATATGGACATCATACATCTTTGAAACGTGCCCGGAGCATTACATAAGTCGAATGGCATACGTTTATAAGCAAAAGTTCCATAGGGGCACGTGAACATGGTCTTTTCCGGATCTTGCGGATCAATGGGAATCTGAAAGTAACCCGAGAAACCATCGAGGAAGCAATAATACTCATTCCCCGCTAATTTCTCGAGCATCTGATCCATAAAGGGCAGAGGAAAATGATCTTTACGGGTGGCGTCATTTAACTTGCGATAGTCAATGCAGACACGCCATCCCGTAACCAAACGAGTTGGAATTAACTCATTCTCCTCGTTTGTGACAACAGTAATGCCACCCTTTTTTGGAACACAATGAATTGGGATGACCCAAGGACTGTCCGAGATAGGGTAAATCAATCCGGCATCAAGAAGTTTTAAAACTTCTTGTTTGATAACCTCGTGAATTTTCGGATTCACCCTTCTTTGTTGTTGGACTGCAGGTTTGAAGTCGTCCTCCATTAAAATCTTGTGAGTACAAAATTCAGGGTCAATGCCTTTGATGTCGGAGAGTCGCCAAGCAATTGCTTGTTTATGTGACTTCAAAACCTTTATGAGGGCAGCCTTTTCCTCAACATTTAAGTCTTTAGCAATTATGACGGGTAATTTATCATCACCCTCCAGAAATGCATATTCAAGATGAGGCGGCAAGTCCTTAAGTTCAACCTCGGGAAAGTCATCAGTTTTCTCAACATTTTTGACTTCCTCTTTATGAAGTTGTTGTGGTAGAACAGGAAGAGGAGAGGGATCTTCGTTTAATAATTTCTCAAGTAAGAGAATATCCCTCTCGGGGTCAATCTCTTGGTTATCGATTCCATCGGGAATCGAGTCACTTTTGAGAAAGGCCTCAATTTCTTCTAAGATGAAGTCACTTCCCTCAAATGGAGTGAGGGAAGGAGAAGAATTAGCTATGATGGGATGAGAAGACTGAGTGAGGTTTTCACTCGAAGAATCATCAATGAAACCTAAAATCTCTTGAGCATACTCCTCAGCAGCAACATCGATGACATCAATTTGATTCACCGATTCACAGTCATAATTGGAGGAGTATCTCGAAGTTTGATTTAGGTTGAAGGTTATGGCTTCCGTTCCAACACGTAATGTGATCTCATGCTCAAATACATCGATAAGAGCTCGCCCAGTTCTAAGAAATCCCCTTCCAAGAATGAGAGGGACCCTAGAATCGGCATCAAAGTCAACAATCACAAAATCTGCCGGAAAATGGAACTTCCCTACTTTAACGAATACGTCCTCGGCAATGCCAATGGGACGAGAAATCGAACGATCGGCAAGCTCTAAATTCATGCACGTGGGGGTAAGTTCGGAAAGAGAGAGTTTCTTCCACATAGAATATGGCATTAGGTTAATGCTAGCACCTAGATCGGCCAAGGCGAAGCATTCAACCATACCTGGGAAAGTACAAGGAATGAGGAATTTCCCGGGATCTCCAAGCTTTTCAGGAAGCTTTTTCAAAAGAACTGCTGAGCAGTTCTCATTCAGAGGAGTTCTTGCCATCTCAAAGAGTTTCTCTTTATTACTCAACAGATTTTTGATTGTCGATGCAAACTTGGGCATCAAGAGAATAGCATCCGCGAAGCTGATATCAAAATGCAAATCTTGGAAGATTTGGAAAAATTTAGCCATTTGGTGATTAGATTTTTCGCGGAGCTTTTGTTCACTGAGACGTGATGGATAGGGAATAGAAGTTTTGGATTTAGGGTTGTCCACTGGAGTTTCTGGTGGTTCAAAGACAACTCCAGGCTTACATCTGGTTTCAGGAATAACCTGAGGTTGGACGTGTGCTGTACATCGTGGGCTAGGAGTTTGCACCTTGTCCTTTGTCACCTCAGGTTCACGATCCACTACCTTTGGAGGGGAGGAAGAAGGGGTAGTAGGAATCGCGGGCTCATCATATGAAGCACCACTTCGTGTTGTGATCGCCTTAGCATCGCCCCTCGGGTTAGCGATCGTGTTGCTCGGTAAAGTAGTACCTGAGCCCGAGGGTAGATCATTTAAAGACTTCTTGATGTCAGAAATCTGGCTGACCAGCAACTTGTTCAAATCTTCTTGGGACTTCATGAATTGTTTCAACAACTCGTCAGATGAAGGCCCGGTTGGAACAATGGCTTGATTCGGATTAGGAATATTTGGAGCTCGATTGTTCGGATTGGGACCTTGATTTTGAAAATTACCCTGATTAGGGTTGTTGTTTCCATGAAAATATCCTGGATTGAAATTACCCTGACCTTGGTTCCGGTTAAATTTTCCTTGATTTTGGTGTTGGAAACCTTGGTTTTGATTTTGAAAGTCGTGACCCTGATTGAAGTTACCTTGGTTTTGATAACCTTGGTTCACTCTATTTTGATTTTGGCCACGGTTTTGGACATTTTGGTTTTGATTAAAACCAGGAGGTCCAGGCTAATGATGATGAGGACGATAGCTAGGGTCCATAGGAGGGCGATATTGATTGCCTCCTTGATTTTGGGACCCGGCTACAGTATGAGCTTCATATGGAGTACCATCAGTAGCTGTGCAATTGTAATAGGCATGCGGCCCACCACAAGTTACACAGACTTCCACTTTTTTATCCTCAGCAGGTGGAGGATGTTGTGGAAATGAAACTTTCTTTGTTTGGGCGAGAACCAAAGCTTGGATCGCTTCAGTGAGCTTGTCAATCTTAGCATCCGTGCTAGATTGACTCACAGAAGAAGAAGTGTAAGGACCCGCATTGATTTGTGAAACAATCGGTTTGCTTCGTGTAGAGCGAACCTTGTACTTGTTTTCTATGATTTGCAAAGCTTCTTTTGTGGTTCTACTCAAAAAATTATCTCCCGCGGAGGCATTGAGAGAATCCTGATCAACTTGGCTCACGCCATTGTAAAAAGTATCGAGTTGCATCAACTCAGAGAAACCATGATGTGGACACTTGCGAAGTAATTCTTTGAAACGATCCCACGCTTCACCAAAAGATTCATCATATTTTTGAGTGAACTTGGTGATTTCGTTCTTAAGACTCGTGGTCTTGGAAGGTGGGAAGAATTCATTCACAAATTTTTTGACAAGATCTTCCCATGTCTCAATAGATCGAGGAGGTTGTTTTTCAAGCCAAATCCGGGCTTGTCCCTCCAAGGAGAATGGGAAGAGAAGAAGTTTTATTGCTTCACAAGGGACATTCTTGTACTTGATGGTCGAAGTGATTTTATTGAATCATCGAATGTGAGCATGAGGATCGTCCCTCTCAAAACCGTAAAATTGACTTGAGGTTACAAGATTGAGTAACCCGGTTTTGAGCTCAAAATTATCAGCCACGATGGCTGGAACAACAATGGCATCTCCGTAACCCTCGATGGGTGCTTGGAGAAGCTCACACATGGGGCGGTCTTCCGCCATGGTGACAGTGGGTGTGGCAACAGTACGGATCTCAGATCCGACTGTTGGTGCTGAACGTCGACGAGGTCTTCTAGGTTTCCGAACAAGCTCACGTAATGGGCTCATGGACCTTGAAGAACGAGTGCGCATGCACTAGAGATAAAACCAATCAAAACAAAATTGAGGCAAATCCACAGTGAACTTAAACCAATAATCACAAGCAAGTGGCTTCTTTAATAAAGGTACACCACTCACAGGGATACAAAGGCAAGTTTTATATCTTTGGTTTGGGAACTTATTATGTTCACACCCCCAGTTGGTAGGTGTTCTGTCTTGGTTTGCGACGGTTGGTTTTTATGTATAATTATTATTCACAAGAAAAGACGGATGTTTTTTTTTTTTTTTTTTTTTTTTTTGTGTATGAGTTTAAAAACTTTTGCACAATATTTTTGGAATTGTCTCATAATCTAAAATCGTTTCTCTTTAAGAATCACCTTAAAAGAAAACCGATTCAGAAAACGTTACGATCTGTTTTGTTGTTTTTAATTTTTTTGGTGTTTTAACACTTTAGGAAAATTGATTGATGCTAAACCGTCAACTTATATTGACCAAAGAATGGTCAACAAAGTCAAAGATCCTAGACCAATGCTTCCGGGTAATAAAGGGTATTACCAGGTCGTTATGTCCCGACGAGGTGTGGATTGTGCTTTAGCGTACTTGTGATCGGGTGATTATTCACAGAAAAGGGTTGTGATAAGAATTATTTGAGAATTATGAAATTAAATAGCTTAGGAAAGCTATGTGATTGATTACTGGTATTGAGATTAAGAAGATTTGAGCTAAAACCTAAAAACGTACGTTTTTATTAAAAACGTACGCAGACGAACGAAACAAAAAGTACAACTGATGGACGGAAAAAGTTACAAGTGTAAAATTATTATTTTTACAATCCTAATAAATAACGAAAATTTTAAGAAAAAGAAAATTTATATTTACACTATTTAATTATTAATTAATTACTAATTATTTATTAATTAACTGATTAAACTAATTAGAATTACTAAAAATACTAAAATGGCTTAGAAAATTAAGAAAAATTTTACAAATCTAATTAACCATCACAGGAATCCTAAAAAAATTATAAAAAGTTAATTTTATGTATTTTTAAACTAATTTACTAATTATTAATCTAATTATTAATTAATTACCAATTAAACTATTTATAATATAAAAAATAGAAAATGAACAGTATAAATTCTAGAAAAATTTATAAAAATGTTTTAACTTATATAAAAGCTAGAAAAATTATAAAAACTAGGTTGTACTTTATAAAATATAATTATGCTATTTAATTACTTAATATGAATTATTAATTAATTAAACTAAAATTAATTCTAAAAACCACTAAAAGACAAAATAAAAATCTGGAAAAATTTCTAGAATTACTTTAACCTAAAAGAGAATTAATAAAAATATAAAAATGATATATTGCTTATAAATAAGCTAAAAAGAAAATTAAAATGATAATTCCTATTAAATAGAAGCTATCACTATAATTAAAGTTGGTTTTTGGGTTTTTTTTCTTTTTCCAAACTGATTATACACTAAAAACTAACACTTTTTATGAAGACACTTTTTATACAACACAGAAATAAGCACTTTGAGTGCTTATTTGTCCAACAGTTGACTTTTGTTGACTGAGAATGGAATTAAGCTCAAATAGAATAAGGTGGGGTCCACAATGGTAAAAGTTGGTTTCTCTGAGTTACATGAACTATATTGAGTAAGTTTCAACCAAATAAGCAGCTTGAATAAGCCACAAAACACAAATAAGCACTTTGCTTATTGTGATTCTGAGACAGATTTGGGACAGAAATGGGAAGCAAAACAAAGTGGGGTCCACTGGTCCAATGGTCAAACTAAGGGTCAATTCTCAAAGCCTGGTAGGAGGGGGGTTGTAAGGACCCAAATATGAGGTGTGGGACCCACTGGGGTGGCCACAAACTACCACCAAAAGTGGCTTGGTTAAGGGTCTGCTGAGTGCACAGGGCAATGGGTTGCCCTGCAGGTCAGTTCAAGGGGCTTTTTAGTCCACAAAAATGCAAGAATTGTGAAAATCACAAGTTCTACTGGTACACTAACTACCCATGAATTTTCAAACCCCAGAACCAAACACAAAAATCAAATTAATTCTTGTCATTTTTGCAAAAATCTGAAATATGCTCTTTTGACTTTTTCACTAAAACTTGCAAGGTTGACTTTGGTGACTTTTGGATCAAACCTACTCACTGATTATGATATTATGAACTAATATGGAACTAAAATTGGTAATGACTATCAATAATGAGCCAAAATCCAAAGTTTTGGATACCAAAGCCCTCACAGTTAACTGTGAGGGCACTTAGAGTGAGTTTTTGACTTTTTATAAAACAAGTGATGATTTTTATGACTTGAGTGACTTATTTCAACCTAGTGTGACATGTATAAATAGCAATTAACAGCAAACACACCATAGATCACAGGCTATCTACTTAATCCAAACACCCCTTAAATCAAGTTTACAAAAAGGTTTTTCAAGTAAAGCTATAATCTAAGCTTCAAAACCTATCCATAGTAATTACTTATGATATAAAAAACTAGTTTAGACACAAGAATACTAAGGACAACAACTGAATACCACAAACTCTCCCACAAACTATTTCCACAGTCAAAAAAATAAAATACTAAGCAACTAAGAAAACTAATTAACAATCATGCTATTTAAGATTATGATATCACTAGAAAACTTAAAGTAAACACAAACAAGACAGATTTAAACTAGTATGAACATATTTATGATAAAAGAACTTGAAATGGGTATAAAGCTTACAATGTGAAACAGTGAGCACCAAAGAACAAGAACCAAGAGAACCACAAGATTCCTAATTCCTCCCTGAGGATCTAAACCCAAAATCCAAAGCCTCCTTGCATCTAATTCACCTCTGAATCCAGAATTCAAACCAACAATGACACAGTTTGACTTTTGTTGACCAAATTGTGATTTGTGATTTTTGTTAACTAATTTAAGTTTTAAGGTAACTAGAAGTCTTTTTAAACTTCTTGGGAGCCTATGTGTGCTAACTCAGTCCATCATAAAAACTTAATCTAGCATTCATCCATACTTGAGATTTTAATGAAAATTGATACAAACTGAATTTAAGAAAAATAATTGAGATTCATACTAAAAATAAGTCTAAACAATACACTGGAAACTTAGAGATACAATGTTAGACTAATATTACAACTTGAGAATAAAAACCGAAATTACAATTTTTTTTCTTAAACTAAAAAACTACTCCTTGGCCACTGCTGCTTCCTTTTCTTTAAATAGGGGACCATTAGGGTTTTGAAACCCTAATGACTGAATCCCACATGCACTCTGAGCTGTTGGATGATCACCAATCAATCTTGACCCTTTAAAAGCTTTTTGGCGCCTTTTTCTTTTCCTTGTCAGTTGGAGATAACTTGGAGAGGTTTTTGGGGCATTAATTAGTTTTGGAGCTTGGTGGAGGCCAAGGGAACACGTAGTGGTAAGGATGATGTGGAGGTATGGAGGTTTGAAGTAGCAGGTTGGAGGGAGGGGGGAAGAAGTCAAATGGTTTGACTTGGAAAGGGGTAATAAACGGGGTGTTTGTCTTTTTATTTCTAAGTGGTGGTGGGCTGGTGAATGAGATGGGCTAGGAGGAGGTGGAGTGGGCCTGGAGTGGTTATGGAGTAATAAGGTGGTGGGCTTTGGATTGGTTTTTTTGTTGGGTTTAAAATATTTAAGGGTGAGGTTGGAATTGTTATAAACATAGGGACCAAAAATGAATTTCCACAAAACCAAGGGACTGAAAGTGTACTTCTGCCAAAATATCATAAGGGACCAATATTGCCAAGTTTAATATTCCAAAACCTATTTTTGCAATTTTTTAATTTTCAAAATTCCCAGGGACTATTTCTGCAAATTTCCAAACTCCAGGGACCAAACATGTAAATTTTCCAAATTTTTCACCCAAAGTACGTTTTTGATAACTTTTGATTTTTTAAGGACTTGGGTTGACTTTTCTTTCAAAATAAATGCATAGGGACTATTTTTGACAAATTTTGAAACTTGGGGGACTGAAATTGCCAATATTGCAAACTTTGATCGTTTTTCATATTTTTTTTGCTCATTTTGCATTTAAAACACATAAAACACAATCCCTGTGATAATTTAAGTATTTTGATGACTTTTCGATTGTTTTTGTATGTTTTGGCAGTTTAAATACGATAAAAATGATGAGTGCTTGCGCACTCATTAATGTCTATACCACTCGTAACTTGGAAATAATAGTTATTGTCAAAGTATAATGTTTTCCATAACTTGGGAAAAATATGTCTAATTACACTTGCAAAACTAGTTGTAATATATTGTACGTAAAGTGTTAATGTTTAACTTATCGCCTTGAAAACCTTGAAATGATACGTAATAGTCGTGTAAATAAACTTTTGGTCATACGTGCTTCAATGAGTAAGAAATGCGGCTCTTCAATGTTGTTACTAGAAAATATAGTTCTTAGTACATTAGAATATTATTTCTAATAGTGGCTGTCAAAATAATAGAGTTTGTCGGTTTTGAAACGTGTGTATCTTTGTCGTTATAAGCTCATTTCCTCGTTCTTTATATCCACGGTTTCGTATTAACATATACTAACACATTTTTGATAATTCGGCTCCTCTAAGTTACGTCTAACGTCTCATTTTGTCTGTCGAAAATCGTCCAACAGCATGTAAAATTTTCAGAAAATAGTTTTCGTCGTTAAACTTGTAAAAATCATATCTCTTTCGTTATAAGCTTGTTTTTATCCATTCTTTCGCCCATGGCTTCGTTTTTGAAAGTATTTTCTAAATCTTTGGTCAAAAATTACCCCTGAGTCCCTGATTTTTCTGGGTTTGGCGATTTGGGACAGTAGGTTATATATAGTTTCAAAAATCGATTTTCCTAGTTTGTAACTTGTCCAAATCCATCCAAATAACAACCAAATATCCTAAAACCTACCATACACTTTCTTAGGGTGTCATGGGTTCCTAAACATCATCCACCAAGTTAATCTACCAAGGGTTTCCATATTATCCATTTATAGGGCTTAAAAGATATAAAAGTATAAAAGGAGTGGTATAAACTAGCATAAGTATGTAAATCTTGTAATAAAATCATATGAGCATTGTGATAACTTGGTAAAATTATGAAAATGAGTTTGACATACTTACTTAAAAGATTTGAGAGTTTTTGAAGATGAGAACCTATAAAACCTTGATTTTTTCTTTCAAAACCCTAACAAGGAGTACTAGATGAGCTTGATTAACACTTGTTCTTGAAAAATTGATGGTGATGTCTTCTTGTTTGAGCCATGGCCGAGCACCCCCAAGAGGAGAAGAGAGAAAATCTTTTTGTTACATGAACTTGTATGTGTGGAAATGAAGTAAACTGAGATATTATCTAGTCTTGGTCTTTATGGTCTTTGAAAAATAGTTTTCACATGGATTAGGGGCTAGGGGGGGGGGGGGGGGGGGGGGGGGCTGGCGTGAATCAAGGAGAGGAGGGGAAGGTTGGTGGCTAATTAATGGTCTTGTCCCATAAGTGTATGTATTGGTGTATTTTGTGTATACTTTGGGTGTTATCGGGTATCGTGTTTGCTAGAAATAAATTTTAACGAAGTTAACCGGGATATAATAAAGTCATAAAAGTTATGAAAATATGTTGGGTACGAGTATTGAGTGTTTGGATAATTATTGCTTAGTTTCTACGAAAACCGTCGTAATTATATTAAACTTACGATATAAATTAAATAAATTTCCAAAATACCGGGTAAATGAATTTTATAATTTTTGTGACGTTGTAAGATGTGTAAAAATATATCGGGACCATTGTGGGGAGTGTCGGATATGTTAGTCACCTTTATTGATCGCGTGTTAACGTTTATTTAAAAATAAACATACGTAAAACGTCAAATATACCAAAAATATTAATTTGAATATCCTACAAGTGGAATAGTATGAAAATGTTATTATGATGATATGTAGACTATTTCTAGTCCATATGAAGTGTCCCTACTGATGATGCTTGAATTCGCAGATAAACTCATCCGGTTACGCGAATTTTAAATACCCGTAAACAAAATTTACGATGAAATGAGTGATGCACATGAATAGTGTTTTCCCTCCGGGAATGAATAGTGTTTTGTGAATAGTGAAATTTTTGAACGTTTCTCGGAATCTCAAACTGACTCCAAAAATGATGAATAGTAAAATGATGAATAGTGATTAGTGAACAGTAAATGATGAATAATAACTGGTGAATAGTAACTTTTCGAGATGAATAATGAAATTTTGACGTCTGAAAAAGGACCTGAAATTACGAGTTGTGACAGTCTTCCCCTCTAAAAGGAACTTCGTCCCGAAGTTCAGTTTTTGTTGGTCTCTAGAGTGGTATTGGCGAAAAGATGATGATATTTGAGTCGCATCTGGTCCTCTCGTACCCTAAGTAAACTCGGGACCTCTTCGAGAATTCCAGCGAACTTTCATGATATGTATTCGACTTCGCTTCAACTGTTCGACCTCACGGTCTATGATTTCTATTGGTTCTCCTACAAGGTTTTGGTTTGCCATTGGGTTGGATCCCTTCCAAATGAAATTATGAGTGACTCGTCTGAAAGACATTTCTTGAGATTTGAAAAACGTGAAACATGATTGGGTAACTTACTGTTCTCTAACAAGGCTCAGGTCTGACGGCCACTAGGCCTACTCTGTCAGAAATATTAAATGGTCCAGTGTATATTGGGTTTAACTTCCCGAATTTTTCTGAATGGTATCATGCCTTTCCTAGGCAGAACTTTCAACATGACCCTGCCACCAACTTGAATTTCTAAGGGTTTACAACTTATCAAACTTGTAACTGATTCTTGATTTGTAGAAAATTCCTGGTTATTTCATGAATGCCTACTTGGACTAGTGAGTTGGGCTTTTCCAAATTTCGATCCGTCAATGGATGTTGGCACTTCGACCATAGAGTGCCTCAAATGGTGTAGTCTTTACGCTCTCGCGATAACTATGGTCGCAACTGAATTTGATTTATGGTAAATGGTTAGTCCAACAATTTCTAAAGTCAATCACTCATGCTCTAAGCATAACCTTCCTATGTTTAAATTGTTCTCTCGCTCTGACCATCGGTCCGAGGACGATAGGCGGTGTTTACATCTAAATGGGGTTCTGAAGGAAATCTTAAAATGATTGCTAGGAGTTTGAGGTGAATCGATTACCTTTATCAGGAATAATTTAAATGGGTACAATAAATCTTGTGACTAATTCCACAACGTCATATCTTTCGAACGGAACATTATTTGAAGGAGATAGAATATGGGTAACAGTTTTGATTCCTTGTGTTTTGTTCCAACGGATGCTAAGACATATGTCTTTCTTTGCCTATTGTGCTTGGTCTCCATTACTGACGTTTGTAATTGATTTATGGTGTCCCTCCTAATTTCCTTCATCACATATTCCAATATTCTTTATTGTCAAATCACAAAACCCTAAATGCATAAGCGATGTCGTATGGTGATTGGTTTCGGAAATTTATCTCGCGATTGTGAGTTTTGGTAGTAATCTTTTTCTGAATAAACCAATTTAGAAAATGGAGCAATTGGTTTACTAAGTAATATCTTTCTTGATGATTCAAAATTCAGTAGTTATGAAAGGTGAAACTGTTTTCAAACATGTTGTGAATAGGACTATTTACCAAAGTTTGATGTTTATATATTTCTCATTGTATGATGGTTTTGTTATATATTGACTAAAAAGGACCGTACTTGTTCAAAATAGGAATTTCAGAAATTATTTTCTACAAGATATGTGATTTATGTACACACAATTTTTAAATCAACTCCATTTAAAATTGAAAACACTAACACGGATAAAATGGTAGGATAGGAAATTTTTGCATAATTGCATAGATGTCTAACGTTTAGTTCTTGAGGTTGCATAATGCCTATTGGTGGTTATCAGGCAAAACTACGAGCATAGGTATTCAAACTAACTTAAGTCCTGAAATGGTTTATCATTGAAATTGTCATCGTGTTGGCAAAATATATGTCCGGGTCTGATCTCTTTCTTGATATGAAAGTGAGGTTATCTGGAGTTTCTAGAGAGCACAACGCTTTAGGGGGATCTATATCGATATCCTTAATTCAAATCAATTACCCTTGGTGAAAACTCATTGCAGGGAAGTTTGCGTTTGGATGAGGACATGTTTAAATGAAATGCTCTACAGTCTCGATTAGGGGGCTTGGTTTATTTCTATAGTGTTGCTTAGCGTACATCCAAATTGTACTTGATCTTGTAACTCAGTCTAGCTAGTACCTTCGAATGATAGAATTTGACAACTAGGTCAGAGATGGTGGTTCGGATGGTCTCATGGTATCTTAGGATTGTTGTTGAGTTATGAATTTTCTTACTATATACTCCCAATCTAGGTTAGTGGTTCTGAAATCCTTTCATTGCTTTTCTTGTATCTAGGAATCCTCCTTGTAATTGATATGAAAAGTCTCTCCTAGAGAAGTCAATGGAAAATCCAACTTAATGGCTGACTGAGTGACAGGTGGGGTTAGTATCCAGGGAGGGTTTGTCAAAAAGAGATGTTTATGAAATAGTTTATTTGTTTACAAAGCTTTCAAATGAAGATTGTATTTAACAATTCTTTAAAAAGGTAATTATTTTCTTCATGGCATAATCCTTCCTGAATTATACATAGGTGATCAGGCAATGTATAATTGAGGACTAATGATGCGATGCTTGATTTTGTCGAAATAGCATTACTTTTCTCAAAAGTTTTAGATGGTGTTCAACGTATTGTTCTGAAAGTTGGTATCCTAGATATCTCCTTTCAAAGTAACATGAAAATTGTCTCGCGTAATAATAGTAATAACTTGATGTAATGACGGAAAAATCAATTTATAGGGTGGTAACAAAATAGCTTATTTTAAAACTTCTGTAAAAAAATTTCCCCATATGATTGTAAAATAGCTTGAAGTAAATTCGTTGAATGGTTTATTGGATACATGGGTGAATCTTATGGAATGGTAATAGTCTACTAATCCGTAAAAAAAAAAAATAATAAATAAAATAAAAATAAAAAAACAAAATCGGCCTAATCCCTAATAAGACAATGGTATAATGTTGCGAAACGATTGGAAATTTAGCAATTGGAATAGAAAATAAAATAAACGAAGGTTATGATTATCGCTAAAATCACAAAAGATAGAGATTACATTAGATAGAAAGGTACCTATTACAACTAGGTTATGCCAACGTACCTATGGAAAGTACAAAGGAAAATACAACCCTAAAGGGCTTGAACTACGGTTTACTTATTAAAACAGGAACTCCTTCTGTTTAAACATTGGTGTTTCCCTTGATGTTGCTGATGTCCTAACGAGCTTCTCTTCTAACAATCTACGCTCTTCCTTGAGACGTTCAACCTTGGTTCTTGTTCCTCTGACTCTTCGTTTTTGGGCAATCACTGTTGAAGTGTCCAATTCCTCCACAGCCAAAACATGTTATTGGTGGTTTCTGATTGTCACCCATAATTGGAAACTTGCAATCTCTGGTATTGTGACCAACCTTATTACAGTTGCCACATGGATTCGGGCAACGGCCTGGGTTATGATGACATTGACACTTCTCACATTTAGGTAAAATACCAAGGTAATCTTTCTTTTCATTTAAGCCTGCAGCATAGGCCTTAGCAACTCCTTGTCTCTTGTGTGGTCCTTGTGTGGCATTCCCGCCTCGATTGTTGTTCCACTTCCTTTTGTTGTCACTATTGTTTCCTAATGTCTTGGTGTGAGCTATGTATTCCTTTGCTTCGATCGCCATTTTGATAGCTTTAGACATGGTATCGGGTTCCAATTAGATGACCAACATACGAATTTCAAGGGAGAGTCCCCCAATGTACCTTTCAAGTTTCTTGCTTTCCGGTTCATCCATTGCAGGGCCTAGTCGCGTTAATTCATAAAAACGAGTAGTGTACTTGACAACATCATCTCCTACCATGGTAAGGTCTAGTGTTTCCTGTTCTATTGCTCGTAATTCACTTTTTACACAAAATTTTAAGCTCATCATCCTTTTTAGCTTCTCCCAAGAGTGTGAGTAAGCCACATCAATCCCAACTACCTGAACATATATGGTCCACCATTCCTAGGCATGATCCCGAAAAGTGCAAGTGGCGAACGTAACCTTATCTTCCTTACGGCAGTCGCCACATCGAAATATTGTTTCTATTTCTTCGAACCATTTGAGAAATTCCTTTGTGTCTACAGTTCCGCTAAAGGAGGGGGGATTGCAACCCATAAATTCCACACGAGTAGGTTCCTTGGTAAAGGCGATGGCTATGTTCTTGGCAATGAATTGTCCAACAGTGGCTTGCGTCATGCTTGGAGTGGTTTGCTTAAATCTATCCTCGTCAAATCATAAGAGATCATGAGAATCTATAGGTAATAAAATTATCATATTCACAACACATGAATATAATACATGAAAATTTTGGTCTATATGGACCGATATCATAGTGTCACAACTCGTAAATTCTGGTCTTTTCCCGAACTTTCAACATTTACTATTCATTGGTTACTATTCATCGATCACTATTCATCATTTTACTATTCATCTTTTTCTGAGTCAGTTTGATATTCTGAGAAGCGTTTTAAAATTTTACTATTCATAAAACACTATTCACCTTCGGGGAAAATTGTCATTTATACGTGGGTTGCGTCATTTTTGTAAACGTACGGTTATCTACCTAATAAACGTTATCTTATGAGCTATCATTTTTAATAATTAATCCGACAATCCCAACTATGGTCCTAACATATTTTTATACTCATTAAAAATGATATAAAAGTTATAATATTAATTTACCCGGTAATTTGGGAATTTATTCAATTAATGTCGTACGTTTAATATAATTACGACGGTTTTCGTAAAAACTAAACAATCATCATCCAAACACCCAATACTTGTACCCAACCTATTTTTACAAATTTTATGACTTTATTATGTCCCCGTTAACTCCGATAAAATTTATTTCTAGCAAACCCGGTACCCGATTTTACCTAAACTAACTAATAACAACACAAACTATACTACACTTCCTAATTTAATCACCCAACATCCCCCCCTCTTTCCCTCCTTTGTGAACCGCCCCCCCCCCCCCCCCTCCTAGACTTCACAAGCCTAAACCTCACCAACACCCATTAATGCACACCTAACTATTGTCTCTAAATAATATATCATCCCATTTTCATCTCATTTCACACTTAACACATCAAAACAACTAGCAACAACTCTCTTCTCTTTTCTCTCTTTTGTGTGGATCGACCAAGGCAAGACACAAGGAAGAAACCATAAACTTTTGAAGATCAAGTGTTTAATCATGTCCTAATCATGATCTAGTTGGGGTTTGGTGGTAAAAATCCCTAGGTTTCTTATACATTTTCATCCAAATCATCTCAAATCTTTCTTGTAAGTTGTCAAACTTTTGTTCATAATTTCTTCATGTTATTTTGATCATCATATGATTTCCATTCAAGATCTACATGCATATGTTAGTTATACCACTCATTTATACATATATATATATATATATATAACTTTGAACACTAGAAATGTATATTTTGGATTTCTTTGTTAGATCCACTAGATTGATGATGTTTAGGAACCCATGACACCCTAAGAAGGTGTATGGTAAGATTAGACTAGATTTGTGGTGATTGAAAGTGGTTTGGTTGGATTAGAAACTAGTTTGGAACATTAGAAATGGATTTTAAACATATATACAAACCTACTGTCCTTAAAATGAAAACGTGGCAAACTCAGTGGGTTTGGGGTAACTTTTGACCAAATATTTAGAAAATACATTCCGAGACGGAACTATGGCCGAAAACGGGGATGAAAACGAGTTAATAACGAATGAGATATGATTTTCCGAATTTAACGACGAAAACTAGTTTTCTGAAAAACTGCATGCTGTTGGACGATTTTCGTTGGACAAATAGAGGTGTTAGACGTAACCTAGAGGAACCGAGCTATCGAAAATATATTAGTATATACTAAAACGAATCCGTGGATATAAAGAACGAGTAAAATGAGCTTAAAACGACCAAGTTATACACGTTTTAAAATCGTCAAAACTATATATATATATATATATAGTCACTACTAGAAAATAATATAACTACGTACTAAATAATATATTTTCTAGATTTCTTATTCAAGGAGTTTATTTTTAACTAACGAAATACGTATGACCCAAGGTTTATTTATGCGACTACTAGACGATATCTTAAGGTTTTCAAAACGAGGAATATAACACTAACGTTTTTATATACGATATATTACGACAAGTTTTGTAATTCTAGTTGGACTTATTTTTCTTAAGTATGGAAAATACTTTACTTTGACAATAACAATTATTTCCAAGTTACGAGTGGTATAGGTATCATGTGCATGTGCATTCATTACATCCTTTCATGATCTAAGTAGATCACTATCATTCATATTAGGTTGCGGTTAGAGATCGAACCTCATTTCTGTGTATCCACTTTTGTCATCGTAGCTATTCGCACCAGGTGAGTCATAGCCCCACTTTTACTCTTTATACTTGTTTTAACTCTTTGGGGGAGATACATGCTCAACTATTTGCTTACTAGTATAAATACTCAAAACATACTTTCTTGATACACAAAACATTTATACTTGATTGTCTTATACTTGATTATACTTATACTTGATTTTATACATACGTGATTGTGTTATACTTAACTGTGTTATACTTACTTGATACTTGAAACGTTTAAACTTTTATGCTTTGGGAAACGACACCCAGTAAACTTTTATACTTTGGGAAATGGCACCCAGTAATCTGTCAAAGGAGAGGTATTGATAGTACTATTATAGGGAAACACCCCCCCACCCAAGTCCAAAACAGAGGCGACGTTGGGTGACAGGTACTATTTGGGATGGTGGTTCCCCGCCTTTGTGTCTATTCTTGACCTTGGGTGAATATAATCCTGAGAAACTATATATTGTAGCAGTGGGTTGTAAACACACAGGTTACAAGGCTCTTATGGCGGGACTTGTAACTGAGTGGATTTACGATGCCTTTGCTGGGAAACCTTCATACATATGCATAAACTTTATTTGTTAAACAAACTCTATGAACTCACCAACCTCGTGTTGACACTTTAGCATGTATTTTCAGGTTTTAACTTATGGCACGCTACTGGAGGTTTTGGCAGGGCATGGCATGGTCATAGAAGACTCTAATTATTTATATGGGGACCGTTTTAAACTATTTTAAGGGCCTACTTCCGCACTACTTTTAACAATGTAAATTTAACATTTTTGATTTAACTATTTTATTCTAAATGATCGAAGTGAAAACCATTTTTGAACTTGTGTTGTAATACCAATTGAGTTACACCCCAGCTACACGTATGCTTCCGCTGGACCCGATTTTGGGGGTGTGACAGATTGGTATCAGAGCTCTGGCTATAGCGAACTAAGTGTTTTTAAAACCTAGACTATAGCTACTTTTACGAAAAACTTAACCCTATGACCGTCACGTGCCTGCTTGCCAAGATGATGCCTCACTTGTGGTTTGTTGCTGACTTAGGTGATGAGATTTGTGTCTCATTATCTGGTATATTATACTCACTTATTCTAGTTGATTTCTATCATTGTCTTTCATATAAGCATGTTCACGTATCATATATGTCACCCTGGTATGTATCTCCTTGCATAGTTTCATCCTTTGACCTCGAGTTTGGTCACCTGCCTTAGTCTTTCTGAACGTCTCGGTATTTGTGAAGGACATAGTATTAGTATAACTGAGCTGAGTATTTCAAAATTCATGGAACCTCGGTGGAATATAGACTAGTCACCTATATTCAACCCGGGATAGTGGGACATAGGCTGACTACCTATATCCGACTCAGAAACGAATTTTGCAACACTGAGAATGGTTATAATAAAATTCTGTCTGGATTGAATCCTCAACTCAATTTCCAAATGCTTCATTTATGTGTGTGTATACCCTCGTTGTCAGAACGCTTGTACTTTTCATCACCTCGTAAACCGCCGCCTGGAAGCACGTCAACTGGTCATTTCGTCTCATGAATTTTCACCTTTATAACACTTCGAAGACCAACGTTAACTGAACTTCGGGACGAAGTTCCCTTAAGGGGTAGAGACTGTCACAACTCGTAAATTCTGGTCTTTTCCCGAACTTTCAACATTTACTATTCATCGGTTACTATTCATCGATCACTATTCATCATTTTACTATTCATCTTTTTCGGAGTCAGTTTGATATTCTGATAAGCGTTTTAAAATTTTACTATTCATAAAACACTATTCACCTCCGGGGAAAATTGTCATTTATACGTGGGTTGCGTCATTTTTGTAAACGTACGGTTATCTACCTAATAAACGTTATCTTATGAGCTATCATTTTTAATAATTAATCCGACAATCCCAACTATGGTCCTAACATATTTTTATACTAATTAAAAATGATATAAAAGTCATAATATTAATTTACCCGGTAATTTGGGAATTTATTCAATTAATGTCGTACGTTTAATATAATTACGACGGTTTTCGTAAAAACTAAACAATCATCATCCAAACACCCAATACTTGTACCCAACCTATTTTTACAAATTTTATGACTTTATTATGTCCCGGTTAACTCCGATAAAATTTATTTCTAGCAAACCCGGTACCCGATTTTACCTAAACTAACTAATAACAACACAAACTATACTACACTTCCTAATTTAATCACCCAACATCCCCCCCTCTTTCCCTCCTTTGTGAACCGCCCCCCCCCCCCCCTCCTAGACTTCACAAGCCTAAACCTCACCAACACCCATTAATGCACACCTAACTATTGTCTCTAAATAATATATCATCCCATTTTCATCTCATTTCACACTTAACACATCAAAACAACTAGCAACAACTCTCTTCTCTTTTCTCTCTTTTGTGTGGATCGACCAAGGCAAGACACAAGGAAGAAACCATAAACTTTTGAAGATCAAGTGTTTAATCATGTCCTAATCATGATCTAGTTGGGGTTTGGTGGTAAAAATCCCTAGGTTTCTTATACATTTTCATCCAAATCATCTCAAATCTTTCTTGTAAGTTGTCAAACTTTTGTTCATAATTTCTTCATGTTATTTTGATCATCATATGATTTCCATTCAAGATCTACATGCATATGTTAGTTATACCACTCATTTATACATATATATATATAACTTTGAACACTAGAAATGTATATTTTGGATTTCTTTGTTAGATCCACTAGATTGATGATGTTTAGGAACCCATGACACCCTAAGAAGGTGTATGGTAAGATTAGACTAGATTTGTGGTGATTGAAAGTGGTTTGGTTGGATTAGAAACTAGTTTGGAATATTAGAAATGGATTTTAAACATATATACAAACCTACTGTCCTTAAAATGAAAACGTGGCAAACTCAGTGGGTTTGGGGTAACTTTTGACCAAATATTTAGAAAATACATTCCGAGACGGAACTATGGCCGAAAACGGGGATGAAAACGAGTTAATAACGAATGAGATATGATTTTCCGAATTTAACGACGAAAACTAGTTTTCTGAAAAACTGCATGCTGTTGGACGATTTTCGTTGGACAAATAGAGGCGTTAGACGTAACCTAGAGGAACCGAGCTATCGAAAATATATTAGTATATACTAAAACGAATCCGTGGATATAAAGAACGAGTAAAATGAGCTTAAAACGACCAAGTTATACACGTTTTAAAATCGTCAAAACTATATATATATATATAGTCACTACTAGAAAATAATATAACTACGTACTAAATAATATATTTTCTAGATTTCTTATTCAAGGAGTTTATTTTTAACTAACGAAATACGTATGACCCAAGGTTTATTTATGCGACTACTAGACGATATCTTAAGGTTTTCAAAACGAGGAATATAACACTAACGTTTTTATATACGATATATTACGACAAGTTTTGTAATTCTAGTTGGACTTATTTTTCTTAAGTATGGAAAATACTTTACTTTGACAATAACAATTATTTCCAAGTTACGAGTGGTATAGGTATCATGTGCATGTGCATTCATTACATCCTTTCATGATCTAAGTAGATCACTATCATTCATATTAGGTTGCGGTTAGAGATCGAACCTCATTTCTGTGTATCCACTTTTGTCATCGTAGCTATTCGCACCAGGTGAGTCATAGCCCCACTTTTACTCTTTATACTTGTTTTAACTCTTTGGGGGAGATACATGCTCAACTATTTGCTTACTAGTATAAATACTCAAAACATACTTTCTTGATACACAAAACATTTATACTTGATTGTCTTATACTTGATTATACTTATACTTGATTTTATACATACGTGATTGTGTTATACTTAACTGTGTTATACTTACTTGATACTTGAAACGTTTAAACTTTTATGCTTTGGGAAACGACACCCAGTAAACTTTTATACTTTGGGAAATGGCACCCAGTAATCTGTCAAAGGAGAGGTATTGATAGTACTATTATGGGGAAACACCCCCCACCCAAGTCCAAAACAGAGGCGACGTTGGGTGACAGGTACTATTTGGGATGGTGGTTCCCCGCCTTTGTGTCTATTCTTGACCTTGGGTGAATATAATCCTGAGAAACTATATATTGTAGCAGTGGGTTGTAAACACACAGGTTACAAGGCTCTTATGGCGGGACTTGTAACTGAGTGGATTTACGATGCCTTTGCTGGGAAACCTTCATACATATGCATAAACTTTATTTGTTAAACAAACTCTATGAACTCACCAACCTCGTGTTGACACTTTAGCATGTATTTTCAGGTTTTAACTTATGGCACGCTACTGGAGGTTTTGGCAGGGCATGGCATGGTCATAGAAGACTCTGATTATTTATATGGGGACCGTTTTAAACTATTTTAAGGGCCTACTTCCGCACTACTTTTAACAATGTAAATTTAATATTTTTGATTTTTGATTTAACTATTTTATTCTAAATGATCGAAGTGAAAACCATTTTTGAACTTGTGTTGTAATACCAATTGAGTTACACCCCAGCTACACGTATGCTTCCGCTGGACCCGATTTTGGGGGTGTGACACATAGATAGCACAACCATACCGATATAGTAGATGCAATACTTGGTGATTCCGTTGTACAAAAATCAAAATACTACAAGTTTCTTTGAACTATGCCACACCTCCCATGGCTAGGATAATAGTAAAAGCTAGTAAAGATATAAGTCTAGTCTAGATACTTCCTTGTGTCCCTCTGAGTGAAACCAGGGTTGTGGTATCATAAGGTCGAGATAGTCCTGAAGTGGTGTCTAGAGTTGTGCATCGATAAACTCCTAGATAGTATAGGTTCCAAACCATTCTTGAGAAATCTGCGGATGTTCCTGTTGAGTCCGTGATCTTGGTATTATCCACAAGGTGTTATCTAATTCATGGCAAGTGGGAATGGAAAAGGGAAATGACGATGGTGGTACTCTAGATGATGAGAATAAAATTGATGACGATGAGATCCTAGTGGTGAGTTAGGAGATGATGGTGATAATAGTGAATGGGATACTACCCTCTTTCGCGCTATCTCGCGACATCTAAGAGGTAAAACTGAAGTACGCACTATGGGACAACCAATAGTGTAATAAGTAGCTGATGGTGGTGGTAGTACCTGAGTAGTGAGTGCCCTACTAGTGAAGGAAAGAAAACATATTATCTTCCTTGCAATAAGCATCCTAATAGGTCCATTAAGATTTAGTCTGAATACTCTACCAAACGGCACTCTACGTATGGGCTGAATGATAGGAAAACCCTGTTCCTATGACAAATCAATGGTGCTAATGGTGGTGTAAATGCAACTGGTGGTACAATGGTAGTGGAAGATGACAAGGCATCTTCAATGTCGGAATCCGATGAAAGGATGTCAGGGTGGGTATCTGAAGACATGTCACTTGTGAACCAGGTCAATATAATTATATATATACGAATATGGGTATAAATAACTCGCACCGTGTGTGCATGAAACAACATGAGTAGTAAATATGCACTTATGATGAAATGATGAGATGATATGATGATGTGGTTATAGTCTAGGGTCCATGATACATCCTAGTTCGCTATAGCCTTAGCTCTGATGCCAATTTGTCACACCCCCAAAATACCTGTTTGGCAGTGGAATGGAATACCTGGGCGTGACTGTCCATAGCATCACAGTTACAGTTACATTGAACGACCTAAAGTGTCGTTTACAAAATAAGGTCCCAAAAGGTGTTGCAAATTTAGGTAAGATAAGTTCAACAAGATCAAACGTTTCATAAGTACATGAAGATAAAAGTAAGACGCGTCGACTCCGCGACCCCATGAAGGTCCATGCATGCAAGCAAGAGCTACCTTAATTTCCTGAAAATAGATTGCTAAAAATGGTCAATAATAATGTTGGTGAGAAATCATAGGTTTATAGATTTTATCGTATGTACAAATAGCCATAAGTATAAAGTGAGGTGACAAGATGTCAAAAATAATGCTACATTAGCTCTTAAGCTCATGACCCCGAAGCTAGACATAATTGAATTGAGCCCCAACTGAGTGTTTATCAAGCACTCAAACTCGACTCAAATGAAATGCGTCTGTTCCATGTTGGAGCGACCAATCACGGACAGGGGATTCACCTCCAATAGATCTATCAACTCACTCTCGCTTACGCATAATTAACGGTCCATGATAATAAAGGGAACTTAACATGATAATAAGGCAACTTAAGCAATGTATGGAATTGGATACTTTGGCGTGTACAAAAAAAATAATTGATGCAATGTATTCTCCCCCGTGGGATTTGAAATCAAAATATTGAATTGGAAATGGGGCTATGAAAACTCACCTGAAGTGATGATACAATGATGGTAAAATGATCGGGACAACAAGGCGCGAACACTAGCCGCAACCTAATATAAATGAATATGATCTACTTTAGATCATGAAATGATGTAATGAATGTACATGCACATGATGTCTATACCACTCGTAACTTGGAAATAATAGTTATTTTCAAAGTATAATGTTTTCCATAACTTCGGAAAAATATGTCTAATTAGACTTGCAAAACTAATTGTAATATATTGTACGTAAAGTGTTAATGTTTAACTAATCGCCTTGAAAACCTTGAAATGATACATAATAGTCGTGTAAATAAACTTTTGGTCATACGTGCTTCAATGAGTAAGAAATGCGGCTCTTCAATGTTGTTACTAGAAAATATAGTTCTTAGTACGTTAGAATATTATTTCTAATAGTGGCTGTCAAAATAATAGAGTTTGTCGGTATTGAAACGTGTGTATCTTTGTCGTTATAAGCTCATTTTCCTCGTTCTTTATATCCACGGTTTCGTATTAACATATACTAACACATTTTTGATAATTCGGCTCCTCTAGGTTACGTCTAACATCTCGTTTTGTCCGTCGAAAATCGTCCAACAGCATGTAAAACTTTCAGAAAATAATTTTCATCGTTAAACTTGTAAAAATCATATCTCCTTCGTTATAAGCTTGTTTTTATCCGTTCTTTCGCCCATGGCTTCATTTTTAAAAGTATTTTATAAATATTTGGTCAAAAATTACCCCTGAGTCCCTGATTTTTCTGGGTTTGGCGATTTGGGACAGTAGGTTATATATAGTTTCAAAATTCGATTTTCCTAGTTTGTAACTTGTCCAAATCCATCCAAATAACAACCAAATATCCTAAAACCTACCATACACCTTCTTAGGGTGTCATGGGTTCCTAAACATCATCCACCAAGTTAATCTACCAAGGGTTTCCATATTATCCATTTCTAGGGCTTAAAAGATATAGAAGTATAAAAGGAGTGGTATAAACTAGCATATGCATGTAAATCTTGTAATAAAATCATATGAGCATTGTAATAACTTGGTAAAATTATGAAAATGAGATTGACATACTTACTTGAAAGATTTGAGAGTTTTTGAAGATGAAAACCTATAAAACCTTGAGTTTTTCTTTCAAAACCCTAACAAGGAGTACTAGATGAGCTTGATTAACACTTGTTCTTGAAAAATTGATGGTGATGTCTTCTTGTTTGAGCCATGGCCGAGCACCCCCAAGAGGAGAAGAGAGAAAATCTATTCATTACATGAACTTGTATGTGTAGAAATGAAGTAAAGTGAGATATTATCTAGTCTTGGTCTCTATGGTCTTTGAAAAAAAGTTTTCACATGGATTAGGGGCTAGGAGGGGGGCTGGCGTGAATCAAGGAGAGGAGGGGAAGGTTGGTGGCTAATTAATGGTCTTGTCCCATAAGTGTATGTATTGGTGTATTTTGTGTATACTTTGGGTGTTATCGGGTACCGTGTTTGCAAGAAATAAATTTTAACGAAGTTAACCGGGACATAATAAAGTCATAAAAGTTGTGAAAATATGTTGGGTACGAGTATTGAGTGTTTGGATAATTATTGTTTAGTTTCTACGAAAACCGTCGTAATTATATTAAACTTACGATATAAATTAAATAAATTTCCAAAATACCGGGTAAATGAATTTTATAATTTTTGTGACATTGTAAAAGGTGTAAAAATATATCGGGACCATTGTGGGGAGTGTCGGATATGTTAGTCACCTTTATTGATCTCGTGTTAATGTTTATTTAAAAATAAACATACGTAAAACGTCAAATATACCAAAAATATTAATTTGAATATCCTACGAGTGGAATAGTATGCAAATGCTATTATGATGATATGTTGACTATTTCTAGTTCATATGAAGTGTCCCTACTGATGATGCTTGAATTCGCAGATAAACTCATCCGGTTACGCGAATTTTAAATACCCGTAAACAAAATTTACGATAAAATGAGTGATGCACATGAATAGTGTTTTCCCTCCGGGAATGAATAGTGTTTTGTGAATAGTGAAATTTTTGAACGCTTCTCGGAATCTCAAACTGACTCCAAAAATGATGAATAGTAAAATGATAAATAGTGATCGTTGAATAGTAAATGATGAATAGTAACTTGTGAATAGTAACTTTTCGAGATGAATAATGAAATTTCGACGTCTGAAAAAGGACCTGAAATTACGAGTTGTGACATATAGGTCATGTAATTATTCAAACCCTCAATAACCAGTTTCTTTTCCATGAGTTCATGAATCTTAGCTTCTAAATTCTCCAATATTGCTTCTTTTTGTTCATTTGTTAACGGTTGGGTAGCTTTGGGTGAATTTGGTGGTGTATTAGGTAGTGATGATGATGATGATGATGTGAAATTAGTTACTTTTGGGTTGGAGGGTTGGGTAAGTTTGTTTAATGGTGCTTTCTTCCTATTTGCTTTTCCCATCTTACAAACCTCTTCCTTTCCTTCCTTTTTCTCTTCCATACCTTCACATAACTCTGCTATCATAACATCCACTTCCTTTTCTTCCTCCAAATCAGTTATATTGATCCTTAACTCACTAAGTGCAAAGTCTACCGTACACTTGGTAGTCGCAAGAAATTCCCTACCAAAAACAACCTCCGGTTCATCAGAATTGCAATAATCAAGAACAACAAAGTCAACCTTAAAAATGTGTCCATGAATGTTCACTTTCACATCCTTAACCTTCTTTCTACCATAATCCTCATAGTTAAGACGAACAAAACCAAGCTTGTCTAAGACATCGTCCATTATATAATTGTCCCCATACTCCATATTAAGTTGTGCATCCCAAGCCTTGATCCCCTCCACCGCACAAGGTGTAGCAAACCTCATGTGTGGGGCATTAAACTCCTTAGGAGGAGCTCGTGTGAAAACAACCACCCTTTTCTTACAAACATCGTTCTCCCCAACTATTTCTCCATTTTCCAAATCCGTATTCGCTTTCTCCAACATGCTTTCCAATCTCTCCAAAGAATCGCCCGAATCTTTGAACATATCCTCCAAGTTCCTTAAGTATTCCGAAATTTGACTTAAACTCTCCATTTCACTAAAGCAAATTACTAACTATAACATAACCATCAACAAAACAACCAATTCATTAGCGTTGGGGTTAGTCATAATCAAAAATATACTTAAAATGAAACAATACCTAATAAGTTAACAAACCAAAGCTATAAAAACACAAAAACAACTCAAAATAAAAATCACTAAAAATTTTACCGAGGCTTGAAACCGTTCGGTAATGCATCCAACCGAACGGTTGGATTTTTGCACTAGTCTAACCAGATCGGTTACGGGTTGTAACCGATCGGTTAGATCAAACCTAATTTTTTTTTTTTTTTTTTTTATATACTAAAAACTTTAATTGAAAATAACTTTAATCTTAATTATTTTAATTAAATATTAAAAATATAACTTAACATTAATTAACTAATTAATTACAACATAAAACATAAACATTAAAATTAAAACATTTAAAAACATTAATATTATTAACTTTACTTTAAATGTCATAAACTTAATTAACTACTTAATTAAATTAATTAACCACTATTTAAAACATTTAATACTAATCATTAACTTAATTAAATCTTCTAATTAATTAAAATTAACTCTAACAATTAAAACTAATCATAACTAAAACTTAATTAACATTAATCTTTCATTAATTAATCAAAAATCATGAAAAACAACAAAAAAATAAAAAACTAAAAATTTTAACGAGCTATCCATCCAATCGGATGGAAATCCATCCGATCGGTTGGATAAATACCAACTTTTTTTTTTAACTTTTTAACTTTAACTATTACCAACTCAAATTTAATGATTAACAAACTAAAATACAAAGAAATCTAGTTAAATCCCTGGCAGCGGCGCCAAAAACTTGATGTGCTCACGATGTGTACAAGTTTTAAAATTTATAAACACGCTTATCCGATTAACTATTTAACACATACAAGCAAGTATACTCGTCCGTTTTAGTAAAGGTGGGTAAGTCGAGATCGTCCCAATGGATTTGGTGATTAAAGCATTATAAACTAGTTTGTATTAAAAAGGGTTGTCAATCCTAATTATCGAAAATTCAAGTCTTAAAGTAACAATATTATCTAAAACATATACTTGTGTGAAATGCCACAATCAATCATTTGGAGTATTCATGTTAAGCTTGGTGTAAACTTATTATGATGCACAACTTTTATATGAATGACTAACAATCAATGGTGTTTATCATGTTAAATCATTACTAGAATTCAATCATCTAGTTACTTCCTTTCGGCCTAAGACAACTAGAATAATAACTCCATTAACATAATGTTGTTTAAAAAGCAATTCTTTACTTATGAATTCCTACGAATCCTTTCGGCCTTATTTCCTGATGAAATCTTCTCAAATCCATTTTAAAGAGTAAACATGATGCTTGTCACACATCATATCCCATACTAATTCGTGCACTATTTTTTGAAATAAAAACATTAAGAAAACCCTTTCGGCCAATATTCCCCAAAGATGTTTTTATCAACAAATTAAGCAAGATTAGATATTATTCCAACAAACTCATAAATTAAGAAGAGTTTTCATGCATCACCTTTTTAAAGAAAAGAATACTCCATGACTAATTACATCATTCACACAAGTATATACCAAATTACTCCATATCAATTATATCAAAACACAAGTAGTAAACAAAAAATTCATTAAACTCAAAGTAACAATAATTCATTGTAAATAAACAAGATATACCTAGCTTGAGAATTACAAGAACTAGAATTGTGGAGCTATAGCAACCACGCTCCTCCAAACGACTACTAAGACAAAATAAACCGCAACACCACACTCATACCAAACTCTTGAGACTTTAACTCAAAGTTTTCTAGACGTTTACAATAGTAAAGTAACCTTTTGGGTAAGTAGTAAGAACTTTAGCACAAGCCTTACTTAGATTATAGATTGGTATGTTGTATCTAGCCTTAGATATGATTATATAGCCACCAAGTCACTTAATCTCCAAGCAAAAACGTCCTCCAGTAGTTATGAGTAAGAAATGATCAGCCACAAATGATAATGAGGAGTAAAACCTTCAATAAATGCAACTTTGTAACTGCAGTCTCATTCCAACCGATCGGTATTTCATCCAACCGATTGGTTGGATCTTCTGGCCAATTCCAACCGATCCGGTTACGGGTTCCAACCGATCAGTTGGATTGGACCTATAACCAACTTCTTGACTTTTCTTGATTTTTCTTTGTCGCATGCTTTCTCCTCCACTTTGGTGCTGATTCCTTCCATAGAACTTGATACTATCTCGACATATGAATGTAGAAATCTTGAATCTATCAAATCCTTGAGTCCTTGTGTGATTCTTCACTCGATTCCTTCTCGAAAATCTCCAATTGTGCATATTCACTTCATTTCTTCATCTTTTCATCACTTTTTCCTGTTTTTGGCTACATTTGCTTGTACAAACACTTTTCCATGATTAAGTAACAAATATACGTACAAATATGACCATATATGATGAACAAAACTAACAATAACGTGCCTAAAAACATGTACAATTTAAGCGTTATCACCGTCTTACCGAGTCTATACTATACAAGAATGGGTACACTGCCCAAGAGTGTTGGTATTTCTTGTTGGATTCGGTTATAAATATTAAAACAAGATTTTACACATCACCTTGATATCGAAACCCTTGCAAAACCTTATTACCTTTTGATGTGGATAGTTGTAAACACAAGAAGTTTTACAATCCTCCTAGGTAGAGTATCTAACCATTGTAGTGTAGTATAGGTAAGACACGGCAGATTGATCGTTCTCTAGGGGAATATTAAGGTATGCTCTAAGTGTAAGACGAATTAAGTCTAAGGGTTAAGGGATGATTATTTTTGTATTTTTTTATTTTTTAGAAAGCAAGGTAAAATCTCAGGGTTTAAAGAGTTTAGTTTTTAAACTAATAATTAAATTAAATTAACTAAATTAAACTAAACTAAATATGTAGAAAACATAAATTGATAGGAACTCGTATGATAGGTAAAGCGTATTTACTTAGAATCTCATTACTCCCTAGTTATCTCTTATTGATTAGTCGAATTTTCACTTCCTTGTTTTAATTAGAGCATCGTGTTCCTTAATATCAATCACTAAGGGTTGTCAATCCCTAACACTGTGAATTTTGTTCTCGTTGAGACTATCGATGTCAGCGAACCTAACTCACGCATTAAATACAATGAACGACACACTATCTATATATAGCGGGGCATTTAGTCAGACGTTTAAGCTAATATACTAAGATAAAGCCAGTTTTCCTACTCCTAACGCGAATAACAACTAATTAAACAAGAGACGATAATCAATAATCAATAACTAGGTTTCATTAAATCCTAAGTAAACACAAATAAGTTTAGCCTAGCCTGTTAGATCGAAGAGAAGATAAACAAATAATCACACAACACATAGACATATTGTAATAATTAAGGATTGAATAACTAATCTTCAATAAAACATGGAGTTTTAGGGGGCTAAAAACCCTTACAAAAGTTGTAAAATTCGGCACTCAAGGTTCCTCCAAAGTGTTCTCTCCAAGATGTTCCCCCTTTGAATGAAAATAATACGAGAAATATATATATGAATACACTTGTGATGACGTCACTTTACAATTATGACGCTGTCAGCTAGCTGTCATTAGGGTTTTGTTTATTGGATGAACATAGTTGTGACGGTGTCACCTTATGGATCATGACGCCATCGCTCTTCATTTTTCTGGACATGACGCCGTGAGCTCAAGACCGTTGCCATCGTCTGAAGCATCACTTGGTAAATTTATAATTGGATCATCTTCGTTGCTCTTCAAGTGATGGCGTCACTTGGTAGTTCTGACGCCATCATAGCTCCTTTTTGTGACGTTTTCTTGACTTTGTCATTTTCTTTGTTTTCTTGTCCAATCAAGCCATAAATGTTCTATTTTCCATCATTTACTTCTCGAGCACCTAAAACTCAAATAGAAATGATTTAGGGTAATAATTGATCAAATATGTACGGATTTAGAGGCTAAATGGCCCTTTAAAAATGTATAAAATTACACCTCATCACCTTTGAAGCTTAAAAATGGAACTACAAGAACCTTGTGACAAAAGAAAACAATTTCCTATAATCCTAGGAGAATCGAGACACCTCCATGCAAGCTAACTTAAAAAACCTTGTTGCCCAAGTAATTGACACCTAAACCTATAAACATCCAACCTTATAATCTACACAACGATAGAGAAAAAATAACGGAAAATGATAAACAACACGCTAAGTATGTTAATAACTTCGACATGCAATATCTCCTTTGTGTAACCTTAGATGGAAGATCCCCTTAAAGAGATTCTAGATCCATATGCCTTCAACCTACAATTCGAGTTTCATATAAATCCATGGTTAATAATACACAACGTCAATCCTCCCAGCACCGCGCAATAACCGATGAAGCAAAAATCTTATTTCGGCTCTTCATGACATCAAATAACAACATATTACTAGCATCATTTATCCTATGTGTGGAAAACTAGAAGGGGGTTGAATAGTTTACCGCTTTTTAACTTGATTCACTTTGTTAACTTTACGTGTAACCAATAATCAAAACTAATAAACAATAAGTAATGTAAAAGATCAAAATAAGAAACGATCAAACCACAACACAAGTGTTTATCGTGGTTCGGCTACAAGGACTCTTTTTCCTTGCCCTACTCCACGCCCCGAGTATCCAACTCTAGAGTATCCTCCACTAGTCAACAAGCTCCCTTCTCAGCGGAGAAAACCTTATAATCGTTGCGTACACTTTATCCGGTACAAAGCTAAATATCGGGTTCTTTTACAAAGGTACAACCACTCCTAACGTTGCCTATACAATATTTCTAACACTAAGCTAGATGTCGAGTTCTTTTTCAACGGGTACAACCACTCCCTATACTCTATGTATTTTGAGGCCTAAAATACTAATCGATCACTATAGACAATATAAAAACAAATGATGTATAAACTATAAGAGTTTACACAATAAAAAGCTACCAAGACTTGCAACGTTGTGTTCAAACTTGTAGTCTTTTCGGATGAACTTGAGGACTTCTTTACTACAAAAGAGAATCACACAAGTGAGATGCAACTTAGTTAAATGATAGAGATGAGAGTGTATGTGTGTAATATAGCTAAAAGTGATGAAAGATTTCTTGGATGTAGCTTGCTATTTATAGGAGAACCAAACAGCTAGGCCACGGATCAGGCGGAACCAAATCAAGGGTTCTGCCCTTGTATTCCCAAGGTTCTGCCCTTGTATTCCCAAGGTTCCGCCAAAGCTGACAGAGTTCCTTCCAAGAAATCTTTCCATGTCTATGACAAGTCTAATCAAGATCCTTTAAGTCAACTATGTTGAGTAAGAATCTTTCCAAATATGCATGAGATCTTTTAGAAAGATTTACAAAGAGCTTTGACAAGACATGTATGATGCAATGCATGATGTGGATGTATATTTCTAATTTTAGACTTTAACTAATATGAAAGTGAACTTGTAAAAGTAATATTGTAGCAATATGGACTAATGTTTGTATGATGTGTTTTTACTAAGTGATTGAGTCACTAAATATGTTTCAAGACATATAACTCAATAGGACACAATATTTAGTAAAACTTACTAAATATGTTCTGACACTTAATATGCTATCAACATTGTTATATAAACAATGAATCATGTAGCAAATATAATGTTTACTTAGAAATAAATTTTCTATATGTGAGACTTATACTATAGTTATACTTTGCTAGAAAATAACGTTTATACTGTCTACAACAAAACATTAGCAAAGATAGTAAAATATAAATAATGTTTTTAGACGATATTTGTATTAACAATCTCCCCCTTTTTGTTGAGGACAAAATATAAATTTTATTTTTAAGCAACTAGATAATTATAATATCAAATCTTTTAAAAATCTATATTAAACTATGTAATACTCAACTTTTAGTTATATATGATAGATATGCAAAAATGATATGCAAAAGTAAAGGTTGAGTTTAATATTAATTCTCCCCCTTTTTGTCGAAACAAAAAGAAGAGTTGCGTAGCGGAATGATGCAAGTCAGATGCTCCCCCTTTGACAATACACCCCCTAGTTGGGGTGCCAAGTAAGGATACATGGATTTTGAACCTACAAGAAAAAGTTAGTTGCCGAAGAGAAGACAAGTATAAATAGTCAACCACAATAAGTCGTGAAAAGGTATGCAACCATAACATAAACATGACAAAGAAAAGGTCAACCCATGATGCACACTATATAGTAGAAACAATCTCATTTCAAGTAAAATTTAACTTTGACAAAAGTCAAAGTAAATACATGAAATAAAAGGGTCAAAGTCCTACTTCTAAAAAGAAAAATGCAAATATCGAAAAATAACTTAGAAAAGAAAATTCATACATCTATAAAAGGTCAACAAAGTCCTTAATGAGAAACTTCCTACTAAAGCAAGTTATAGGGATGGTAAGCATTAAAAAGAGCATTTAGATGCTCGAGAATGTTTTGGAGGATGAAGCGGGTTTCGTCCTGAACTTGGTGAAGCATGGCTTTTATGCTTTCACAAATTTTGATTATTCACTCACATTGCGAGCAACCTTGACGAGAGTTAGGTAGGATAGGGTTAGTTGTTGATTGTTGTGATGGTGGAACACTAGTGGTTTATTAGTTAGTGTTTGGTGCTACAACGGATGATATCAGGGCTGTTTGGAATTCCATCGCTTGATGGAGGTGTGTATCAGTCATGCTTTTGAAAGCATACAAGTTATCGAGGTGATCATTGATCTCCTAATTGGTGTTTGGTGGGTTATTCCACAAGGATGCCTCTATTTCCTCGTAGGAAGGAAACAAGGATTTGAAGTGTTGAGATTGGGATTGGAGTTCATGAGGTGGTGCTTAATGTTGAGGTTGATCATTTTGTTGGAATTTAGGTTCTCCATATAGAGGACCATGGATGTCTTTGTAGATGGGATGAAATAACATTGGTTTTGGTTGTGGTGGTTCTTGTGGTTGAGATGATTGTGCTTCAAATGGTTGTGGTCCCAATGGTGGTGGAGTTGGTGATTTTAAAGTTGGTGATTTTGGAGAACGATTTTCCAAGTCTTCAAGAGATGGAAGAGGTGATGATGGTGGAGTTTCAAAGAGTTCCATGGGTTCTATCTTAGGTGATTTTGAGGTGAAGGTGATTTTGATGGTTTAGTTGGTGCCGATGGTGGTATTGGATCAATTAGTGTTTTTATAGGTGGTGGAGTGGTTGTGACATTTTGTGATCTAGGTGATGGTGTAGGAGTGACAAGGTTAAGGAAATTTTCTTCCTTGATGGGTGATGATATGATGAGTGGTGATTCATCCGAGATGACGAGTTTAAGTTAATGGTTGAATTGAAGCAACAAGGTTTGACGCTAATCCTAGCGGTTCTTCTAATGGGTCGAGATGGTAGTGATGAGTTGCTGGACTTTGTCATGGTGATACAAGGATGGTAATGAAATGTTCAAGATGCCAGAAGGTGATGGTGAGGTGTGAGTACAAAGTATCCAAGATGGATCAATTTATAGAGTTGAAGTATTTTGGAAGGAGTGTTTGGATTTGATATTCTACCATACATATTTTGAGGTTTCTAATGATTTGAATGGTTTATGAAGGTTGTCATATCATTGGAAGTCAATCCAATGGAAAATGGTGGAGTAAGAAGACCAAGATATGCACTAAATGCTATGTGGTCATGTCAAATGATTTGGGTCAGATGTTCCATGGATTTCAAGGAACCTTTTGGAAGGTTCCTTCCATTATGTAGAAGGGTTCCTTGGGTTAGTTTTGTTTAAATTGGATTTTTGGCGGGAAAAGGTTTCCTATTGGTTCTAATAAGCAAAGTTGATCCTAATATGTTTAATGAGGATTAAGGAAGATGTTTCTCACTAAATAGGATGATTTTGTGGTTTAGAAAATGTGAAAATGAGAAAAATGAAAAATTTTCTACAGACACTTGGCGGAACCTAACGAATAATAGGCGGAACCGAGTTTTTGGTTATGCCTAGTCCGTTGGGCCAAATTCTGGAGTACCTAGAAAATACACTAGCGAAACCCCAAATTTGGTTCCGCCAGATCCACCAGGCCTGAAATCTAGACAGAACAGTAAAAAGAGGTTCGAGACGATTTCCAAATTTTCCAAAATTCCTAAAACATAAACTTAGGGCCATATTTGATTAAGAAATGACAAAAATGAATGTAGAAACGTTTTTACCAATAGATTTTGATGGGGGATAGCGATTTTCACTAAACTTAGTGAAAATATGAAAATTTTAAAACACTTCAATGTTGTCCTCCTGCATATATGGTTAAAACAATACATTGTCCAAAGATAACAAAATATCCTAGAAGTACATAAAAGCATAAAACAACATAAAACACATAATTTAACAACTACAAAGTTCTCAAGTCTAGTTATGCCAAAGATTCCTTAAACTAGTTATCAAATGCGATCAATCTTCTTCTTGAGCTTTCCAAGGTACCTTCCAAAGCACTTGAGCATTCCCTTAGTTTGCTTGAATTCCTCAGACTCGTTTTCAATTGTTGGAAGTTCTTGGAGGTAATCAAGAGGGGAAAGTCTAGAATTGGAAAGACCATCGTCTTCGCTCATTGGTGATGATGATGATGAAGGTGAAGGAGAGCGAGTGCGTTTCCCTTTAGTCTTAGACACTCTCTTACCACTTAGAGGGACGAATATGTGAGGAATGAGAGAGTAGTCAAGACAAATTCCCTTGTCGTTTGGTGAAATAGGTGAGATAGCTCTAAAGAGGCGGGTGAGAAGCATCCCGTATAGGAGAGCGGTTGTTCCAAACAAAGGTATATCGGCCATTCTTTTGGTCATGTAGTAAGCCAAATTGAACGATTGGCCAGTAGACATACTATAGAGCATGTAGCAAAGACATGTGTTAACATGATCTCTATTTCCTATGGAGCTTATGACATTAGCCCTAAGAACTTCTTCCCATTTCTTAAACTGAGCTTTAAGCTTATTGAGTTCCATTCCAAATGGGTCCTTATCAACTTCATTTCCCGAACAATTTTTCCTATTGTTTGAAATTCAAACAAAAAGATGTTCACGAATAACTTCCTTACTAACAAGAGGAGTGGCGTAAGTAGGATTACGATCAATGGAGTCAAGACTTGTTAGTGGCCACTTGTCCGTGTATAGACATGTACCATTATTTGGGATACCGAGGATTTTAGCAAAGTCTTTTAAAGGCACGAAATTTTCCTATTGGTTGATTTTGAAAACTAAGGATATTTCACCATAGTCATTACTAGAAAGAGCAATGGTTGCATAGAATTCTAGAATGAACCTAGAGTAAATTTGTTCATTAATGTCTAGAAGACAATCGAAGTTGATGGTGGCAAAGTTTTGGCGAATGGATTTTCCTTCTAGGAAGGATGGATCAATGGTTCTACCATCATGAACATAGCGTTTTTCTAAACCCTTAAAGATTTTGATTTGATCGGAAGTGAGACCTTTGGTCATATGATGTTTAGGTAGGTACTTAAGAGTGTCCTTATGATCGGAGAATGTTGCGGGAGGCATGATGATTCCTATAAACAAAAGTAGCCCATTTTAGACCAAGTTAGTGACAATTTAAGATTTGATGTTCTGGTGTGTGCCTATATGACAACAATGTGGAGGTGTGGTTATCTCGGACTCATTTAAATGCTTAAAACGTTTTATTATGCAACTTTTGTACTCAAACTAGAGATAACCCAAACGCTCCTAATTCAATGTAGCTTCGATTGAATGTACCCAACAATACGTATTAGTTATGTATTCCCTTTAGCATTCAAGAGGTATGATGTAAATGGTGTTTTTCTATCGTTGTTCATTTGTGTTAATGATGAGTGCTTATTCACACATCATTTTTAGGCTTTAAAACAGACCAAATACACCAAATATGCCAAGAGAATGTATGTTTTTGTATTTGTGTATGTGTAGGTACGGATATGTGAAAAATGAACAAAAACAAGCCAAAAACCGACAAAAACAAGCACGAGATTGGAAAAAGGTAAAAAGCCGAAGCCGAGGAAGAAATTTATCCAAGAAAAGCCCAAAATGACAAAAGTAATCCTTAGAGATTCAGAGAATAACACAAGAGACTCTTAGTTGAAATATGAAAGACCTTTACAATAATGGCCCTCCAAGTTTCAGCAAGTTGTCAACTTTGGTCCTTTGAAGAACTTTGGAAGAAAAGTCAACTTAACTCCTCCAAGTTACAAGATCGTTACGTGTAGTATTTAGTTGCATTTGTAGCATTTTAATATGTTTTAAGTAGTTTTTCATGTTTTGTAAAGGTCTAGGGGCTAATTATGCAACAATGTAAAAGATTAGAGAAGCCCTAGCCCCTAGCCTATAAATAGAGATGTAAGCCTCATTTGAAAGGTTGGTAAGTTTTATGGTTAGTCTTAGGGTTGTTGAGGGTTGGTCCTCATAGTAGTAGGAGTAGTGTAGTTTTATTTTAATGAAGTATGTGTTTTATTTTACTTTCTCTCTCTAGCTTTCTCTCTCTATAAATCTTTAATTTTTAGTTGTTAAAATCTTGTTTTTATTGGTGGGATTTAAAGTTTATGGTTAAACTAGTTAGTCTAGTGTTAAATTTGGTGAAAAACATTAGTTTTTAGACTTTATTTTGGATCAAAATGGTGTTTTGTTATGGTTTTTGTCGAGTTACGAAAAAAAAAAAAAAAAAAAAAAAGTTTCGAGTTTGAATATTTTAAAAATACCGTGTTTGGATTTCGCGAAAACTATCGAGTTTGATTTTGATTTTGATTTTGTATGTTTACCGAGTTTGAAATTTTAAAGCTAGGGACTAAAATGCAATTAAGAAACTTCCGAGTTTGAGAAATTTTTTGAAACTTTCGAGTTAGGAATTTTTTAGTATACCGAGTTTGACTCTTTTTTTTAAACTATCGAGTTTGAGAAATTTTTTTTAGTAAGTTACTGAGTTTGATTTTTTTATTGTTTTTACCAAGTTTCATTTCTTTTGGCGAGTTAGCCAAGATTATCAAGTTAGATAATCATTGCCTCATCGTTTATCGAGTGAGGTTCTCTTATACTTTATGCTAAGGCGAAACTCTGCCGAATTTTATTTTGGCTTATCTAGTTTGTTTCTTTTATCGAGTCTTTTTATTTTATCAAGTAACTTTATTTTATTAATATGAGTTTCGAGTAGTTTATTAGTGTTTGCTTAGTGGCACGAGTTTGTGAGTTAAGTGTGGACATAAAAGAGGATTATGATTAATAATCGTTATGATTTTTTAGACTTGTGATTTTATTATTTGAAGGGCAAAAGCCGGAGAATAATCAAATTACACATCTAGTAATTATTTTCTTTTTAAAGGATTGTTTTCAAAATAAACCAACGTTGTGAGAAAATAATCTTGTCTAAGGAAAATAATTCGTCGTCAATCCTTGACCCACACTTGATGAACTTATTCACGTCGCTTTGCAAACATATTGTTATTTTTAAAGTCTTTTTCCCGTCTTAATTTCTTTTCGCGTTTTAAATCTCGTTTTCTTTAGTTATTTTATCCAAAGTTTGTTTTATTTGTCTGTTTCCTTTGCGTCGTTTTATTGTTTCTTTTTACTTTAACTGCCTTTTAAATCCTTTTAGTAGTGTAATCTAAAACCAACCAAAATATCTTTTTTAATGTTCCCATTCACTTCACAATCACGCGACTCAAGCCGACTCAATCGTCGTCTTACCTTCGTTGGGACATAACGACCCGGGGAACATACTTTCACAAGTATTTCTTCGGTAAAATTATATATACTACAAAAAGATAAAATCAGTTAACAATGTGAGGAAACACTTTGTCCCAATTGTGAGAAGTAATTTTCCAAAAATCTTATATGTGGATTGTTTGATAAATCATGATATTGTTTAACAAGATACAATTCCTAACTAAGTAAAAACATGATTAGTTTAGTTCACAACCAAGGTTTTTCATGGATTTACAAATTTATGCATAAACCCTAAGACTTTAGTTTTTGTGAATGAGTGGAAATCCTAGGCTTAGATTACAAATGCAATTATGTAAAGAATACTTACAATGATGATTGAAAAGGAGGATAATTGTAGGAGAGCCCTAATTTTCATGTGTGGAAATGTTTATGTGTGAATAGAAGCAATTTGTAAGTTTAAGTTGTGGTTAAGGAGTGTTTGTTTTGAAATTAAAAAGGAAAACAACCTGCAGGTTCGGCGGACCAGGCAGAACCAAAAAGAGGGTTCTGCCCATTATGATGAAGGGTTTCGCTGTATCAGCAGAGTAAAAATTAAAATGATTTGTTTTGATTTTTTTTATTTTTATTCTAACGTCCAAAACTACAAAGTAGGTTCTATAAGTCCTAGTCCAAGTCTAAGAATCTTAAATGGTTCTCGTTTAAGAGGTTACGTGAGAGTATCGACAATGTTGCCTTAAAAGGATACTTTCTCAATAGAGATGTTTTCCTTTTTGACCATTAATATGAAGGACATGATGACGGATCACAAAGTGTCTAGTGCGAGTATGCTGAACTGAATTCATATTAAGGTCGATGGCTCCTTAGTTGTCACAGAGAATGGAGATGTTGTCAAGTTGACTTCCGTAGTTTGACTAGAGCTTGCTTTATCCAAGGAGCTTGTTGGCATGCTTTGCTGGTCGATATGTAATCAGATTCAGTTGTTGAGATAGTGGGACTCGTTTATTTCTAAGAGAACCATGAGGTGAGACAAGGTTCAACAAAAGTGCAAGTACCACTTGTCCTTTTTCTATTGATACAGTCACTGTCATGGTCCAAGGTGGCATACACTATGGTTTCTTCTTCCGTTCTTTTGGAAAACCATAATCCTAGATGTGTAGTACATCTGATGTGTCTAAACAGTTGGTTAATGGCTTCAAGGAGGATTGTTATAGGAATTTCATAAGTGATGAGCACATAGACAAAGACTAATCATGATGACGTGTCTATTAGCCGTGAGACCAAGTAGACTTCCAACCATTTCTCTATGATTAGTGTTATCTGTGGATTCACTTATTTCATTCATGGTAGGTTAAAGGATACTTAATTCATTGTGTACTTGTGAAAAACTAGGAAGGTCTTAAGTGATCATACCTTGCTTTTGGAGCTTGCTTAAGACTTTAAAGAGCTTTTTATAGGTTATACTCTTGTGTTATGTTTCTTGGCACTACATTAACTTCATCTATTTAGAAAGGCCCATTTTGTTCCAATAATGCTTTGACTCTTTGATTGAGGAGCTAATGCCCAATGATCATTTTAATCAAATTTGTTTTGATCCTAATTATGACCCATGATTTATGACTTTGTCTATATTGTTTGACTCAACGGTTGACACAAGACACAAGATTTTAAATTCATTTTAATGTTCTTCCATAAATGACTCTTATGAAATGGATGACATTTAGATTGACAATTTTTAATAGTTCATTTTCTTTGTCATTATTCACGCATTCTTATTTTTACCATTATTTGACTTTCGACTAAGTCATCATCTACCAAAGGTGATGTCATAGAAGAAGGTGGTCTTTCGTCAAATGTTGTGTTCAACGATTCCTCGATTTTTAGATTTCTTTGTTCAAAACAGCATAAGGTTTGCAATCTTGTGAAAACCCAAGAAGTACATCTTCATAACTTTGGGTAAAATTTGATGAGATACTCCTTGATGTTAAGTATAAAGCATTTACTCCTAAATACTTTAAACTATACATTATTTATCTTTGTTTCATTCGTATGGATTTTTATTTGAGAGTGGTCGAATAGAAGCACGATTTGAAATATTAGTTGTTGTGTCAAAAAGGTGTTGTATCAAAACTTTTGTGGAATATTTTGTTCATTAAGCATTGTTTTACTCATCTCTTGAAGAGTCCGGTTTTTTACATTCTACAACACCGTTAGATTGAGGGGTGTGTGGTACCGAAAAGTTATGAGTTATACCATTTCTATCACAACAAATTCCGAATTGTATTTCATTGTCAAATTCATGACCGTGATCTGTTCTAATTGACACAATGCAAGATTCTAATTGATTTTAAGTTTTCTTACTAAGAATTTCAAATTTGTCAAAAGCTTCATTTTTATTTTTCAAAAGTTTTGTCCAAGTATATCTCGAATAATCATCAGCTACAACCAAAGTGTAGAAGTTACCTCCGTAACTTTGTATAGCGGATGGACCAAACAAATCCATATGTGAAAGTTATAGACACCTAGATGTAGACACCATATTTTTAGCCTTATGGCTACTATGGACTTGTTTACCAACTTTGCAAGCATCACAAAAGTGTTGGTCATCTTATCACTTAGGAGATTCTTAGTTAGCTCACTTGTAGACAAGTCTTAAGTGAGTCTCACTCAAGTGTCTATTCCCAAGAGTTTTAATGACATGAAACACCTTATGTCTCCCTTATGTCAACATATGTAAATCCATTGACCATAGTGATCTCAATACCCGTTAAAACCAACCAGGAGGACAAACTACTTATGATATGGAGTATGGACAACTAACACTACGAAAGATAAATCCTAAACAAGAAACAATATTTATAGTGAATTAAAAGAGATCATACCTTTTGAGTTTCATAGATAAGCTTCCAAGAATGACATACATTACATATCATCCTATCTTGTAGAAAAGCTTGGATACTCAAATACTCAGGAATCCGAGATGGTTAGTCAAACATATTTAACGGCATAAAAATGATGTCAAGAAGTATAAAAACATTTATATTCATTGACTTTTTATCACTTACTTTGAAGAAATAGTTGCTTCTAAATTTCTCTCCTAGGCTTCACAACATTATTTGTTTTGATTTACTAGTTGATGGTGTATTTGAGTTAAATCCTAACCCGGTTTTATCTCTAAATGACTTTTGACTATTTAATAGGTTTTCAAGATATTTTGAGCTTTCTTCAAATTTAGCTAACATTTTTCCCTTTTCATTTTGTCTTTTAATTTCATGTTTGTAGTCTAGACATATTTTGAATTCTAGATCAATCTCACCATTACTCTCTAATCTAGACATTTTATCTTCTAACATTGTTTCTTTTTCAAAACTTTTCTCAAGAGGACTTGAGGATTCATTGTTAAAGATTGTTTTTAGGTTTATGTTACAAAAATGTTTAGACTCATTTTCTAATTTAGCGAATTCTAAAATGAATGTATCAAAGCACAAATGTTAGGTTTCAAGTTGTACCTTACTTGTAGTTTTATCTAATAGACATTCACAAACCGGATCGTAATTGTCATCTACGTCCGTGTCGCTCCATGATTCATAAACGAGTCCTCTTCGAGCTTGACACATATTTTCTTCATCGCTAATACCTTCATTAAAAACATTTAAACTCATAGTACTTGTATTTACTTCAACTAACTATCTGTCCATTAGTTTTTCTAAGACTACTAACTCATATCAAATTTATCATCCTTGACTTGACATATTTCTTGATGAAAGTTTAAAAGATTTTTTCAAATATCATTATCCGTTTGACAAAAATACACTCTTTCATATTCGATTCTTGGTAAAGCTTTATAGATTAATATCTTAGCTTTAGTGTTTTCGTCAATTTTGAGATAGTCATTTTGATTTTCAAAACTTGTTTTTATTGGTTTAAAATCACCAATGGAAATAATATGCCAAAGATCTTGATCTATTGATCTTACATAGTTTTCAAATTTATTTTTCCATTCAAGAAAATTTTCTTTTTCAAATAGCGGTGGTCTTTGTGTAGATTGCCCTTCTTTGAGATTTTCAAAATCCATGGATCGATCCAAGTTTTAAAATACAATATATTTTAAAGATCTTGAGTAACGTAGCTCTTGATGCCAATTGTGAAAAACTAGAAGGGGGGTTGAATAATTTACCGCTTTTTAACTTGATTCACTTTGTTAACTTTGCGTGTAACCAACAATCAAAACTAATAAACAATAAGTAATGTAAAATTGTAAAGTAAGAAACGAATAAACCACAACACAAGTGTTTATCGTGGTTCGGCTACAAGGACTCTTTTTCCTTGCCCTACTCCATGCCCCGAGTATCCAACTCGAGAGTATCATCCACTAGTCAACAAGCTCCCTTCTTGGTGGAGAAAACCTTACAATCGTCGCTTACACTTTATCCGGTACAAATCTAAATACCGGGTTCTTTAACAAAGGTACAACCACTCCTAACGTCGCCTATACAATATTTCCGACACTAAGCTAGATGTCGAGTTATTTTTCAACAGGTACAACCACTCCCTATACTCAATGTAATTTGAGGACTAAAATACTAACCGATCACTATAGACAATATACAAACAAATGATGTATAAACTATAAGAGTTTACACAATGAAAAGCTACCAAGACTTGCAACGTTGTGTTGAAGCTTGTAGTCTTTTCGGATGAACTTGATGACTTCTTTACTACAAAAGAGAATCACACAAGTGAGATGCAACTGAGTTAAATGATAGAGATGAGAGTGTATGTGTGTAATATAGCTAAAAGTGATGAAAGATTTCTTGGATGTGGCTTGCTATTTATAGGAGAACCAAATAACTAGGCCACGGATCAGGCGGAACCAAATCAAGGGTTCCGCCCTTGTATTCCCAGGGTTCCGCCAGAGCTGACCGAGTTCCTTCCAAGAAATCTTTTCATATCTATGACAAGTCTAATCAAGATCCTTTAATCAACTATGTTGAGTAAGAATCTTTCCAAATATGCATGAGATCTTTTAGAAAGATTTACAAAGAGATTTGACAAGACATGTATGATACAATGCATGATGTGGATGTATATTTCTAATTTTAGACTTTTACTAATATGAAAGTGAACTTGTAAAAGTATTCTTGTAGCAATATGGACTAATGTTTGTATGATGTGTTTTTACTAAGTGATTGAGTCACTAAAGATGTTTGAAGACATATCTCAATAGGACACAATATTTAGTAAAAATTACTAAATATGTTTTGACACTTAATATGCTATCAACATTGTTATATAAACAATGAATCATGTAGCAAATGTAATGTCTACTTATAAATAAAGTTTCTATATGTGAGACTTATACTATGGTTATACTTTGCTAGAAAATAACGTTTATACTTTGTCTACAACAAAATATTAGCAAAGATCGTAAAATATAAATAACGTTTTAGATGATATTTGTATTAACACTATGCATATTGCTTGTTTTATATTATTTTATATGAGAATTAATACTTAATCACTTATTTTCGTAAATCTTAGTTATGAACAAGCAATTAGTAAAAGTTAGCTATTTTGGACGTAAATTGGAGCAAAATGGATCAAGTTGGAAAAGTCTACTGAACTGAAGAAAGATACGCCGTGTCATTCTAGACGGATACGTTGTATACCAAGACTTAGACGAATATGAAGACCATCTCTTGACTTTGAAGAATACGCCGTATGGATTTCTCCTATATGTTGTATATAAAATTTTGGTCAACGCGAATATCTGACTTGCTTTGCCCATGATACGCCGCATGACATCAATAGCATGCGTCGTATCTAACTTTGGTCAACAAGATGCGCCGTATGAAGCTCAGTGATGCGTCGTATGATATGGGGGTGTACGAATATTCCAGATTATAATAATCTTGGGCCAACGCTAGGTTACCGAGATATGGCGTATCGTATAAGTGGATATGCCGTATCGCCTCTGTTCCCAGAATGTATAAATACCCCATTCACAACCGAGTTTTAGAGACACAATACCTAAAAGAGGTGACGTCTGACCACATAAAGTCACAACCAGAAGGACGAAATCAGAGCAATAAGAAGGTCCTGCTATTGCATAATTACATATGAAGATTCGATTAATTGTATGAGTACTTTTTAATCATTTGGTTAGCATGCTCTTTCTTTCATTAGATTCGTACTTAATATTCTTTCACTCATTAAAGATTATATGAGGTTTTATTGGTCTGTGATGAGTGCTCAAACACTCATCATTTTTGGTCGAATCTAAATTGCAAAACATACAAAAACACTCAGAAATGCATCAAAATACTAAAAATATTTCAAAATTGTGTTTTATATGTTTTAGATGCAAAATGAGCAAAAACAGATGAAAAACGTACAAAGTTTGCAAAATTGGCAGTTTCAGTCCCCCAACTTTCATAAAATTACAAAATTAGTCCCTGGTCATTCAAAATATGGAAAATTATCACCAAAGGTCCTTTTACAATCATAAATTGTCATATTTAGTCCTTTGGTGAAAAATCTCAAAAGTTTTGGAAAATTACAATTTAGTCCCTGGAGTTTCAGATATTGATAGAATTGGTCCCTGGTGGGATATTTTTGGATGGAAAACCATTTTTAATCCTTGGAAGTTTAAAAATATTCAATATGGATCCTTGGATAAAAGTTTTTCACAAAATGGCAAGAGTGGTCCCTTAACTTTGAAAAATGCCATTTTTAGTCCCTGGGAAATTTTGAAAAATGAAAATGGCAAAAGATGGTTTTTGAAATATTGGTGATTGGAAAATTGGTCATTGTGATTGCTTTGTGAAAATAACATTTTCAGCCCCCCCAAGTTTCAATAAATTACAAATTGGTCCTTGTGATTAAACATTAAAACAAACGGACCCTTTTTATTTGTAATTACCCAACAAAACAGCCCACCCAAGCCCAATTTCAAAAATATAAAAAACAAACAAACCGTTCTATTTAATCCCAGTCAACACACCTTCGTTGACCATCCCTTCTCCCCCACTAGCAGCCTGCAAAACCCATTCCACACTTCACCTCCACCCTCCTCCACCTCACTCACCCCATACCTTGTCCCCCTAGCCTCCAATACATTCCAAACTCAATTAATTTCCCTAAAATCCCTCCAAGTTATCCTAACTGCCAAACCATCTTTTTTCCCGCCAAACTCAATTTAAACGGCCATGATCATTTGAAGCAATCCTACGGCTCAGAGTGAATTGGGAAAGTCAACAAAGACCTCCAGGAGTTATAAAAATGAAGAAAAAGGAAGAATGGATCAGTAGTTAGCAGTAGTGTAGTTAGACTGGTATAGTTAGTTGAAATTAATGTAAACTTAGTTTTAAATTGTACTTTTTCATTTCAAAAATCTTGTACTCAGTTTATTTAAGTGTAATGTGATCCTTATTTCAGTTCAATTTAAAGCTTATTTCACAAAAATCAGTTTTAGCCTTTTTGATTGAATTGACAACTTCACTCAAATGTTGTTATGGTATTTTATGGTTTTATGAAGTTACAATAAGTTCATACTTAAGTTCTTCAAAGGTTGCAAGGTCTGAGAATCAGTTTAGTGTATAATCTAAAAAATACCAAAATCATAAATAAATAGAGTAAATTCAAAAATCTGTGTCCAAGGAAGCTAAAAGCAGAGAAGGTTGTGGATTCTGGAATTTCATGGTTTAGATGCCTTATGGGAGGCCTTAGGTTGTAGTTTGATGCCCTGATCAATTATCTCAGTCAACTACCTTTGTAAGCAATTTCCATTTCTTTTGCATTCAATGATTCACATACTTAATTTTTTACTAATTTCAGTTTATTTAAGCTTATCTAATGTTAGTATAAGTTTAGAGTTCAGCTTCTTGGATTAATTTGTTGGTTTCCTTCATAAAATCTCAAAACTGATTTGTAAGGGGGTGTTTGGTTTAACCTGTTGCCCTGTGTTCATGGGTGTCATTGCTAGTTTTTGATGTTTCAGCATGCTACTATAAGTTCTATTAAGCGATTTGAGTCATAAAATTCAGGACTTAACCACCAAAAGTCAAAATCAAAAGAGAATCCCCCCAACAGTTCACTGTTGGGGATTTTAGACCCACAAAACCTCTCATCATTGCATAATCTTGAGTTTTAGCATAATTTGTCCTTATTTTAGCTTAATATAGCTTTTTCAATCAATTGTGATCAGCCAAAGTTCAATAAGTCAACATAAGTAGTTTTGATCAAAAGTCAAAATGTGCATGTCTCAGTTTTTTTCATTTCTAGCAAGAATTAATTAGATTTTTGTGTTTAGATTTGTGGCCTGAAACTTGTTGAGGTTATAGTCCAACACCTCATCTTTGAGATCCCACACCCCTCTCATTTTTAGGAATTTTGTGCTGGGCCCCACACAACCCCAAACACACTTGCAGGGGGAGTTCATCCCCTGCACCAGCAGCAACAGTCCCATCACCACCACTTTGGTGGTGATTTCTGGCCTCTACAGTGTTCCTCATTGCTCAAATTTTGATCCCCTCAACCCCCCTCCTGGTAGGCTTGGGGTTTTGACCAAAACTTTGACCTTGGATCCCCTGGGTCCCACCTAATTTGGCCCTCCTTTTCTGTCCCAAGTTTCAGTTTAGATTGCTAGTTTCAAGTGCTTATTCAAGCTTATTTGCTTATTCTGGGTTCCCTTTGTGCTTTTTCTAGATCAACCTTGTCCATTATACTAGTTTAAACCAGAATTACCAAGAGTGGGTCCCACTTAAGCTAGTTTTAGCTTATTTTGCTTGTTGGTCAACAAAAGTCAACTGTTGATCCAATAAGCATTCAAAGTGCTTATTTTTAGTTTATAAAAAGTTTGTTTTTACAAAAGTTTTCTGTTTTTAGATGTAAAGTAAGTTTGTAAAAGAAAAATCCATAAAATCAAATTTATTTTTAAGTGATAGTTTCTATTTAATGTAATTTAATTTTAATTTTCATTTTTATATTTTTATTAAGAACTTAGCTTTTTTATATTTTTCTTAAATTCCTATTGTATTAAAATATTTTTAGTAATTTTCTCAAATTTTTATTTCATCATTTTGTATTTATTATATTTAATATTAGTTTTATTAATAATTAATTAATAATTAAGTTTTAAATAGCATAATTAGTTTTTATTAAGCAAAACCTAGTTTTTATATTTTTTATAGCTTTTATATGTTATAAAATAATTTTAGAAATTTTCTTAGAATTTTTACTGTTCATTTTCTATTTTTCTTAATTTAAAATAGTTTAATTAGATAATTAATGTTTAATTAGTAATTAATTAATAGAAAATCCACAAAAAGACAAAAATACTTATTTTTAATTTTAAAACTTATTTTTAGTTATTTTATAATTTTAGAAATTTTATTTTCACCTTTTTAGTATTTAATCAATATTGTATTATATTTAAGTTGTTTAAATATTAATAATTAGTAATAATTAGTAATTAATTAATATTAAATAATTAATTAGTGTTAAAAAAAAAAAATTTCTAAAAATTTTCTTTTACCTTTAAGTTTGTAAAAAGTCATTTTCACCCCCTGGGTGTTTTCAGATTTCAGTTTTCACTTTTAATTTTGTACGTTTACGTTTTATTTAATCGTGAACGTACGCGTTTTTAGGTTTTTAACGTTTCTGGTTTTTCTGATTTCATAATCTTATTCATATAGCTTGTTTAAGCTATTTCTTTGTAGATTCCCTAGTTTAATCACACTCAAACCCCTTTTCTGTCCAAATTCACCCGATCACAAGCCGTTTGATAATCATCCACACCTCGTCGGGACATAACGACCCGGAGAAACCACTATATTCCGCGGAGCATTGACTCTAGGCTATCTGACTGTGTTGACCATCACCTGGTCAGTTTAGGTTGACCGTTTGGAGCCAATCAAATTTTGGCGTCGCTGCCGGGGAGGTTGTGCGCGTTTTCTAAAAAACGGTTTGCTGATTAGTGAGTTTGGAATTCACCTCGCTGTATATTTATCCACACCTCGTCGGGACATAACGACCCGGGGAAACCACTATATTCCGCGGAGCATTGACTCTAGGCTGTCTGACTGTGTTGACCATCACCTGGTCAGTTTAGGTTGACCGTTTGGAGCCAATCAAATTTTGGCGCCGCTGCCGGGGAGGTGTGCGCGCTATTCTAAACGGTTTTGCGTATTGGTGAATCGGGATATACATCCTTTGTATATTTACCACCCTTGTTCATATCTTTTCATAAAAGCCCAAAAATATTTTTCCTTACCCTCTATTCGTTTGATTCTACCTTCTTATACCCCTCTCATGTATAATTCTAAATGGCATCTCTCGATGATGATTTCTTTGAACAATGGGCCTTTGAGAGCAAAATTGAAAAACTTATGGCCTTGTCAAAAATATCGAGATGTCGTAGTGATTATGATGGACCTTCGATTCCTATTCCCTCTCCGGCGAGAGAAATGAATCAAGAAACCGAGGTGACAAAGGATCCTGTACTTCCCTCTGACGATGGAAGTGCTAAATACATCCAACCTACGGTTTTCCAAGAATCTAAGCTCACAATTGCTCCTAAACCGTCAAAAGTTGATCCTTACCTTTCACGGTTTACGGTTAAAAGTTTGTCAAGCAAACGTGCTGAGCTTAGGGCAGTAACTGAAAAGAACGACTTACCCAATCTTCACGTTTATCAAAAACAAAAACCCGAGACCATAACGGAAGTGGTGGAAATTCCTAGCTCTAAGAGCACACCACTTGTCCCACCTCCAGATTTTGTTCCTTGTGTCGGTTGTGGTGAGCCGCTTTTCGGTTTTCCATGTCGTTGTTGTACATGTGTACAATGTGGTAATGATATTCAAAATGGGAGTTGTTTGTTTTGTGGATCGAGTAATTCATTTGCTTATGATCCTAATCAGAACTCATTCAACGACTCTTCAAATTTTTCCAATTACCCATCACATTCATACGAGCAAGAATCATATTACCCAAATTTCAATGATGCTTCGTATCAAGATACACCAAGCCAGACTCAAAAGTTTTACTGTTGTGAGTACTGTGGAGGTCCTCACTTTAGCTCGGATTGTCAAACAGGGAATCCCTTTCCTTGTAACAATTACGACTATTCGTTTCAAGAACCACCTCCACAGTACCAAATGATTCAAGCAACTCCTCAGCAAACCCAACAAGACAATTATCTAGAGATCCTAGATTTATTAAAAGAAGTTAAGGAGTTGGGTACCACAACACTTCATAATGCACCCAGTGTTTCTTGTGTAAATTGTGGGGTCCTCATGATGATTATCAATGTCAACCTTCCGGTTTTGACAAATCCCCACCCCCGCAATTTTCATTTACTCTAAATTCACATGAGAAATACATGGTTGAATTTTTGACTGAAGAGCAGGTTGCTAAAATTGATTCCAAAGATGCTTTTGAAAAAGCTGTTAGGGAATCATTTGCAAAAGAAAAAGCAGCCAGATCCAGCTCTCAATTTCATTTCATTCCTGATGACAGTGATGATGAAGATATCCTTGATGATGATTCATCCAGTTCATCAGATGAAATCCCGTCAGTTGAGATTCCATCTCAACCTGCAGTTATCACACCAGAAGTTCACACTCACTCTCTGATCATGGGGGATGAGCATCTTAGCACTGTTCCTAATAAGGAATCGGACGAATTAATAAAGTCTAGTGTTGAGATCCTTGTCCCAATCCTGAGAGAGTCACAGGGGACTTTTGACCATATGTGTGATATTCCTCCTCCTCTATTCTTCCCATCTAATCATGATGAGATGTTCTCCGATTCTACTGATGACAATTCGTTATCTTGTGGAGACATCATTTATATGGAAGAATTACCTTCTGAGCTAGTCAACTTATAAGAAGAGAATGACGAGATTGACACTGAAATCAAGGATGAAGCACTTCATGCAACATTATTGAATGTCGATCTCCTCATTTCTAAAATCGAGGCTTTCAAAGAGAAACCTATTTCATCTCCTATCCCCATAAAGGATAGTGACATTTTCTCCGATGATCCTATTCCGGAGTTTGAAGCCTTTACCTTTGATCATATGGGAGAGAAAATTAGTGGCATTACCACTTCTCATTCTCAAAATTCTCTCCACATATATGATTCATTTACATTTGAGGAGTTCTCCTGTGAACTTACTCATATCATATCTCCACCGGAGTATGATAACTTTCACTTTGATCTAGACAAAGTTGATCTTTGTTTTCCGGAGGGAAATATTCTCAACCTTGAGAATTTGATTGATATCAAAATCCCAACCCTCCCACCCATAATATGTCTAGATCATACGAGCTTTACTGATGAGATTCATGATACACCAATCATGAATTCTCTTTCTGATGATGATGAATCAATCTTGATTGTCATCAAGATCTTTCTACCCTTCTTCACCTACAGGGTGACTTCTCCTGTTCTTCACTCCTTCGGGAATGAAGACACTATATTTGATCCCGGCATTTTCATGTATCATTATCTTGAGCCGAGATTATATCTCATCGGTGTGGAACTTTCACGTGCTTCATATGTTTGTCCAAACATTTTGAATGAAAGTCCGATTGAGATTGCTTCTTCCACATCATGCTTCCCTAAGGACAAATGAATTCGGGGTCGAGTCAAGCTAGCGACTCGGTAAACAAAAACAGTATCATTCATATAGGGTTTTCACCCTAAGTGTGGGGGAGTCCCCCATGCTATGGTTACTTATGCAGTGAAAATACAAAATGGTGTTTTCCACACTTAGCTTGTAATGTTGCCCTTTTACGTTCAAAATGTCGGCATAATAGCCGGGATTTTGAATATTGAGGACAATATTCATGCTAAGTGTGGGGGGGAATTTCGCTATTCTAGCGAATTTTATCACATTTTACTATCTTATACCCCCGTTTTTAGCCAAAATTCAAAAAAATTTTAAAAATTTTCACTGGTGCTTCAAAATTTTTGTGGTAATCAGTCCGCCTTGTCTAACCGACAAAAGGGATTGGCTAGTCCAGGAGCAAACGGCTCTTGGTAAAGACATCTCAAATCCGTTTACGGCTTGCAATTTGCCCAAAATTATATGGTACCTCAACTTGCCATATCCCATAAAGCGAATGAGTTGGCTAGCCCGCAAGATTATGGCTTGTGGTAAAGGCAGTGGAAAATCCATAATTGGTAATCAGCTCACCAAGATGTTGACTATTCCATCAAGAGCTGGCTAGTCCAGGAGCAAACGGCTCCTGGTAAAGACTACTCAAATCCGTTGACAGCTGGTGGTTTGCTCAAAATCACACAGTTATCAGGTGTGCCACAGTTCTTACACCTGGCTACTCCAGAAGTGATGGCTTTTGGTAAAGAGTTTAAAATCCATCAAGTTTTCAAAACAGTATTGCTAGGGACTAGCAATAGTTTAGTGTGGGGGATTGATAAGTGCTCAAACACTCATCATTTTTGGTCGAATCTGAACTGCAAAACATACAAAAACACTCAGAAATGCATCAAAATACTAAAAATATTTCAAAATTGTGTTTTATATGTTTTAGATGCAAAATGAGCAAAAACAGATGAAAAACGTACAAAGTTTGCAAAATTGGCAGTTTCAGTCCCCCAACTTTTATAAAATTACAAAATTAGTCCCTGGTCATTCAAAATATGGAAAATTATCACCAAAGGTCCTTTTACAATCATAAATTGTCATATTTAGTCCTTTGGTGAAAAATCTCAAAAGTTTTGGAAAATTACAATTTAGTCCCTAGAGTTTCAGATATTGACAGAATTGGTCCCTGGTGGGATATTTTTGGATGGAAAACCATTTTTAATCCTTGGAAGTTTAAAAATATTCAATATGGATCCTTGGATAAAAGTTTTTCACAAAATGGCAAGAGTGGTCCCTTAACTTTGAAAAATGCCATTTTTAGTCCCTGGGAAATTTTGAAAAATGAAAATGGCAAAAGATGGTTTTTGAAATATTGGTGATTGGAAAATTGGTCCTTGTGATTGCTTTGTGAAAATAACATTTTCAGCCCCCCCCCCCCCCCCCCCAAGTTTCAATAAATTACAAATTGGTCCTTGTGATTAAACATTAAAACAAACGGACCCTTTTTATTTGTAATTACCCAACAAAACAGCCCACCCAAGCCCAATTTCAAAAATATAAAAAACAAACAAACCGTTCTATTTAATCCCAGTCAACACACCTTCGTTGACCATCCCTTCTCCCCCACTAGCAGCCTGCAAAACCCATTCCACACTTCACCTCCACCCTCCTCCACCTCACTCACCCCATACCTTGTCCCCCTAGCCTCCAATACATTCCAAACTCAATTAATTTCCCTAAAATCCCTCCAAGTTATCCTAACTGCCAAACCATCTTTTTTCCCGCCAAACTCAATTTAAACGGCCATGATCATTTGAAGCAATCCTACGGCTCAGAGTGAATTGGGAAAGTCAACAAAGACCTCCAGGAGTTATAAAAATGAAGAAAAAGGAAGAATGGATCAGTAGTTAGCAGTAGTGTAGTTAGACTGGTATAGTTAGTTGAAATTAATGTAAACTTAGTTTTAAATTGTACTTTTTCATTTCAAAAATCTTGTACTCAGTTTATTTAAGTGTAATGTGATCCTTATTTCAGTTCAATTTAAAGCTTATTTCACAAAAATCAGTTTTAGCCTTTTTGATTGAATTGACAACTTCACTCAAATGTTGTTATGGTATTTTATGGTTTTATGAAGTTACAATAAGTTCATACTTAAGTTCTTCAAAGGTTGCAAGGTCTGAGAATCAGTTTAGTGTATAATCTAAAAAATACCAAAATCATAAATAAATAGAGTAAATTCAAAAATCTGTGTCCAAGGAAGCTAAAAGCAGAGAAGGTTGTGGATTCTGGAATTTCATGGTTTAGATGCCTTATGGGAGGCCTTAGGTTGTAGTTTGATGCCCTGATCAATTATCTCAGTCAACTACCTTTGTAAGCAATTTCCATTTCTTTTGCATTCAATGATTCACATACTTAATTTTTTACTAATTTCAGTTTATTTAAGCTTATCTAATGTTAGTATAAGTTTAGAGTTCAGCTTCTTGGATTAATTTGTTGGTTTCCTTCATAAAATCTCAAAACTGATTTGTAAGGGGGTGTTTGGTTTAACCTGTTGCCCTGTGTTCATGGGTGTCATTGCTAGTTTTTGATGTTTCAGCATGCTACTATAAGTTCTATTAAGTGATTTGAGTCATAAAATTCAGGACTTAACCACCAAAAGTCAAAATCAAAAGAGAATCCCCCCAACAGTTCACTGTTGGGGATTTTAGACCCACAAAACCTCTCATCATTGCATAATCTTGAGTTTTAGCATAATTTGTCCTTATTTTAGCTTAATATAGCTTTTTCAATCAATTGTGATCAGCCAAAGTTCAAATAAGTCAACATAAGTAGTTTTGATCAAAAGTCAAAATGTGCATGTCTCAGTTTTTTTCATTTCTAGCAAGAATTAATTAGATTTTTGTGTTTAGATTTGTGGCCTGAAACTTGTTGAGGTTATAGTCCAACACCTCATCTTTGAGATCCCACACCCCTCTCATTTTTAGGAATTTTGTGCTGGGCCCCACACAACCCCAAACACACTTGCAGGGGAGTTCATCCCCTACACCAGCAGCAACAGTCCCATCACCACCACTTTGGTGGTGATTTCTGGCCTCTACAGTGTTCCTCATTGCTCAAATTTTGATCCCCTCAACCCCCCTCCTGGTAGGCTTGGGGTTTTGACCAAAACTTTGACCTTGGATCCCCTGGGTCCCACCTAATTTGGCCCTCCTTTTCTGTCCCAAGTTTCAGTTTAGATTGCTAGTTTCAAGTGCTTATTCAAGCTTATTTGCTTATTCTGGGTTCCCTTTGTGCTTTTTCTAGATCAACCTTGTCCATTATACTAATTTAAACCAGAATTACCAAGAGTGGGTCCCACTTAAGCTAGTTTTAGCTTATTTTGCTTGTTGGTCAACAAAAGTCAACTGTTGATCCAATAAGCATTCAAAGTGCTTATTTTTAGTTTATAAAAAGTTTGTTTTTACAAAAGTTTTCTGTTTTTAGATGTAAAGTAAGTTTGTAAAAGAAAAATCCATAAAATCAAATTTATTTTTAAGTGATAGTTTCTATTTAATGTAATTTAATTTTAATTTTCATTTTTATATTTTTATTAAGAACTTAGCTTTTTTATATTTTTCTTAAATTCCTCTTGTATTAAAATATTTTTAGTAATTTTCTCAAATTTTTATTTCATCATTTTGTATTTATTATATTTAATATTAGTTTTATTAGTAATTAATTAATAATTAAGTTTTAAATAGCATAATTAGTTTTTATTAAGCAAAACCTAGTTTTTATATTTTTTTATAGCTTTTATATGTTATAAAATAATTTTAGAAATTTTCTTAGAATTTTTACTGTTCATTTTCTATTTTTCTTAATTTAAAATAGTTTAATTAGATAATTAATGTTTAATTAGTAATTAATTAATAGAAAATCCACAAAAAGACAAAAATACTTATTTTTAATTTTAAAACTTATTTTTAGTTATTTTATAATTTTAGAAATTTTATTTTCACCTTTTTAGTATTTAATCAATATTGTATTATATTTAAGTTGTTTAAATATTAATAATTAGTAATAATTAGTAATTAATTAATATTAAATAATTAATTAGTGTTAAATTTTTTTTTTTTTTCTAAAAATTTTCTTTTACCTTTAAGTTTGTAAAAAGTCATTTTCACCCCCTGGGTGTTTTCAGATTTCAGTTTTCACTTTTAATTTTGTACGTTTACGTTTTATTTAATCGTGAACGTACGCGTTTTTAGGTTTTTAACGTTTCTGGTTTTTCTGATTTCATAATCTTATTCATATAGCTTGTTTAAGCTATTTCTTTGTAGATTCCCTAGTTTAATCACACTCAAACCCCTTTTCTGTCCAAATTCACCCGATCACAAGCCGTTTGATAATCATCCACACCTCGTCGGGACATAACGACCCGGAGAAACCACTATATTCCGTGGAGCATTGACTCTAGGCTATCTGACTGTGTTGACCATCACCTGGTCAGTTTAGGTTGACCGTTTGGAGCCAATCAAATTTTGGCGTCGCTGCCGGGGAGGTTGTGCGCGTTTTCTAAAAAACGGTTTGCTGATTAGTGAGTTTGGAATTCACCTCGCTGTATATTTATCCACACCTCGTCGGGACATAACGACCCGGGGAAACCACTATATTCCGCGGAGCATTGACTCTAGGCTGTCTGACTGTGTTGACCATCACCTGGTCAGTTTAGGTTGACCGTTTGGAGCCAATCAAATTTTGGCGCCGCTGCCGGGGAGGTGTGCGCGCTATTCTAAACGGTTTTGCGTATTGGTGAATCGGGATATACATCCTTTGTATATTTACCACCCTTGTTCATATCTTTTCATAAAAGCCCAAAAATATTTTTCCTTACCCTCTATTCGTTTGATTCTACCTTTTTATACCCCTCTCATGTATAATTCTAAATGGCATCTCTCGATGATGATTTCTTTGAACAATGGGCCTTTGAGAGCAAAATTGAAAAACTTATGGCCTTGTCAAAAATATCGAGATGTCGTAGTGATTATGATGGACCTTCGATTCCTATTCCCTCTCCGGCGAGAGAAATGAATCAAGAAACCGAGGTGACAAAGGATCCTGTACTTCCCTCTGACGATGGAAGTGCTAAATACATCCAACCTACGGTTTTCCAAGAATCTAAGCTCACAATTGCTCCTAAACCATCAAAAATTGATCCTTACCTTTCACGGTTTACGGTTAAAAGTTTGTCAAGCAAACGTGCTGAGCTTAAGGCAGTAACTGAAAAGAACGACTTACCCAATCTTCACGTTTATCAAAAACAAAAACCCGAGACCATAACGGAAGTGGTGGAAATTCCTAGCTCTAAGAGCACACCACTTGTCCCACCTCCAGATTTTGTTCCTTGTGTCGGTTGTGGTGAGCCGCTTTTCGGTTTTCCATGTCGTTGTTGTACATGTGTACAATGTGGTAATGATATTCAAAACGGGAGTTGTTTGTTTTGTGGATCGAGTAATTCATTTGCTTATGATCCTAATCAGAACTCATTCAACGACTCTTCAAATTTTTCCAATTACCCATCACATTCATACGAGCAAGAATCATATTACCCAAATTTCAATGATGCTTCGTATCAAGATACACCAAGCCAGACTCAAAAGTTTTACTGTTGTGAGTACTGTGGAGGTCCTCACTTTAGCTCGGATTGTCAAACAGGGAATCCCTTTCCTTGTAACAATTACGACTATTCGTTTCAAGAACCACCTCCACAGTACCAAATGATTCAAGCAACTCCTCAGCAAACCCAACAAGACAATTATCTAGAGATCCTAGATTTATTAAAAGAAGTTAAGGAGTTGGGTACCACAACACTTCATAATGCACCCAGTGTTTCTTGTGTAAATTGTGGGGTCCTCATGATGATTATCAATGTCAACCTTCCGGTTTTGACAAATCCCCACCCCCGCAATTTTCATTTACTCTAAATTCACATGAGAAATACATGGTTGAATTTTTGACTGAAGAGCAGGTTGCTAAAATTGATTCCAAAGATGCTTTTGAAAAAGCTGTTAGGGAATCATTTGCAAAAGAAAAAGCAGCCAGATCCAGCTCTCAATTTCGTTTCATTCCTGATGACAGTGATGATGAAGATATCCTTGATGATGATTCATCCAGTTCATCAGATGAAATCCCGTCAGTTGAGATTCCATCTCAACCTGCAGTTATCACACCAGAAGTTCACACTCACTCTCTGATCATGGGGGATGAGCATCTTAGCACTGTTCCTAATAAGGAATCGGACGAATTAATAAAGTCTAGTGTTGAGATCCTTGTCCCAATCCTGAGAGAGTCACAGGGGACTTTTGACCATATGTGTGATATTCCTCCTCCTCTATTCTTCCCATCTAATCATGATGAGATGTTCTCCGATTCTACTGATGACAATTCGTTATCTTGTGGAGACATCATTTATATGGAAGAATTACCTTCTGAGCTAGTCAACTTATAAGAAGAGAATGACGAGATTGACACTGAAATCAAGGATGAAGCACTTCATGCAACATTATTGAATGTCGATCTCCTCATTTCTAAAATCGAGGCTTTCAAAGAGAAACCTATTTCATCTCCTATCCCCATAAAGGATAGTGACATTTTCTCCGATGATCCTATTCCGGAGTTTGAAGCCTTTACCTTTGATCATATGGGAGAGAAAATTAGTGGCATTACCACTTCTCATTCTCAAAATTCTCTCCACATATATGATTCATTTACATTTGAGGAGTTCTCCTGTGAACTTACTCATATCATATCTCCACCGGAGTATGATAACTTTCACTTTGATCTAGACAAAGTTGATCTTTGTTTTCCGGAGGGAAATATTCTCAACCTTGAGAATTTGATTGATATCAAAATCCCAACCCTCCCACCCATAATATGTCTAGATCATACGAGCTTTACTGATGAGATTCATGATACACCAATCATGAATTCTCTTTCTAATGATGATGAATCAATCTTGATTGTCATCAAGATCTTTCTACCCTTCTTCACCTACAGGGTGACTTCTCCTGTTCTTCACTCCTTCGGGAATGAAGACACTATATTTGATCCAGGCATTTTCATGTATCATTATCTTGAGCCGGGATTATATCTCATCGGTGTGGAACTTTCACGTGCTTCATATGTTTGTCCAAACATTTTGAATGAAAGTCCGATTGAGATTGCTTCTTCCACATCATGCTTCCCTAAGGACAAATGAATTCGGGGTCGAGTCAAGCTAGCGACTCGGTAAACAAAAACAGTATCATTCATATAGGGTTTTCACCCTAAGTGTGGGGGAGTCCCCCATGCTATGGTTACTTATGCAGTGAAAATACAAAATGGTGTTTTCCACACTTAGCTTGTAATGTTGCCCTTTTACGTTCAAAATGTCGGCATAATAGCCGGGATTTTGAATATTGAGGACAATATTCATGCTAAGTGTGGGGGGGAATTTCGCTATTCTAGCGAATTTTATCACATTTTACTATCTTATACCCCCGTTTTTAGCCAAAATTCAAAAAAATTTAGAAAATTTTCACTGGTGCTTCAAAATTTTTGTGGTAATCAGTCCGCCTTGTCTAACCGACAAAAGGGATTGGCTAGTCCAGGAGCAAATGGCTCTTGGTAAAGACATCTCAAATCCGTTTACGGCTTGCAATTTGCCCAAAATTATATGGTACCTCAACTTGCCATATCCCATAAAGCGAATGAGTTAGCTAGCCCGCAAGATTATGGCTTGTGGTAAAGGCAGTGGAAAATCCATAATTGGTAATCAGCTCACCAAGATGTTGACTATTCCATCAAGAGCTGGCTAGTCCAGGAGCAAACGGCTCCTGGTAAAGACTACTCAAATCCGTTGACAGCTGGTGGTTTGCTCAAAATCACACAGTTATCAGGTGTGCCACAGTTCTTACACCTGGCTACTCCAGAAGTGATGGCTTTTGGTAAAGAGTTTAAAATCCATCAAGTTTTCAAAACAGTATTGCTAGGGACTAGCAATAGTTTAGTGTGGGGGATTGATAAGTGCTCAAACACTCATCATTTTTGGTCGAATCTGAACTGCAAAACATACAAAAACACTCAGAAATGCATCAAAATACTAAAAATATTTCAAAATTGTGTTTTATATGTTTTAGATGCAAAATGAGCAAAAACAGATGAAAAACATACAAAGTTTGCAAAATTGGCAGTTTCAGTCCCCCAACTTTCATAAAATTACAAAATTAGTCCCTGGTCATTCAAAATATGGAAAATTATCACCAAAGGTCCTTTTACAATCATAAATTGTCATATTTAGTCCTTTGGTGAAAAATCTCAAAAGTTTTGGAAAATTACAATTTAGTCCCTAGAGTTTCAGATATTGACAGAATTGGTCCCTGGTGGGATATTTTTGGATGGAAAACCATTTTTAATCCTTGGAAGTTTAAAAATATTCAATATGGATCCTTGGATAAAAGTTTTTCACAAAATGGCAAGAGTGGTCCCTTAACTTTGAAAAATGCCATTTTTAGTCCCCGGGAAATTTTGAAAAATGAAAATGGCAAAAGATGGTTTTTGAAATATTGGTGATTGGAAAATTGGTCCTTGTGATTGCTTTGTGAAAATAACATTTTCAGCCCCCCAAGTTTCAATAAATTACAAATTGGTCCTTGTGATTAAACATTAAAACAAACGGACCCTTTTTATTTGTAATTACCCAACAAAACAGCCCACCTAAGCCCAATTTCAAAAATATAAAAAACAAACAAACCGTTCTATTTAATCCCAGTCAACACACCTTTGTTGACCATCCCTTCTCCCCCACTAGCAGCCTGCAAAACCCATTCCACACTTCACCTCCACCCTCCTCCACCTCACTCACCCCATACCTTGTCCCCCTAGCCTCCAATACATTCCAAACTCAATTAATTTCCCTAAAATCCCTCCAAGTTATCCTAACTGCCAAACCATCTTTTTTCCCGCCAAACTCAATTTAAACGGCCATGATCATTTGAAGCAATCCTACGGCTCAGAGTGAATTGGGAAAGTCAACAAAGACCTCCAGGAGTTATAAAAATGAAGAAAAAGGAAGAATGGATCAGTAGTTAGCAGTAGTGTAGTTAGACTGGTATAGTTAGTTGAAATTAATGTAAACTTAGTTTTAAATTGTACTTTTTCATTTCAAAAATCTTGTACTCAGTTTATTTAAGTGTAATGTGATCCTTATTTCAGTTCAATTTAAAGCTTATTTCACAAAAATCAGTTTTAGCCTTTTTGATTGAATTGACAACTTCACTCAAATGTTGTTATGGTATTTTATGGTTTTATGAAGTTACAATAAGTTCATACTTAAGTTCTTCAAAGGTTGCAAGGTCTGAGAATCAGTTTAGTGTATAATCTAAAAAATACCAAAATCATAAATAAATAGAGTAAATTCAAAAATCTGTGTCCAAGGAAGCTAAAAGCAGAGAAGGTTGTGGATTCTGGAATTTCATGGTTTAGATGCCTTATGGGAGGCCTTAGGTTGTAGTTTGATGCCCTGATCAATTATCTCAGTCAACTACCTTTGTAAGCAATTTCCATTTCTTTTGCATTCAATGATTCACATACTTAATTTATTACTAATTTCAGTTTATTTAAGCTTATCTAATGTTAGTATAAGTTTAGAGTTCAGCTTCTTGGATTAATTTGTTGGTTTCCTTCATAAAATCTCAAAACTGATTTGTATGGGGGTGTTTGGTTTAACCTGTTGCCCTGTGTTCATGGGTGTCATTGCTAGTTTTTGATGTTTCAGCATGCTACTATAAGTTCTATTAAGTGATTTGAGTCATAAAATTCAGGACTTAACCACCAAAAGTCAAAATCAAAAGAGAATCCCCCAACAGTTCACTGTTGGGGATTTTAGACCCACAAAACCTCTCATCATTGCATAATCTTGAGTTTTAGCATAATTTGTCCTTATTTTAGCTTAATATAGCTTTTTCAATCAATTGTGATCAGCCAAAGTTCAAATAAGTCAATATAAGTAGTTTTGATCAAAAGTCAAAATGTGCATGTCTCAGTTTTTTTCATTTCTAGCAAGAATTAATTAGATTTTTGTGTTTAGATTTGTGGCCTGAAACTTGTTGAGGTTATAGTCCAACACCTCATCTTTGAGATCCCACACCCCTCTCATTTTTAGGAATTTTGTGCTGGGCCCCACACAACCCCAAACACACTTGCAGGGGGAGTTCATCCCCTACACCAGCAGCAACAGTCCCATCACCACCACTTTGGTGGTGATTTCTGGCCTCTACAGTGTTCCTCATTGCTCAAATTTTGATCCCCTCAACCCCCCTCCTGGTAGGCTTGGGGTTTTGACCAAAACTTTGACCTTGGATCCCTTGGGTCCCACCTAATTTGGCCCTCCTTTTCTGTCCCAAGTTTCAGTTTAGATTGCTAGTTTCAAGTGCTTATTCAAGCTTATTTGCTTATTCTGGGTTCCCTTTGTGCTTTTTCTAGATCAACCTTGTTCATTATACTAGTTTAAACCAGAATTACCAAGAGTGGGTCCCACTTAAGCTTGTTTTAGCTTATTTTGCTTGTTGGTCAACAAAAGTCAACTGTTGATCCAATAAGCATTCAAAGTGCTTATTTTTAGTTTATAAAAAGTTTGTTTTTACAAAAGTTTTCTGTTTTTAGATGTAAAGTAAGTTTGTAAAAGAAAAATCCATAAAATCAAATTTATTTTTAAGTGATAGTTTCTATTTAATGTAATTTAATTTTAATTTTTATTTTTATATTTTTATTAAGAACTTAGCTTTTTTATATTTTTCTTAAATTCCTCTTGTATTAAAATATTTTTAGTAATTTTCTCAAATTTTTATTTCATCATTTTGTATTTATTATATTTAATATTAGTTTTATTAGTAATTAATTAATAATTAAGTTTTAAATAGCATAATTAGTTTTTATTAAGCAAAACCTAGTTTTTATATTTTTTATAGCTTTTATATGTTATAAAATAATTTTAGAAATTTTCTTAGAATTTTTACTGTTCATTTGCTATTTTTCTTAATTTAAAATAGTTTAATTAGATAATTAATGTTTAATTAGTAATTAATTAATAGAAAATCCACAAAAAGACAAAAATACTTATTTTTAATTTTAAAACTTATTTTTAGTTATTTTATAATTTTAGAAATTTTATTTTCACCTTTTTAGTATTTAATCAATATTGTATTATATTTAAGTTGTTTAAATATTAATAATTAGTAATTAATTAATATTAAATAATTAATTAGTGTTAAAATTTATTTTTTTTTTCTAAAAATTTTCTTTTACCTTTAAGTTTGTAAAAAGTCATTTTCACCCCCTGGGTGTTTTCAGATTTCAGTTTTCACTTTTAATTTTGTACGTTTACGTTTTATTTAATCGTGAACGTACGCGTTTTTAGGTTTTTAACGTTTCTGGTTTTTCTGATTTCATAATCTTATTCATATAGCTTGTTTAAGCTATTTCTTTGTAGATTCCCTAGTTTAATCACACTCAAACCCCTTTCCTGTCCAAATTCACCCGATCACAAGCCGTTTGATAACCATCCACACCTCGTCGGGACATAACGACCCGGGGAAACCACTATATTCCGCGGAGCATTGACTCTAGGCTGTCTGACTGTGTTGACCATCACCTGGTCAGTTTAGGTTGACCGTTTGGAGCCAATCAGTCTGCAATGCTTATATGTATGTTTTGATTACTTTATTAGTTTATCGTGCCATGTCTGCTATTTGGCTCGCACAATTACTTCATTAACATCGTTTGCATGATTAATGTAAGCCCTTAAGGGCTAATTAATAAATAAACTAAGTAATAATTAAGGTGGACTTTATGTGGATTTTTGAATAGTCGTGACAAGACTTTTCCATTAAGGAGACTTAAAACCTAAAATCTAGTCGTTTGGACTTGATCTAGACATTGGCATGAGATACGTACACGTAAGCAACCATAAAGAAAGAACATAATTAGTACTCATCATACATAACTAAATAATTAGCGAGCACATCTTCCTTACTATCGGCTTGACCTCTTATTTGTTATCTGTTTTCTATCTCTGTGTGTGAGATATATATATATATATATATATATATATATATATATATATATATATATATATATATATATATATATATATATATATATATATTAGACTCGTTGCCTTTATTTACAGTTTTACTTATGTACACATCGTGTCAGTCTCTCAGGCTGAAAAACCCTCTTGCGTTAGATTAAGTCTAATTAGAACTAACTTTAGGATTAAAATACTGATAGATATTTTGGTGCTAACGTTCCACTCTTAGTGATCGACACTCTACTTACCAACTAGGCTGTATTGGTCAGGTACACTGCCGGTTAATGTTTGTTATAGGTTAAGTCGACTAAATATAAATTTAAAACTTGATAACATAATTTATACCTACAACGAAGACACATCAGCTCTCTATACGTAATGTGATTCCTTCTTGTCAAACTAGACTCAAGTATCAAATTTTGGAAGAAATCAAACAAATCGGTGACTAGTGCGGAACAACGAATCAAGAATACTACAACAAGAATTCAAAAATGGATTATGATCTCTTAATATCGATTGACACCAACACACAAGATATTTATACTAACATGTTCATAAAACGTGAGCAAGAAAAGAAGGTACCAATAACCCTCACTCTTTCATTTATGTTTATAGAGAATGAGGAGGGGGATCTAATCCTCAGTGAACAAAGAATCTATGCATCGAGTATGTTAGGAGATTTACTATTACATGGCCAATCTCTCTAAGTTTGAGCAAAACTATAACTAACCCCCAAAGAATTATATCCTAAATATTTATGAGAAATATTATGAGATAAGTGGCATAGGTGTGGAAAAAATTCCCGTTTTAAAACAATAACAATAATAAAATATAACTACTAATATACTGCTAATTGCATAATGGTTAAAATGTTATTTTGTAAAAACTAAAATGTAATGAATAGGTTTAATTAAACCGTGTTTTTCTATCTGACAATTGTTTTGGGACGCCAGGAGGGAGTAGAATCCTTCATATAACTTTGAGATTAATGTACGTTAACTACCTTCAATCTTTCTTGACATAACATATCATTTTTGTTAGAGTATGTGTCAATTCAAAAACTAAACCAACCTTGACCTTGCGAAAACAGAAAGAGTACAAAATGAAATAATAATAATAATAATAATAATAATAATAATAATAATAAAAGAAAGAAAAAAAAAAAAAAAAAAAAAAAAAAAAAAAAAAACAACTGTAGCTGTTTTAGTTTTGGTTTAAAACGATTTAGCCCAAAACAGATTTCTTGCTTAAGAAATGTTGCAGTTAAAGTATTACCCCGCTTCAATCATATATGATGTGATGTTGCATTTCGTTAAACCAATAAGTGTAACATTCTCGACGAAGTAGTGCATGCATTACATTGTACCAAACAATTTCAAAAAGACCTTTGTTTCAATTAACTGTCTTGAGCAGGTGAGCTAGACACAACCCACTATTGTAAAAATAAAGTACGATAAGCAATCATTATTGATCTAAAATGTTTTTAAACATCTCTCACTACCATTTTGCTATACACGCCTATTGTCAATACATTAGTTGGCATTGATCAAATTTTGAGAATGGACGAGCACTCTCGTATGAGGCTGATGTGTTAGTCTAAACATTGTTTTTCACATCCTTACAGCAGAATGTGTATTCAACGTTATTGATTATCAACGTTTATGCAAGAAGAAAAAATTAATAAGCATCAACATTGTCAAGAAACAATTCTATAATCATCCAATCCGTGAGTTCGTTTTTAAACTAGGTGCGAACTGAAAGTCTAAATCCACACTTTAAAAAGTTGGTGCTATTTGTACAACGTGGTTCGATAAGTGTCTCGGGCCATAAATTTTCTTGCACGAGACTACTACGAGCGTAGCACCACCACGACACCGATTCCCCAACAAAACCCCCGATTTCCAGAGAGTCGGTACTTAGCATAATTTGAACCATTATTTTACGAGTTCTATTTTAAATACTGTATAAACTACTGTAATAAACTTGTAAGATAGTCCATTACATCTGTTCTTTCGAAAATAGTCCATTACATTTCACATGTGTGGCCCATAAAGCCCAACACATGAACCCATATCACATCCAACATAAAACCCTAATCACACATCGCAAACTCTTGTGCGGCTGTTTACATCTTCTTCCAGAGTTTCGTTTCATCAAAAACTGCAGAAATGGTAAATCTCTTGTACGTATATATTTTTTTATAAAAATTGTTTCATTGTTTCATGTGCTGATGTTTATTGTTTTGTTGTTTTATAAAAAAAGGGAAAAGGAACAGGGAGTTTTGGAAAGAGGAGGAACAAGACACACACATTGTGTGTGAGGTGCGGAAGAAGGAGTTTCCATTTGCAGAAGAGTAGATGTTCTGCTTGTGCTTACCCTGCTGCTCGTGTCAGAAAGTGTATGTTTCTTTTTTATATATAATTTTTTTTTTTATAAAATATGTTGTTTACTATGTTTAGGTTAAATATGTTTTGCTTGATATTTAGGGGTTGTTTGGATTACAAAATTTTATAGAGGTTTATGTAGTTTTTAAAAGCCCTACAAATAAATTTTACACAAATTAGTGTGTGGTGTTTAGAGTAAGCTTATTTTCTAGGTTTATGGGCTTATTTGAAGTTGAAAAAGCTATTAATAGGGTGTTTGTTTTAGCTTATATGTGGGCTTATGAGCTTATTTGATTTCGGCTAATATTTCATAAGCCCCAATTTTCTGGCTTATAGAAGTTTATCATATCACAATAAACTTATATAAGCCCACAAGTCTCAAAATAAGCCGGAAAATTGGGGCTTATGAAATATAAGCCGAAATACAAATAAGGTCATAGGCTACATATAAGCTTAAACAAACACCCCCTTAGGTCCATAATCAATGCGATATTGTATTGACTTTTCCATATTCATAAAAAGTGAGATTATGGCTTATTATGTTTATAAAGCTTGATTAGTTGATATTTGATGTTGTTATGTGTTTTGCTTATTTGGATTCATAAGTTAGCTCTAGTTGTTAATTGTGATTCTGTAGTTTGATTGAGATCTGTAGCTAACAATTGAACTTATCTTGGGGTGTTTGGATTAGCTTATTTGTTTTCTTAATGGTTTGTTTGGACTTTGGTGTAAGAAAATGTGGTGATGAGTAGATGAGATGTGTAATGTTGATGTGTGTTGTTATGTTTATTTGGATTCATTAGATGGTTAACTGTTTGTACTTTATTATATTCATATCTGTCAAATACTTCTTTCCCACATGTGTCCACAATTACTCCAACCAAATGTTTAATTCTCTCACCAATGGGCTTGTGGTCCACTGGGCATGTCTTATTCAGTTAAGCGTGCCTAGTGGAGAGTAGTACCGGTTTGGGTGACCAAACCGGGAAGTCCTCCCTTGTGGACCACTGCCCTGTCGGTACGATTTCAAAGTCCTTCAATGAAGGTTTCAACCCACAAGGGTTCGAATCTGGAGAAGGCAGGGTTTACTTCAATTTAAGTGTCGTGCCTTCGGGCGGCTTAAGTTGAAGGTTTTCCCCCCATCGGGTTTCAAATTGGACTTGGATTTCCCCAATGAAAGTCAATTTTCAAAAAAAAAAAAAAATGTTTAATTCTCTCTCATCAATAAAGCCATTTTCATTTTCAAGATCTCAAAGATGAATATGTCTAACATTTTTTCATCTTTTATATCTAATCAATCTCCATTGGTGTTATCGATTGGTTCTTCTCCGGCACTAACAGTTGGTCACCGCTACCAGATTCGGATCTAGACAACCGACGATTATTGTTATTTCCGCCGTTGATTTTGTTATTTCTAGCGATTCATATTCCTCCGGCGCATTCTTTCTGGTCTCCATCAAGTTTCATAATCTCGCCAAAATCTCGAAAATCTCGCCGATTTCAAAATATCGGCAAAATCTCGGCCAATATCGCCGAAAATATCGGATCCGAGATTTAGGGCCGATATTTTGAACCGAGATTTTTTCAATGGCCGAGATCCGAGATATCGGCGAGATCTCGCCGAGATTAACTACATAGGATTTGGTCATCTTCTATCTCACAGGGTCTACTCTTACTTGTTATTTAGGCTTACACTAAAATGTGTACCATGTTCCCTGCATTGGTTGTTTAATATGTGTTCTATTGAATTGTATTGTTTTTTAGTATATTTTTGTTAATTCTGCTCTATCAACGTTACTCTGTTTTCAACATTTAAATTGATGATTTTGTCTTATTTTTATCCATTGTATTGGAAGAATTTTGGAAAAAAAACCCAAACCAATGTAACCATCATCTATATAGATGTGTTTACAAGCATGTCAATTTGCGTGCCAGTTACTGTTTCAATCCTGATGTTATTATTGGGATGATGTTTGCTATACATGAAGGTTGTGGGACATGGGTTTTAATAGCTTTTTAACAAGATTTTTTTTGGTGTTCTTCGCATGCACATGGTCGAACATCCATATTAGTAGTTGTGATAAAGTAAACATGCACACATGTAATAAATTTTATTGATGTTTACCTAGTTAAAACACATATTAAGAGCCATAACATTACATATCGTGTTACCTATCAGTTATATAATGGTTTTCATGATAATTTGTGACTGGTTGTGAAGTGATTATACACTATGCCCTCTGATTTATGATACATATTCTACTTGATGTAGACATATGGTAATACTTGTTTTTTGCATTGAGATTCTGATTGGTAAAGTTTTATTTATTATGACAGATGCTAGGAACTGAAAAAATACGTGCAGCTTATAATTTCATTCTTGTGTTTATGCCTATTGTTCATTGTTTTTTCAGACAACTGGAGTGAGAAGGCAATCAGAAGGAAGACAACAGGAACTGGTCGTATGCGTTACATGCGCAATGTTCCTCGCAGGTTCAAGAGTGGCTTTAGAGAGGGTAAGCAGATTCTTCTTCTTAATATTTACTTGAGAGACATCTAATCCTGTTTTTCTGACTATATTAATTTTTTAATTTTGTTAAACTAGGCACTCAAGCAACCCCAAGGAGCAAAGGAGCTGCTGCCAGTGCTTAAGAAATGAAGTTTAGTTTTGCTTGTCATTGTGTTGGTACTGTTATGTATGGATTCTCGAAAACTAAACTTTGGATATTTGTTGGTTCACTGTCACTTTGAATACTAGTTTTGTTATTTCTGAGCACTAGAAAAATGCTTAATGCTAAAATCTTAATATTATGTGGAAGCAGTCACCTGCTGTATGTTCTTTTCCCATTATTTGGTTGCATGTCATTATTGTGTTGCGGAGTATATATCATGTTATCGTGTAGAATGCTTAAGCCACCCTAGAATGCTAAAGTCACTGTCTGCTCTTGGTATTTGTTGTTTCTTGGTTTTTAGTTCTTTTTGCTATGTCATCCAGGATTTGAACCTGATGTGGTAATCTGCAATTTAGGACTAAGCGTCTTTTTTCGTTGCCAAAAGACCGCTGGTAGGTTTGATTCCAAAATTTATTGGTTGATCTTTAGGCGTATCAAAGTTTGTGTGCTTGTTTGTTGGACTATATGTGGAATGTTTTGTAGTTTAAAGAAAGGTGTGTTCTATTTAGGTTGCTCGTGCTGTTGTATCGCAAGCTACACAGATAGTTTTCCTCGTCCGATGATGTGATCAGAGTAAGTGAGTGATTATCGATCTTCAATTGGCATCGTTAAGACATAAATATCAAAATTTAGAGAACTGAGTGATAATCGATCTTCACTGTTAACAAACACACATATTTGGCAACTTAATTCGATAATGAAATATCAAAATTTAGAGAACTGAGTAACTATCGATCTTCAATTGGCATCGTTAAGACATAAATGAATAAAAAATTTCGTCTTTTTACTTGAATAGCTGATGAAAATAGTGAAACGATGCTGTGTTAGAGAAAATATCAGAAATATTTGTGATTTTACTGTTAAAATGTGAGGAATAGGTTGTCAGCTACAAACTTTAGGCACAGGCTATCTTGCTAGAAAAAAATTAAATGCAATAATAAATAAAATATTAAATTGTCCAAAAATGATACTTAATAAAATTGCTGGCTGTGGGGTTCGAACCCACGCGCACTTATGTGCAGAAGATCTTAAGTCTTCCCCCTTAACCACTCGGGCAAACCAGCTGATGCTTTAACTCTTTGTAGTGTCTAAATATATATTCATCGAAAACATAGTATGATTAAATGACGGAACAATTATGTATTTCTGATTATCTGAAAACTTTAAAATAGATATTCGATTTAAGGGATAAAATGGTTGTTTGAAACAAGACCTCAAATATACTATCTCCGTCCCAAAATAAGTATTCAGTTTGAGTTTTTCTTATTCAATTTTGATATTAAATACTTTTATTTGTGTTATAAAATACTTGATTTAAAATATATGAATGATTTGAGTTTTAAATGTAAATTCATTGGTACAATTTTCATTTTAAGTATTATATAATACAAATAAAAATATTAAATGTTAAAGTTAAATAAAAAAGACTTTAAAAAGTCAAACTAAACACTTATTTTGAGAAGAGAAAAGTCCAAAATACATCCCTGATGTATGCCAAATGATACGTTTACATCCTTTTTCTTTTTTCGTCTCAAATATCATTCATCCGTTAGTAACTTTGGAACAAATACATCCCTAGGGACTAACGATGCAAAATTTTGCCCGTTAAGTACCCCACATGTTAGTCATGTGAGGGGTATTTTTGTCTTTTTCATCACCACCCCACCTTATAATTATCCTCATTTCCATCTCTTCCACACCAATATACTCCTCTCCAAAAATCCTAGCCGCCACCCTGCTAACGCCACCACCACCTCCACCGCCAGTCACCAAGCTACACCGCCACCACCACAAGCATCCCCGTGACCTCCTCACCACCTTTCACTACCACACGCGCCTCCAATACCACCCCTCAACAACAATAATCATAAGAATTTTTCCACCAACCCAAATCAAATCTCTACAAAATCCTATTCTAAATGTTCTGCTTAAATCAAACAACAACCACAACAAGGATAATTTTCCCATCAATCAAATCCAAACTCCACAAATCTACTCCTAAACTCTCGGCAAAATCAAATATCACTACTAAATAATAGATCCGAATCCAAACACAAGAATATCAACAAAATCATATCAAGAATAACAAGGATACCAAACAAATCAAGAAACAAAACCAATAAACCCTATACCGTGAGCTTAGGCTCATGGCGTGGGTCACAAACACACCCAAACTTTGATACCATTCATTTTCTTATTATTTTCATTCATTAAAACGTTAATCCAATTCGTTTATTCCCAAAAATGATAGTGATAGCCACGAGTTGACTCATGAACAAGTTAAACCCACGCGTAAAAACGCGTTTCTGACCTTTTCTTCAGCAGATCTATTCTTATGAGTGGTCCAAAGTGGTGGTGTGAGGTGATTTAGGCGGCGGTGGTGATTAAAAGAAGGTGGTGGTGATGTATCAAGGGAAAGAGGGAGTCCCAATGAGTCGAATGGTGGTGATGGTGATGTTGTAAGGCCGGCGGTAGTGGTGGTTTGGGTGACGGCAGGTCGCGGCAGAAAAGAGAAGAGAGGGATGAGATGTGAGGATGATGATTATATGATTTTTGTTTTAGGGTTAATGAAATAATAAAAGGGTGTGTAGGGTTTATTTATTGCATATTGGTCCCTGTGTGTTATCTATTTATAATTTAGGTGGGGGTGGTGATGAAAAAGACAAAAATACCCCTCACGTGACTAACACGTGGGGTATTTAACGGGAAAAATTTTGCATCGTTGGTCCTCAGGGATGTATTTTGGAGGGATGATATTTGAGACGAAAAAAGAAAAAGGATGTAAACGTATCATTTGGCATACCTCAGGGATGTATTTTGGACTTTTCTCTTTTGAGAATGAGAGAGTAGTAGTTACTTAAAAAAATTTTGAAATCAAATATGCGACATTAACTATAAAATCTTTGAATTTTGTTATGAACTTAGATGGAGCTCAAGCTCGAGTAGAAGAAGATTTCCTCTAGTGATCAACTCCTTGCGTTATCTACACGATATCAGTGAACTTATTTTCTTTAGCATACACGAGCCGTTAATGTGCAACACCTTAGTTGGTTTGGAAACATGTTAAGGGGTGTTTTCTTGGTTGGTTGGTTCTCTTCATAGATATGTAATGTAGTATCTTTGTAGAGGTAATAAACTGCTCCGGCGTGAGAGTAAGTATAGATATAGGCCAAATGGCTAAGTAATAAATGTAAGAGTAAATGTCTCTGAATAAATTAGTTATGCATTGATGCAATTGGGTATTTATACTACCTCAGCTACTATACTAGACAACCTAGGGATGGAGCGGGCCAGGCTATGCCTAGTCTAGGTGCTAGGTGTCAGTCCACGTGGGAGACAAAATCCCGCAATATTCGGGATAACCGGCTTAAGTATGGTTTCTAGTACAAACTGCTAGGTAAAAGGTGCTCTTCTTCCATTATCATCGTCCGACATGTGTTCCTTCTAACACGTGGAAACATTTTTCGTCTAGCACGTGTCGTACAGACACATACACCAACTGAGAACAAGATCTATTTTCCACGATTGTGTACAAAGAGCGGGAAAATGGCATTCTATTCACTAGACACATGCATGTATCATACATCATGTGGCAAAAACGTCGAAGAGAGCTTTAAGGATTTATTTGGAACCAAATACAATCATAATCCTCAAAGTTGCTCGTCGCCAAACTGGATTCGTACAACTATAAGACTACTAGTAATAAGACCAAACAGCACTATCACATCAGTGCTAACTCAGCTCTCTCTCTCTCTCTCTCTCTCTCTCTCTCTCTCTCTCTCTCTCTCTCTCCTAGATCAAACACAGACCAAATGCTCGTAGTAAGACTAATAGTAATAAGACCACACCATGACCAAAGCCCAACACTGCCACATCAGCGCCACTTCAACTTTCCCTCTCCTAGACCAAAAAGAGAACAATCACGCGAAGTTTTATCATCAATTTGTAGATATTCGTCTAGAGCATCTGGATGGTATAGTAATTGACGAATTGCAAGGGTACACTTCACCAACATGGAAATGCCATATCTTCCCGTACAATCATATGCTTTTTGAAAATACAAGAAGTTATCAATCAATTCCCTAAAAATGCGTGTGAATAGTGGTCGACTCATTAGGAATCACGGAAAACACAATCGTTGTACATTGGTTCTTTACCGAAGTAAGCCACCACCAGACGATCATGAGCACCGTAACGATCTCTATCAATCGGATTTCGTGGGATTTTTGGGATTCTAGAAGTGAAAGCTTCAATTAGCAAAGCGACGTATTTAACAAACTCGAGGATTAAACTATTAACTTCCGCTTCGTCATCTGTATCATCAATAACAAATTGATCGGAATTCATTTGTTTGGTTTGAGAAGTTAAAATATGTATGTAAAAAAGATTGGGTTGAAAGTGTATATAAAAATGAGGAAATGGTACGGTTTTTATAATAGAAAAAGTGGGGTTTATTTATTTATTAATTTTTAACAAACACCTCTCAACGTTTAAAAAATTGTATAACGGTACACACATCTTTTCATTAAATTCGGCCCGAGGACACCAAATGAATAAAAAAATATATATATAAAAAAAGGAGGGGGTGGGGGGGGGGGGGGGGGGGGGGGGGCACATTGGGTTCGGTTGGGGTAGCAGGGGAGTCGAATGAGACCGAATGAATTTGGGTGGACTGACCGAATAAATCAGTCTTATTACTATCTGCTTAAGGAGACCACCGTCACAACAAAAAGCAACCCCATAAAAATAAATTGAAAAACAAGTACACACATAAGGAGAAAGGTTCGATGCTTGCATACTGCCCAATTGAATATCACTGTGTGTTCGAATCACTAACTATTAACTCGCCGTTTAAAAAAAAAAAAAAAATACACACATAAACAATCTTCATTCATTCGGTTGGTCGTGCAGAAGACCATAACATTCAATTTCAAAAGGGGGACACGCGTTTCGTTCGGTCATGTAGGGTGGGTTTCTGATTCGGGGGGCGGGGAGGGGCACCTTTTTTGGCCAGACCGACCAAATGGTTCTCTCATTAGTAGCGGTCTAAGGGCAAGTTAAATCTCTTCATTCTTTCTTAAACATTCCAGTTATTGATTTATTTAATTTTAATGTTCAAAACTGAAATTGTTGATTTATTTGACGCTAAAACATAACTGAATTACGGCTACGATTAACTTCAAACCATTTTGTTCTTTCTCTAACATCCTAATCACGACCCTTTTTCCAATTGACTATTTTATGCTTACACGGATTTTTAACTCATATTTCAATATTTCATGCTCAGGGCTTAATATTCGCAACTGTGTCAAGTATCACTATAAATCAATCATTCTGGACAAATCTGGGGCATATTCACATACATGTTAATGTGAGATTATATAGAGTATTTGTTTGTAAATATCCACATTCAAATTGTATCGTCAATTTTATAGCCAAACACTCGCATGCACTTTCGAATTCCCATAGCTTTGAAGTAAGGAACAGATTCTAAACTTCAGCTTTAAGTAAATGGGTTCAAGCCATTTTATGGTACACAAGTCAAAGTTGCCAAATTCTAACTGCAAGAACGATACCATCACCTGGCAAAATACAATAATGGTGCACACACAACCCACCCAAGCTAGGGGTATTTGGCAAAAGCATGGCATGTGTTAGGATCAATGATCTTTTACCTATGCTTTCTATGTCATATATACAGCCAAGTAACAAAACAAAGAAAAATGTAAAGAAAATAAGATGCAACCAGAAGTACATGCTTCCTCCTAAAATTTTCTGAGACAATCGCAAAGAAAAAATGAAGATAACAAAATCCTTGGAAATGTAAAGCGGGTCAAGCCCATTCAACTCTCTTGGTTTTTATGTTCTTTCAAAGACAGATTTTTGAACATTTGTTTCCAAGCAGCATCCTGTTGTTGTTCAAGCCAAGAAAGAAAACAGCTATCCAACAAGCAGAAAGAGTTAACATAAAGGAGTTGGTATCTGACTGGTATAAAGCGGAAGTTGGCCACTTGAACAATTGGCCATATGCCGCCTTCTAAAATCAACGCAGGAAGAAAATCTCGTTTCACGTCTTCTTTTACTTGGTTAAAAGTCTTTCCCGATGCAAAACCCATGTAACTGAAGAAAACAAATAAATCCACGGGCCCGAAAATGATTCCATCCAAGGCTACTTTTGTTGCAACAAACCGCATGGATTTTGGCTGGTATTGAAGTTTCATCTTTAAAAATCGATCTAATCCTTCATACCTACAAGAAATATATCGACATGTTAAGAATTTTATAAACCTTCAAAAAACGACTTCTCATGAATTTATCTCTCACACCGGTACAAAATAGGGGGACATGGGTAGCCTATAAAAACAGCTCTTAGAGCCACATAAGCTCTATAAAATGTTCCTTAAAAAGACTTTGTTCAGACACAAATATATGATTATAGTGGGATTAAGTGAAATTTATGTCATTAATTCAAAAGTATATGTATTTTAGAGTATATGAGAAGTCTTGACACTAACATATTTGATGCACTTGCATTTTCTATATGACTAATTGGATGTCTACATTTATAGAATCCCTTAAAACGAGTTGAAAGTATTAGAGCTGTTGACGTTTTTAGACCGAAACACCAAGGGAGAAAAACTTCAAATACTTCCATCACTTTTTCCTTCTAACATTTCATTCCTGTTCTTTCACTTTATATCACTATAGAAAGTACATGAATCACTAATCCACATCACAATTTTATAATATAATACATTTTAGAGAAATTGATTATATATCATACATCATATGAAGGTCAATAATATCTAACTGTCATATGAAGGTCGATAATACATTTTAGGTAATGGAAGATAAAATTCGAGTAGATCAACAATGAGGCCAATTTCTTGATTTAGGCAATTTACGGAAAGATTGGTGAAATTGAAAGTACGCGTAGTTGCCTATTGTGCGCATTGATCTAGAAAAGGGGTGTAAATGTGCGATAAGATGTCAATCGTAGCAGAACTGTGACAAAATTAACATTTTTTAAAGCTAAAAAAAAGCCATAAAGAACAAAACTGGTGAGAAAACTTAATATCAGCAATAAAGAACAGTTTTAACCAGTTTTTGACAGTTATCAGAAGGCGGAGGTTGTCCTATATTTCCAGCTATAAAAAAAATATAAAAATAAATAAACATTATTCTAACGAACTGTGTAGCAATAGTCACCTGAGATACTAGTTGCAATTTAAGCAGATCAACACTGGTCTAAAACTAGAGAAACATATTTCCATGTGAGTACATAATGCATCCATCAAGAGTATCCAACTAACTAAATTACTCTCTAGTTATGCATCCTTGTATGCTCCTAATGTTATCTGGGTATCATGTAACTTCCAATATGGATTAGAGAAACATATTTTCAAATTTCAAGTGAGTCCATGATGTAGTTATGTAGCTTTGAACATTCTGTAGCAAATCATTCAGGGGAACACCAATTTAAAAGACTTAATTCAAAACTTAAGTTGAAGGAAATTAACAGTGCCCTCCTAAAACAGTGTAAATGGGTCAATTGTGCTAGACTTGTAACTTTGTACGGCAGTGGTGTCTTTCTAATATATATCAATGTGATGGCATCTTTTTATACAGTGATGACCATCATTAACCATGTTATGGTCTCTTGGAGGCTGCAAGCATGCTTGCTTCTTTAATGTCACTCCGAATCTTGTTTAGAATGAGTGACAAAAAAACAGGTAGCTTTCCAAGAAGTCCCATCAGCTTTAAGACTATCATATTACTATAACTATTTACTGTAAAATAATAGACGTTAAATGTTCAACATCAGGCCTTGCAAACGGAAAAAATAACTTACCAAAAGTGACCAACAGGCCCAACAAAGGCCATTCCAAATAAGCTAGTGGTAGCAACACGTCTCCAATTGATATGTAATTCTTTATTATCTTCCTGTAAGGTTAACAGGATTTATCAATATGTTATTTAAAAATGACGAGTAATGGACCATAACTTTTCATGAACAGAAACCGCAAATAACAAGAATGTACAGTCATAGTATTATAAGTGGAATAAATGGATAAACAGAGTGCAGATTGTTTCAATAGTCCAGCATATACTAAAGTAATATACGGTATTACGTAGTAATTAATAAGCCCAATGTTGAATGAAATTATGATAAGTTTAGAATTCCACTATGAACACATTGACATACAACATATCAGGTTAGCAGCTCCCTTAAACATTATATGTGTTTCCAAAAAACCAACATGACTGAGTTTAAAGTTTTTATTCTAGATACAAAAAATGTCTGAATTTGTACTGGGAGCAAATATTTTTTTTCCCCATATATGGACTTGCAGAGTATTGTAACATAGTCATCGTTTTCCACCACCAATACTTAGTGCCTTACTGGTTGTCAGAATATATTTCGTTGCTCGTAATGACATCAAGAATACCGGGGAAAGGTAGAAAATATTCTCTAGGTGCTTCAATTATAATCCTTACAACGATCAAACACTTGTACCCACTTACTATATTAGTTCAGTTACACTTCTTAAAGAAACTAATGTGCTGCCTTTCTAACATTTACATTAGTTGGGGCCACGGGGGAACTAAAAGGTTTACAAGAAGTAAATAACCAATGTGTTCAAGTTTCCTAGAAATGTCCTTCCCATTTGATTTCATTTCTTCAACACATTCAAAATAGACTCTCTTTTTCCCTTTATTAGGTGAAACAAGTTTCAACTTAGCACACAACTTCTCAGTAGTAAAGGAGACTCACCGGCAACTGAAAACATTTATACAACAAAAAATTCCAGATTATCACTAATTATGAGACAAAAAGATGCTCACAAAATCAAACTTGCACACTAATATGTACAAATGTAATATAAATAAGTGACACAATCAAACTCCTACATGAAAGATGAGAAGTTGATGAGTGAATACGTAAGTCCAACCATCTTAGGGCTAAAAAAACCTCAAGATTACATCCTAATAATCAAATCTCTAAACTGTGACCTTTTTTAACACAACTGATAAGTCCACTTTTCTTTCTTTCTCAACAACTCAAGAAACGAATTCATTACATAGAAACATATGCACATAAAACCAAACAAATTTATCATGTTTTACCTTAGCAGTTATATATCAAGCTTCTATCCCATTAGTTAATTTAGTGATTCGTACTCGCTCTTAAATGATCAAACCACAACAACAACAACAACAACTAACAATTGTTCTTTAATTACACCTTTCTAATGCTATCAATCACATATTATAAATATCAACTCCAGTAATCACAAATACACTCAATAATACTTGCACAAACTATCCCTAAGGCTAAGTTTAGCAAAATTAGCGGTAGTTGATAATTTATAAAAGCATTTGGTAGCATACCTTCAGATGTAATTATAAAGTGTAAAATGACGTAAAAGCTAAACACTACCGCTAAACACTTCTTTCATTAGCATTTTAAATGGGAGTGTAAAAACAAAATCCAAAATCAAATGCTCCTTGCCAAACAAGCATTGTATTCTAAACGTTTAACTCTCCAAAAAGCTCGTCGCCAAACACAACCTTAACCTGTGTTTGGTGCAAAGCGTTTTAATGCATTTAGCATTTAGGATACAAAGCTTGTTTGGCGATCTCTTAAACGCTACTTTTTCTAACGCTACTAAAAGAAGCATCCATACTCAAACACTACATTTAATCATTATACACATTATAATTACATCTACAGACACATCACCAAACACTTTTATAAAACAAGCAAAGCAAACAGCTACCGCCTACACCTACCCTTAGTTTTCGCCAAACACAACCCTAATATATCACAAAAGTCGCCAAAAATAGCAGACACATTTTCATTTCTTCAACCATAACAAATCATAACGACAATAATACTCCGCAAATTCTATTTCTATAACTCGTAACAAAATGCAACCAATAACACTATCATCACTTTTACGTCATTTGATACAATATAACTACACCTACAGCTACATTACCAAACACTTTTATAAAACAAACACCTACCACTAGTTTCGCCAAACATACATCATATCTATATAACAACTTACTAAAATAATAAATAATTTTTTTATTAAAAAAAAAAAAAAAAAAAAAAAAAAAAAAAAAAAAAAAAAAAACCAACAACAACAACAACTTACATTAGTTGTTTTTTTGTTAATAGCAGTTAAATGAGTAACAGATTGAGCAGCAATATCACCAAACCCCCAAATAACACCTGAGCTGATGACTTGTGTTTTCAATGGATGTACAGCTAAACAGTTTTGGTACCATCTCCATAGCTTCAACATTTTAACATTCAGTTTTTTTTTTTTTTTTTTTTTTTTTTTTTTTTTTTCTAGGGTTTTGGTTTGATGAAAATTGGGGGAAAACGAATGGTTGAATTGAAATATGTGTTTTGGTATGAAATAATTTGGGGGAGAATGGGTTGAGGGTCAATTTGGGGTTTTTATTTGTTGGAATGAAATTGAGTTGTTGGGTGGGGTGTAGGCGCATCTATAGTGTCTTGGGGTTTGGTCAAAATAAAATAATGTGCATATAAGTATAAGGGTATAAGAGCATGGGCGCTGTCACCATCAGCCCAGAAAAACCGCGCTCTTTACCGGTGGTGGCATCGTCGGTGCTCGCGCTGTACCCACGGCTCAGCGCCATCGCTTTTTTTTTTTTTTTTTTTTGAACGTTTGTTTTAGTGGAACTTTGGTTTGGCTTTTTGAAAACTCAAATGGTACCAACGGCTATATAGCCGTTATTGTGAGAATTTCCAAAAAAAAAAAAAAAAAAAAAAAAACCTTATAAATACCCCTTATTACTCCATACTTCAAACATATTTCCAATCTATTATATCTTTAGTATTTTCAATCATGAATCCAACCAATCCTAACCAAACAATTCTCAACGACCATAATTTCGATCCATATGATGTTTTTCTAATGATCGAGAACGCTATCTTCAAAGTTACATGGCGTATGAACAATATGTATCTTTGTATGAAGAAGCCGAAGGATCGAGATCGGGTGAAAAGAAAACGAGGGCATACATACCTCGTGAACGAGAAGAGGCGGAACAACGTTTACTCGATGACTATTTTGGCAACGCCGAGAATGATCCTAAATATTCGGAAGATAAATTTAGGCGAATGTATCGTATGAGCTTTAGACTTTTTAATAAAATTCTCAACGATATATTAACTTATGATGTTCAGCCTCTTCCCGAGTACTTTAGTTTTTTTCACCAACGCCATGATGCTACCGGTCGTGCAAGTATTGGCGCTGTTTTGAAGTGCACATCCGCCATACGCCAATTGGCGTACGACAATGCTCCTGATGCATTTGATGAGTACTTGCAAATTGGTGAACATTGTTCACGACAATGTTTAGATTACTTTACTAAATGCATACATGTTTTATACAATGAAAAGTATCTTAGAAAGCCCAATTCAGATGACATTGAAAAAATATATGCATTGCATGAAGAAAAACATCACCTCCCGGGAATGCTCGGGAGTATTGATTGTATGCATTGGGATTGGAAAAATTGTCCAAAGGCCTTACAAGCTCAATTCAAAAGACGTGATCATAAATACCCAACTATTATGTTGGAAGCGGTTGCAGATCAAAGATTATGGATTTGGCATGCATATTTTGGGGTTCCAGGGGCAAATAATGATCTTAATGTATTATATGGTTCCCCTATATTTGATGATGAACTTGCCGGTTTAGCTCCAGAATGTCCGTTTGAAGTAAACGGACATACATATAACAAATGTTACTATTTAGCCGATGGCATTTATCCAACATGGTCCGTGTTTGTGAAAACGTTTACTGTTGCAAGGTCGGAAAAGATATTGAACTTCAAAAGGGTTCAAGAAAGTGCTAGAAAAGATATTGAACGAGCTTTCGGAGTCCTACAAGGTCGGTGGGGGATTATACGACAACCCGCACGTGCTTTTCAAGTCAACACTTTGAAACTAATCATGTATTGTTGTATAATGTTACACAACATGATATTGGAAGACGAATGATTCGAAGTGAATTTAAGAGACACATTCGTCGATCCACGCCCGAACATGCCAGATACTTGGATCGAAAGATGTGATTTACATCTTAGAAAAAATAAAGAACTTCGAGATCAAAAAGTTCACGATGACCTTCGACAAGACCTTGTGGAGCATTTATGGAACTTGAATAACTTGTTTGTATTTTTTTTAATGTAACGTGTGTTTTTTTTATATGTAATATTTGTTTTTAATATTGATGAAGTTTATTTTAGTTTATATTGTGTATATTTAAATTTAAGTAAAAAAAAAAAAGAAAAAAAAAGAAAAAAAAATTGGCTGACGGCACCAGAAATTCTGATGGCAACGGATACCCCTGAAATGTGGTGCCGTGGGATTTCTGGTGCCATGGAGCTTTTTGCTGACGTGGCAGCAAAAAAATCCCATGGCACCAACGGTACCCAATGCTCTAAGTAATTTATCTCCATTAAGCTGCGGTCTTAAAATTGTTGTCCACCGATAAAAAAATATACTGTACTACAATTTAACAAAAGAGCAATGTTGAATTCACACAAAGTTTATAAAATTATACTTGCACAATTGTTTAGCAACTAAATGTTGAAGGTAAGAATAAATACAGAGAGATTATATGCAAATATATTCAGATCATAACACTTGCTAAATCATTGTGTGAGGTTCAATCACCCTAAAAGAGACGTGTCTCTTTTGATACGCCCCCCCCCCCCCCCTCCCTCTCCATCTCCAAGGACACGTCTTCTAGTAAAAAATGAGAGCACTTGGTTGTATTACCGAACGAGTCCTTTTCGCAAAGAACACCCATAACGACTCAATTTTTGACCGTTTTGCAACATTTAATAAAAAATATCTTTACAAAAAATTAAATATAAGTTATCAGATAAATACCTAATATTTCATTATTTTTATACACACTTTCAAAATCAAAACACCAAAAACCCGACGCCAACAACACGTTTCAACACCGGATTCCAATTTTCGGTCAACCAGTCACTCAACACTCATTCATTCATTTTCAACCTGCAAGTTTTGCATACCAACAACAACAACCTTTTTTAATCAAAATAATATGTTTCAACCTCTATTTAACCAACCAATGTATCAACAACAATCTCAAATACCATCTACAAATGTTACACGATTTACCATCACCGTACGATTCTCAAACTTCTCAACATTATTCTTCGATTAGATGTTTAAATGTTGAGGACGTACAAGATATGATATGTTTCTTGGTACTTAAGATTATTGGACTTGTGGATGTAACATTCCTCTTAAGAAAAAATTATTTTCATTACAAATTTTTTTTCTTACTTTTTGCACAATGACAATTTTACAATTAAATAATTAATTTATATATTTTTTAAAGTTTGTAATAATAACATCAAATGAGGGTAACATGTTAAACTTGATCTAACTATTTGTCTATTTTTAGAAGTGGATAATTAATTTGCGACAAGTAAATGTCGACAACTAATTTATGACGGAGGGAGTATATCTTTGAATTCCGCTCTAACAGGATTGGTTACTGTTGTTTTGTTGCAATTTTATTTAATGTCTTGATATTTAGTCGTTTTATATGCACTCGTTTTATTTAGTTTGTTTGAAAATGTGTGTTTGCTTTGGAAACTACGTGACATATCAAATTATCGATAATAGAAATGCTAGATTTGCACAAATTTTACAAAAGAAAATGCACATGTACGTGTGCCAAATGAAGTGTACAAATAAAATTGTATTTGATAATGTATCAATATTAATTATCTAAGTCCATTAATTATATGTCAAAGTTAAGCCCATCACAAACACTTAGCAAGACCAATTATCAATATTTGATAGGCTCGATCACATTCTCAGGCTTCACATACACTGGGAAGACATCTCAGGCTATGTAACGGACATGCGCGAGACAATTGTCACTAACGTCAACAATGTATTATCAGACATATAACAATGGAAGACACACCATTGATGTGTGAAATCTAGTTTTATATTTATATACTGGATCTAATTAAGACTTTACCAATACTCTCAAGCAGTATCCGTTCGTGTATAATATAGACTTAGTAAGACCAGGTCGTTCGCTAGAGTGAGGGTATTTAAGTGTACTAAAATAATTTAATATGACAATTGTTATTTAAATCAACACAATTATTTTAATAAATGAAATGACTAAAATGACGAAAAGTAAATATTACTAAAAGTAAATTAATGAGACAATCAATAGAAAAAGGATGTGCTCGCCTTGCTAATCATTTATACTTACAATGACATGAATGTGTGTGCAATGTTCATCCAGCAATATCTTAACGAGTCTTATGTAGTGTAGGTGTGATTCGGTTGGCACTCTCTATACCTTCTTCTTATAATTGCCTACACCGCTGGTCAAGGTCGCAATCCAAGTATAGTTCATGCATTAAGCTTCTCAACTAATCTATATAACAATGTTTTCGATGTGCTTGACAGTCACTTATTTACTATGTAATAGCCAGTTATTGTTCACTAAATCTTAATTTGTATTATCTACCACTTTTAATGCCTCTAAGCTAATGGTCATGGTTCTAGCCACTAAGGTATACTTACAAGGTATATTAATGTTTCAAGTAATTAACTTTCAGATGGTCACCTACTAATAATTACTATCAACACGTAGCCATGGTCTATGCAAGGACATAAGTTTGTACACGCATACAAACTATCCATAATAAAGCATGAACGAACGTAACAAACACGCCAATTAACAAGATAAATTCATAACAAGGCAAGCACGAAAAGGCTTAGCCTTTCATAACAAAAGATATTCGTAATTGAAAGATTAAACATAGTCAAAAAGTATGATAACTATCAAACTGAGATAAACAAATGTTTATGATGTGTTAATCATTCGTCTCTTGCTGTTTGTAGCCTTCGGGAGGGTCGGAAACACTCTGGGAATCGTCCCAAAAACGTCTGGCGGTGAAGGAATGGCGTTTAGGTTAAGTTATGGTTATATTTATAGGAAAAAGGCCCAGTATGTCGAGTATACGACGTTTGGAGATAACAACCCATACATTATATAGCCAATACACCATATGAGAAATACTGCCATATGTCGTATGCCATCTCTGATGTGTAGACTTATTTTTCCCTTTCCGTAATCTCTTGAATCAACTAAATCGAAGTTCGGACGAAGAAGTTATGGCCAAAATACTAAAGCACCTTTAAGAGACCTCGCGTAATCTTGATAGCAACTTTCGGCTTCATCTCTTCACTTGATTCTGTGGAAAACTAGAAGGGGGGTTGGATAGTTTACCGCTTTTTAATTTGATTTACTTTGTTATCTTAACGTGTAACCAACAATCAAAACTAATAAACAACAAGTATTGAAAAAGAGTAAAGTAAGAAACGATCAAACCACAACACAAGTGTTTATCGTGGTTCGGCTACAAGGACTTTTTTTCCTTGCCCTACTCTATGTCCCGAGTATCCAACTCGAGAGTATTCTCCACTAGTCAAAAAGCTCCCTTCTTGGCGGAGATAACCTTACAATCGTCGCTTACACTTTATCCGGAACAAAGCTAAATGCCGAGTTCTTTTACAAAGGTACAACCACTCATATTGTCGCCTATACAATATTTCCGACTGATGCGTGGGGTTTACACCAGGCTTTACCTCTCGAGGGATCTCGAGAAGCTTACAACCCCCATCAGGCAGTGTACCTGATCGATGTAGTATAGTATAATGACAAGTACCAGGGGATTGATCGTTCAGCTAGAAATAGTGTCGCTAGGATTAGAAAATCTAAAGACTAGTGATACGTGGGAATCACACCAGGCTTTACCTCTCAAGGGATCTTGAGAAGCTTACAACCCTCACCAGGCAGTGTACCTGATCGTTGTAGTATAGTATAGTGACAAGTACCGGGGGATTGATCGTTCAGCTAGGAATAGTGTCGCTAGGATTAGAAAACCTAAATACAAGTTCTAAAGATGAGGGATGATTATTTTTGTATTTTTATATTTTTTTAGAAAGCAAGTAAAAATCTCGGGTTTGAAGGATTTGGGCGGAATTAGTTGCTAGACAACTAACCCAATACTAAAGATGCAATCAAAATAAAATACTAGAAATGAAAATAGACTAAATTAAACTAAGGTTGTGAGCAATAAGTGGAGAAGTTGTGTTTACTTAGATTTCACTACTCCCTAGATATCTTTTACACGTTAATTACTTGTTATAGTTGCGTGGATGATGGATTGTATTCCTTAATACCATTCATGGGGTGGCGCACTTAATTCCCCAATCCTATGAGTGCCTACTTCACTCCTATGTCGAGCCGGCTAAGAAGCTCCTAACATGGGATCATTAGAATTTACTCATGCATTAAATACAACCAATAAAACTGATGAGGCGAAAAATGATCCGTTTTTAGGGGGTCATTTAAGCCCGAATTCGAATTTATTTGATCAAATATTGCCCTAAATCGTTCCTTTTGTGATTTTAGGTACTTTGGGAGAGAAATCTGGAAAAGGAAGCAATTCGGACGTTTTTGGAGCATAAAAGTGAAGAAAACGCCAAAGTCTTAATTTTCCATGCTGGGAACAGTAGGTGACGGTGTCAAGAGTAACATCCTGACGGCATCAAGAGCAAAATTCCATGACGATCCAGTAGAGATTTGACGGCGTCACGAAGGTAGGGCGTCAAGAGTAAAAGTCATGACGGCCTGGAAATGATTAAGTCTTGACGGCGTCAAATGTAGATCAAGGCAGTCCGAGAATAGTTTTGGCGGCGAGGTGACGGCATCACAATGTTTGTCTTGACGCCGTCAGACCCCTTTTCCTATATATAGTTTTCTAATTTTCACATTAAAAAGAGAGAAGTTTTGGAGAAACCCTAAGTACGATTTTGGTGCGAATTTTATAGGGTTTTCAAGGGTTCCAAGCCCTTGATACCTTTCATGTGTAATTGAGATAAGTGTTCTTTTAATTCAATCAATATGTCTATGTGTTGGTTGTCTATATCTTGTTCTTGTCTTAATTCCATCATGCTAGGCTATATCTATCTTGTGTTTGCTTGGATCTAATGAAACCTAGATGTTAATTATGTGTTGATTACTTGTTTATACTTGTCTTGGATGAATGATTTATATGTTAGGCTTAAGAAAACTGGCAGATCTTCAATTGGTAACATGCTTGAACGTCTTAAGAAACATGAACCGACGCGCACTAGGTCTTTATTGGTTGTATTTAATGCATGAGCCACTGTTTACAATCCCTATAGTTGTGCTGGGCATGGTGTAGGAGGAGATAAGAGCTCATAGAATTGGGGAGTTAAGTGTGCCACCCCATGAATGGTATTAAGGAATATGATCCGTCATCCATGCAATTATAACAAGTAATTAACGTGTAAAAGATGTCTAGGGAGTAGTGAAATCTAAGTAAACACATTTTCTCCACTTATTGCTCACAACTTTAGTATAATTTAGTTTATTTTCATTTCTAGTATTTTATTTTGATTGCATCTTTAGTATTGGGTTAGTTGATTAGCAACTAATTTCGCCCAAATCCTTCAAACCCGAGATTTTTAATTGCTTTCTAAAAAATATAAAAACACAAAAATAATCATCTCTCACCTTTAGAACTAGTATTTAGGTTTTCTAAACCTAGCGACACTATTCCTAAGCTGAATGATCAATCCCCCGGTACTTGTCACTATACTATACTACAATGATCAGGTACACTGCCTAGTGGGGGTTGTAAGCTTCTCGAGATCCCTCGAGAGGTAAAGCCTGTTGCGATTCCCACGCATCAAGTTTTTGGCGCCGTAGCCCGGGGAATAGTTATTGTCTAGGCTAGAATTTCTTTTTATTAGGTCTACTTGCTAGATTCCTTTCTAGTAAGATTTTATTTTTATTTTTAGGTTCTCTTTAGTCTATCTTATTTCTTTGTGCCTTTGTTCGTAACCACCCGACATCATGGACAACGAGAACATCTTTGAACCCGTCATCCCACCACAACGAAACCCACCATTAGAACCCCTTAGGCCCCGAACCTTAGGAGAGTATTCCCGACCTAGCCACCAAGGCTACCGAAACACCATTGAGCTCACCGGAGCCAATGTGACCCCCTTGCGATCCGACACCATCCGGTTGGTGCAAAGCGGATATGCATTCCATGGACTTCATTCCGAAGATCCAAACCAACATCTTAAGGACTTCCTCAAAATCGTAGATTCCATAGACCTAGATGTTGCAACTAGAGAGACAACCCGATTACGCCTATTCCAATTCTCTCTACGGAATCAAGCTAGTCAATGGCTTGAGCGTTTACCCGCGGGATCCATCACCACATGGGATAACCTCACCAATCGCTTCCTTACTCAATTCTTCCCACCGGGGAAGACTGCAATGCTTGGAAATGACATTCTGATGTTTGAACAGCAGCAGGGTGAAACTTTCTACGAAGCTTGGGCCCGTTTTAAGGATCTCCTCCATAAGGTCCCTCATCATGGTATAAACCGTTGGTTATTAGTCCAGATTTTCTACGACCATGTTGACTATCACACTAAGCGCACAATTGATAGGGCCGCGGGAGGTAAACTGCGTGATAAGAATGCCGAGGAGTCTTGGGCAGTTATCGAGGAGCTCGCCACTGATAATCAGGAGATGTGGGAGTTTAATCATACAGTAAAAGCGGCTATCAATGCAGTCTCAACATCTGGAGGGACCACCGAAATCCCCGATGAACTCTTATGCAAACTCGAGGCAAAAGTTGACTATTTTGAGGAAAGGCAAAGGAGGCCTTTAAGTCCTAGACGAGCTACTGTCAATTTTGTCTCAAAACCAACTTCGGCACCATTATCTGAGTCGCCTTCTAGAGAAAATGTCGAGACTTTTCAGAACTATACCCCACCTTGTTCCCCTCCCAAGGAACTTAGCTCGGAGTTTGAAGCTAGGATGAGAGAATATATGGCAACTCACTCAGATTGACTTGCTAGATTCGAGGAAGCAGTTTATAAGCAAAAAGAGGAGATGCAGGAGAAAATGAATGAGATGATGAGTCTATTAGAGGAGTATGCCAACCAGAGAACCCCCGAAAGAATACTACTAAGGAAAGAAAGCGCCACTCCCACCACCCAATTTGTTAACTCCATCACCATTGTCCAAAAGGATAACGAGAAGGTAGAAACTCCTGCTAAACAGACCTTAGAAAAACCACCAGAATCCCAACCTTTGAGTTACTACCTGAAACATGATATAAACAAAAACACCATAACAAATTGGATTAAGGGTGATGGGCGTAACCAACCCTCCAGACAGGTTTCTGACAAAGAGGAAGAAGTGAAAGATGAGTATGATACGCTTCCTAGAGGATCAGTATTCGAGAGGCTATTGGTACAAAAAGTGGCTACTAAGCAGATAGCATGTGGGAACTTTGAGATACCAACGAGCATCGGGGACTTGAAACATCTTAGTGCTTTCGCCGACCAAGGATCGGAAGTAAATCTTATGCCCCTAACTATTTACATCCAACTAACGTAAAAAATGCCAGCCCCTACTCGTGTTAGGTTATCTCTCGTTGGACACTCGTACGTATACCCCCTAGGAATCGCAGAAGATGTATTAGTTAATGTCGCAGGATTCATGTACCCCGTTGATTTTATGATCATCGATGATAAAGGGGATGGATGCATGCCAATAATCCTTGGGTCACCATTTCTCGCCACCGCTAGGGCTGTCATTAAGTATGAAGGTAGGAAGATTGAGCTTAAATCTGGAAAAAGAAAGATTAGCTTCCCCATGACCCCGCGAAGTGGGCATGAGAATTTAAGTTGGAGAAATATCAAAAGCAACATTGGCACGACACCCATTCGTGTTCAGAATAAAATTCTTGCATGGGAGGCAAGAATCAAAAGCTATAAGAAAGCCAAAAATGAAAGAAGAAAAAGCAATAAGGTCCAGGTCGAATTCGAACATACTCAACCCATAGAAAATCATGTACCATTTGAGGAAGGGAACTTGGTACTCTTGAGACACTTGGAAACAACAATACCACCCGATAAACTAAGTCCTTGGTGGTATGGGCCATTCACAATCGAAGGTGTGAGCCAAGATGGGGTAGCTAACTTGAGAAGTAAATTAGGTGGAATGGTAATTGCGAGTATCGACAGATTGAGGCACTACCACCATAACAGTAATGATCGCAACTACATGGGGTATATCATTTCAAGGGATGAGATCACGTAGTAACCCATGACCTTGAGTCTAGCTACAAGACTCGTAAATAAAGAAAAGCGCTTCTTGGGAGGCAACCCATGTTTTGTGTGATTTTATTTTTGTTTGTTTGTTATTTGCTTCCGTATGCATGCTTTATTTTTATTGTTGGTAGATCATGTTTCTAAACTAAATAGTGGAAATACTTTACTTTGTTGTTTTGGCTTAGTCTTAATTCCACTTGAAGGTATTTTTGCAAAAGATAAGTGTAAGGGGAAACCCCAAATATGTTTTTAAGAAACAAACCGATCATGATTCTACACAATATTAAATGAACATGTATATTCGTATTTGTTAGAGTCAAATGCTTGTATTGAGTCATAATGAAGTTTTGCAGGATTTTCCAGGAAGTAGGACCAAGTTTTTCCAGAAATTTTCCGGAAACTTAACATAAGGATTTCTGCAGGTCACTTCTGACGGCGTCAAGAGTTTACTCTTGACGGCGTCAAGTGTAAAAATCTGGAAATTTTACCAGTTTTGTTTTTCTAACGGAGTCTTATGGTTTTTGTGAATTATTAAGTTTTATAATCTCCAGGAGATCTGCAAACTTCATTCCACAAGCATTATATCTTATCTTGTTTTCTAGGATTTAGTAACTTATATAAGATGCCGCCGATTTTACGCGAGGTTGTCTTGTCTATTTTATCAGGTTTTACAGGTTATGTATGACAAGAAGACGATTTATATTCTGGAAGGGAAGCTTTGATTGTTCATTTTCTTGGAGGAAGATTTAACCTGGTCACCTTATTATCCATACCGAGCGAATCAGGGGAGTATTTGATTTCATTCTTTTTACTTATTTCACTTTTACATTCTTTACTTGAACATTGGGGACAATGTTCATCTTAAGTGTAAGGGGAGGGTAAAAAGATGATACCTTACATATGCACTTTCGCTTGAGTTTGTTTTGTCTAATGGTAGATGTGTAATAAAACTATGAGAAATACTTGTTAGTGCAATTTTAGCGCCAAATTTAAATTTTTTTACAACATTTAGGAGTGAAACTTTAGCCATAGCAAGCGTCTCATGGATAGGAGATTGTATGACTAGCACATAACCGTATATTCAGAAAAATTTTCCACCCAAATATGTGAGGTTCGCCTTTAGATTTGATAGGAAAAGCATTTACTATTAGTGCTTATGAGTGTACCGGTAGCATTTAGATTCTAGAACTTGCGTTAGTGATGCATCCCGAGACCGCTAGTGAGACTACATTCGTGTGGTAGGATTTACTACATGATAAGAGGCATTAGGATCACCCTTGTGTTAAACCCGTATTATAATTACTTGACCATTTAAGTCATATTACTTGGCTAGTTAAGTCAACTAATTTTTCCCACACCCTTAGCGTTGTACTCATTTTTAGTACACGAAACCCCTAGTACACCCCTCCGAGCCTATCTTTTCGTTTCTAACTTTAAGCATTTTACTTAAAGGAAGAATTTGTTACACCCCACTTAAATGTACAACCAAATCGCCTTAGCCTTCCGTGTATGCGCTCATTTTTAGTGCATTATTGTTATTTGTTAAACCCTAAGTTAACTTTCTAATTGATTACATGGTTGCTAAGTCGAGTCATATCCTTGTACATATTGTTTTGGGACGATTGGGACTCATGGGTAAGTACTTATTTTATGGAGTAATGGGGAAGAACATCATTTATTACCCTTATATGTACGTTAATCTTAAAAGTGCTCCAAGTGTTTTGATTTTCTTAATTCGAGTCATTAGATTAGTTTATTGTAAAGTATGTAAAGATTCAAGTGTAAGGGGAATGTTCATCCCCTATGATGTATTATTTTGGATGGTAGGGTAAGAGTGTATGCAAAAAAAATAAAATAATAAAAAATAAAAAAAAAAATCGAAAAATCAAGAAAAAGAAAAAAAAAATAAAAAAAAGGAAAAAGAGAAAAAACATACGGACTACCATCCCTTTTTATTCTATGTTTATTTTATGTTTTTGTTATTTTTCATTTATTAGCTTAAGTCGAGTCTAGTCTTGGCTTAGCAACGCCATATTGTACATGTAATTAACCAAGATTGTTAACTCGCCACCAGTAAAACTTCCTTTATCCAACAAAACCGTGTATTTCATATCCCTACACCTAACGTTACAACCCTTTAAAAGACCTCTTTGATAGTTTATCCTAGGTGCTTACGCCATGTGGTGGAGGTTTGATCCTTTCCCAAGCCTATGGTAATCTATTTTGCTATGACAGGTAGTGAGAGATATCTTCCGTTTCCATATTGTAATTTATACTTTATTACACCCGAGAAATGTGAGTATCTAAACACTATTTGTGAGGTGCTAGTGTATGACCTCCGTGCTTGTCTATTGGTCTTTAGTGGAATGATTATTTGTTGTAATTACTTTTATATTAGTGTTAAATGACCTCTAACTTGTATTTTGATTAGAATAAAAGCGCATTTGCTTGAGGACAAGCAAATCTCAAGTGTAAGGGTATATGATGAGGCAAAAAATGATCCGTTTTTAGGGGGTCATTTATGCCCGAATTCGAATTTATTTGATCAAATGTTGCCCTAAATCGTTCCTTTTATGATTTTAGGTACTTTGGGAGAGAAATCTGGAAAAGGAAGCAATTCGGACGTTTTTGGAGCATAAAAGTGAAGAAAATGCCAAAGTCTTAATTTTCCATGCTGGGAATAGTAGGTGACGACGTAAAGAGTAACATCCTGACGGTGTCAAGAGCAAAATTCCATGACGATCCAGTAGAGATTTGACGGCGTCACGAAGGTAGGGCGTCAAGAGTAAAAGTCATGACGGTCTGGAAATGATTAAGTCTTGACGGCGTCAAATGTAGATCAAGGCAGTCCGAGAATAGTTTTGGCGGCGAGGTGACGGCGTCACAATGTTTGTCTTGACGCCGTCAGACCCCTTTTCCTATATATAGTTTTCTAATTTTCACATTAAAAAGAGAGAAGTTTTGGAGAAACCCTAAGTACGATTTTGGTGCGAATTTTATAGGGTTTTCAAGGGTTCCAAGCCCTTGATACCTTTCATGTGTAATTGAGATAAGTGTTCTTTTAATTCAATCAATATGTCTATGTGTTGGTTGTCTATATCTTGTTCTTGTCTTAATTCCATCATGCTAGGCTAGATCTATCTTGTGTTTGCTTGGATCTAATGAAACCTAGATGTTAATTATGTGTTGATTACTTGTTTATACTTGTCTTGGATGAATGATTTATATGTTAGGCTTAAGAAAACTGGCAGATCTTCAATTGGTAACATGCTTGAACGTCTTAAGAAACATGAACCGACGCGCACTAGGTCTTTATTGGTTAAATTTAATGCATGAGCCACTGTTTACAATCCCTATAGTTGTGCTGGGCATGGTGTAGGAGGAGATAAGAGCTCATAGAATTGGGGAGTTAAGTGTGCCACACCCATGAATGGTATTAAGGAATACGATCCGTCATCCATGCAATTATAACAAGTAATTAACGTGTAAAAGATGTCTAGGGAGTAGTGAAATCTAAGTAAAAACATTTTCTCCACTTATTGTTCACAACTTTAGTATAATTTAGTTTATTTTCATTTCTAGTATTTTATTTTGATTGCATCTTTAGTATTGGGTTAGTTGATTAGCAACTAATTCCGCCCAAATCCTTCATACCCGAGATTTTTAATTGCTTTCTAAAAAATATAAAAACACAAAAATAATCATCTCTCACCTTTAGAACTAGTATTTAGGTTTTCTAATCCTAGCGACATTATTCCTAAGCTGAACGATCAATCCCTTGGTACTTGTCACTATACTATACTACAACGATCAGGTACACTGCCTGGTGGGGGTTGTAAGCTTCTCGAGATCCCTCGAGAGGTAAAGCCTGTTGCGATTCCCACGCATCAAAAACCTAGTGCGAGTCAATTCATGTTTCCTAAGATGTTCAAGCATGTTACCATTTGGAGATCTGCCAGTTTTCTTAAGCCTAACATCGAAATCATTCATCCAATACAACCATAAACAAGTAATCAACACATAATTAACATCTAGGTTTCATTAGATCCAAGTAAACACAAGGTAGATCTAGCCTAGCATGATGGAATTAAGACAAGAACAAGATATAGACAACCAACACATAGACATATTGATTGAATTAAAAGAATACTTATCTCAATTACACATGAAAGGGTTCAAGGGCTGAAAACCCTTGAAAAACCTGTAAAATTCGTACTAAGTTCGGCCTTAGGGTTTCTCCAAAACTTCTCTTTTTTTTGAATGAAAATTAGAAAACTATATATAGGAAATTGAGGCTGACGGCGTCAAGACCAAATTGGTGACGCCGTCATCTCGCCGCCAAAAGAATTCTCGGGCTGCCTAGATCTACTTTTGACGCCGTCACGTTATAACATTTTCCAGGCCGTCACGTATTTTACTCTTGACGCTCTACCTCGTGACGCCTTCAATTCTGTACTGGGTCGTCATGAAAATTACTCTTGACGCCGTCAGAATTTCCTTCTTGATGCCGTCACCTACTGTTCCCAGCAAGGAAAATTAAGACTTTAGCGTTTTCTTCACTTTTATGCTCCAAAAACGTCCGAATTGCTACCTTTTCCAGATTTCTCTCCCAAAGTACCTAAAATCACAAAAGGAATGATTTAGGGCAATATTTGATCAAATAAATTCAATTATGGGGCTTAAATGACCCCCTAAAAGTGGTTCATTTTTCGCCTTATCATATACCCTTACACTTGAGATTTGCTTTTCCTTAAGCAAATTCGCTTTTATTCTAGTTAAAATACAAGTTAAGGGTCATTTAACACTAATATAAAAGTAATTACAACAAATAATCGTTCCATTAAAGACCAATAGACAAGCACGGAGGTCATACACTAGCACCTCACAAATAGTGTTTAGATACTCACATATCTCGGGTGTAATAAAGTATTAATTACAATATGGAAACGGAAGATATCTCTCACTACCTGTCATAGCAAAATAGATTACCATAGGCTTGGGAAAGGATCAAACCTCCACCACATGGCGTAAGCACCTAGGATAAACTATCAAAGAGGTCTTTTAAAGGGTTGTAACGTTAGGTGTAGGGATATGAAATACACGGTTTTGTTGGATAAAGGAAGTTTTTACTGGTGGCGAGTTAACAATCTTGGTTAATTACATGTGCAATATGGCATTGCTAAGCCAAGACTAGACTCGACTTAAGCTAATAAATGAAAAATAACAAAAACATAAAAATGAACATAGAATAAAAAGGGATGGTAGTCCGTATGTTTTTTCTCTTTTCTTTTTCTATTTTTTTTTCTTTCTTTTTCTTGTTTTTTTGATTTTTTTTTGCATACACTCTTACCCTACCATCCGAAATAATACATCATAGGGAATGAACATTTCTCTTACACTTGAATTTTTACATACTTTACAATAAACTAAACTAATGACTCGAATTAAGAAAATCAAAACACTTGGAGCACTTTTAAGATTAACGCACATATGGGGGTAATATATGATGTTCTTCCCCATTACTCCATAAAGTAAGTACTTTACCCATGAGTCCCAATCGTCCCAAAACAATATGTACAAGGATATGCCTCGACTTAGCAACCATGTAATCAATTAGATAGTTAACTTGGGGTTTAACAAATAACAATAATGCACTAAAGATGAGCGCTGATCAGTACTAAACAGTCAGATAATATTAACCAGGTTTAAATGGTTAACAAGTCAAAAACAGCTTAGCTAATGCTCTGTGGAGTACAAGGTATCCGCGGGTCGTTAATCCCAACGAGGTATGAAATCTGTAATAAAATGGAATTTGGGAACGGGTGATTATGAACAGGAATAGGTGAGAATGGTTTATGTTACTAATTTAAACAATGAAACAGTTTAAACAATATACTTAGGTAGTTATGTGAACTAAAAATGTTTACAAATTAAAAACTTGCGTTTACGTACGAGAAAAAGGTGAGTCTTAATGAAATTTAAACTACAGGGGTTAAAAATGAAAATTCTACAAACTTAAACTTAAAAGAAAATTTAAAATGAAAAGAAAATTATTTTTTAGATTATTTTATTATTTAATATTAATTATTTAAATAAAAACTATTTATCTATTTAATAAAAACTAATTTAAATCAAACTAAAAATGATAAAGACTATAAATTAAATTAAAAACTTGTAAAACTATTTTCTAAACTTTTAAATGAACTTGAAGAAAGTATAAAAAATTAAAAATAAATATTTTTGTCTTTTTATGATTTTCTTTTAATTAAAAACTAATTATCTTAATTAAACTATTTAAACTATTTTAAATTAATAATACTACTAAAATTACTTAGAAAATTATGGAAAAGATTATAAAACTAATTAACCATCACAGGAATCCTAAAAAATTATAAAAAGTTTATTTTATATATTTTTAAACTAGTTTACTAATTATTATTCTAATTATTAATTAATTACCAATTAAACTATTTAAATTATAAAAACTAGTAAATGAACAGTAAAAATTACAAGAAAATTTCTAAAATTATTTTATAACTATAAATGCTAGGAAAAATATAAAAACTAGGTGTTTCTTTGTAAAAACTAATTATGCTATTTAAAACTTAATTATTAATTAATTATTAATAAAACTAATATTAATTCTTATAAATACTAATGATAATATAAAAATCTAATAAAATTAATAAAAATTCTTTAACATAAAAGGAAATTAATAAAAATATAAAAATATAACTTACTTAATAAAAATCTAAAAATGAAAATGAAAATTAAATTATATTAAATAGAAACTATCACTTATTTTTATATTGGTTTTTCTTGATTTTTTCTCTTACAAAACTATTTTATATCTAAAAATAACTAACTTTTGTGAAAACAACTAATTTATAACTTAATATTAAGCACTGTGGAAGCTTAATACCACCACAGTTGACTTTGTTTGACTAAACAAGCAAATAAGCTCAACTGAGCTTGTGTGGGACCCACTATGGTAAAATTTAGTTCCAATAAGTTATTTAAATAAGTATGAGTAAGATTTGGCTAGATAAGCCCTTGGAATAAGCTAATAAGCAGTTAATAAGCACTTGGTATCTTAACTCAACTCAGAACATGGGACAAACTTAAGGGTCTAATTCAGGTGGGGTCCACTGATGTATAGGTCAAACAACTGGTCAATACTAAGAGCCTGGTAGGAGGGGGTTCAAAGGACCAAGGTTGGAAGTGTGGGGCCCACTGTGGTGGTCACAAATCACCACCAAAGTGGTGGTGATGGATGTGATGCTGCTGATGCAGGGGAGGCTTTCCTCCCTGCACTTGTGTTTGGTGTTGTGTGGGGCCCAGCAGAAAATTCCTAAAAATGAGGCAACTATGGGAAACTAAAGTAGAGGTGGGAGACTATGATCCCAAGAAATTTCAGAACCTAAAACCTAATACACAATTCTACAAAAATCCCACAAGATTTGAGTTTTTCTGTCAAAACACAATTTGACTTTTATGATTTTGCTCCTAGTTTGACTTTTATGAAGTTCTAATCATTACTACAGATTTAATAAGTTGTATTAAGCTATAAATTAACTAAATTAAGCTACAATACCTGTTTATGTATTGATATGTGAGATTATGGATCTAAAATCCTACACAGTTAACTGTGTAGGTGATTAACTATGAGATTTTGACTTTTATCTAAAAGAGACCTAAGTTTTATAGTTTGACTATGCTAACAGATCTTATAGTGACAAGTTTTTACAATAAACAACAACAAACACTTACTGGAACACAGATGAACCAGTAAAGCCAAACACACCTTTAAAAGCTTGATTTGAATGTTTTCCAAGGTTTACAAAGATTTATGCCACAAAACTGATTTATAGGCTCATAATATGATGAGATAAGACTATTTAAGCACACAGATACTAATAACAACAAAAAATACCTAAGATTACTATAAAACTTAATTAATGGCAGTTAAAAACAAAATTATGAGTACAATGGAAGATATTAAACAAAAGCCAAATTTTAAGCAATATTATCTCTAGATTATACTAAAAGAGCACAAAAACACAGAGATAAACACTTTTAAACTAGTGTACAGTAGATATTCAAGGATATGGAAAAGTGCTTACAAAGCCTTCCAAGCATACAATAGTGAACCAAGGACCATAACCACTTCCTAAAGCTTCCAATAAGCTACTATACCCAAGGCAATCCAATATAAACCTTGCTCCATGCCTTCATTTTCTGTATCATTGATTTTTTTATTTTTGTACTATTTATTGAATTTTTTTCTTATTTTTGGTTTTCATAACTAAAGCTGATTTTTAATGCTTCTAATAGCTTAACTAAGTTAATATAAGAACTTATAAGAGCTTATAAATCCAACAATAACTTTAACACCAACATCATAGATAATTAAGATTTTTGAAATAAAGAAAATTTCATAAACTGAATTTTGAACATGAAACTGAAATTAAACTTGAATGAAGTTATATTAAAACATAAGAACACTAATACAAAGCTTAAAGGTTTGAAATTTTAACTGAAACAGTAAGCTATAAACTAAATGACATACATAAAAATTAAATTAAAACTACGCACTAGATATCTCTGCTTCTTTTCTCTTTTTAAAGTCTCCCACTTGTTCCAGGTGTCCTCATGAGCAAATCCCATCACATTTGAGCCCTTGGATGTGTCTAATTCATCAGAACCGTTTAAATACACTTTTGGCGCCAAAAGTGGTTTAGGCTGCTTGGGGTAGACTCAGTGCAATTAATGCACTTTGGGATGATATGTGAGGTATAAGGAACAATTTGGGAAGGCTAGGGGTGTGGTGGATGTAGTTTGCAGGGTTTGCGGGTTGTAGGGGGTGAGGGTGGATGTAGAATTGCCATGTGGTAACTTCTGGGCAAACCCAGAGATGTGGATTTTGTTGTGGGAGTGACAGGGAAGGGTTGAGGTGGTGAAGGTGTAAGGTGGAGGTGGAGTTGTGGGAGAGTAGCAGGGAAAGCAGGTGGTGGTGGGAGGTTGGGGATGATGGTTAACGCGGGTCAAAGACCCGGGTTTTATATTAAAAAGGGAATGGGCTTGGCTAGTTGGGCCTTTGGCTTTGGACTGGACCAGGCTTTCATTTGTTTTGGATTTGGAATTGGATTGTTTTATTTTTATTTTGGATCCGTTTGGTTTTGTAAGATTTTTAAGCCCAAGGACCTTTATTGTAAATTCTGAATTTCCAAGGACCAAACTTGTAACTTTTCCAATTTTATCAAAAAGGACCTTTCATGCCATATAAAAATATTATAAGGACCTTTTTAATATTTTTCCATATTTAAAATAACCGGGGACCAATGTTGCCAATTTTTAAAGTGCAGGGACTTGTTTTGTAAATTTCATGAATTTATCATCTAGGGGTAAAATTTGTCAATTTGTGAATTACCAAGGACCCTTTGATGATAAACTTCCATTTTTGAACACTGGGGGGTATTTTCTGTCAATATTGAAATTGCAAGGACTTGTTTTGCCAATTTTGATATTTTGAACTTCCAAGGGCAAAAATTGTTATTTCATGATTCCTGAGGACTGTTATTGACTTTTCTTTAAAAAAAATCATCTAGGGACCATTTCTGACATTTCATGAAAGTTCAGGGACTGATTTTAACAATTTGGTAAACTTTGGCCGTTTTTCCCTGTTTTCAGTTCTTTTATGTCTGAAACATATAAAAACACCTTCTAAGGATATTTGTAATATTTTGTGGTGTTTCTGAGTGTTTTTACATGTTTTTGTTGTTCAGACTTGACAGAAATGATGAGTTTTTATAAACTCATCAATCCCTTACACTTAACTATTGCTAGTCCCTAGCAATCTAGCATCCACTAAAAACCCATTTTTGAAAATTTAATGGATTTTTGATATCTCTTTACCAGACAGCCATTACTTCTAGAGTAGCCAGGTGTGAAAACTGTGGCACACCTGATAACCGTGTGATTTTGAGCAAACCACCAGCTGTCAACGGATTTGATTAGTCTTTACCAAAAGCCGTTTGCTTCTGGACTAGCTAACTCTTGATGGACATAGTCGACATCTTGGTGAGCTGATTATCAATTATGGTTTTTCACTGCCTTTACCACAAGCCATAATCTTGCGGGCTAGCCAACTTATTTGCTTTATGGGATATGGGGAGTTGAGGAACCATACAATTTTTGGCAAATTGCAAGCCATAATCGGATTTGAGTTATCTTTACCAAGAGCCGTTTGCTCCTGGATTAGCCAGTCCTTATGTGGATTCGACATGGTGGACTAATAACCATTTGTTGTGTCAATGCCAAGTACTTCATTAAGTGAAAATTTTGAAAAATTTTTAAAATTTTTGGCAAAAACGAGGGTACTAGATGTATAATGTGATTAAATTCGCTAGAATTTCCCCCTACACTTAGAAATGAATATTGTCCTCAATATTCAAAGTCCCGGCTATTATGCCGACTCTTTGAATGTAAAAAGGCAATATTACAAACTAAATGTAGGAACAACATTTATTTTATTTTTGTATTTTTTCATTTTTATTTTATGTACTTTATTTACAGTAGGGCAACTCCCCTACACTTGGGTGGTAGAACAGAGAAAGAAGTCAGAAACATGGGTGAGAACCCATGTGATGCTAATGTTTTTGTTTATCGAGTCACTAGCTTGACTCGACCCCGTATTAATTAGTCCGTGGGGAAAGTTTGGAGATCTGGGACAACCACTTGTGGTATGTCCCCTCCGAAGTAGTGTTTCAAACGATGTCCATTTACTTTAAAATTGGGACCGTCGGGTTGCAATAACTCAACAGTTCCGTATGGGTATACTTTTGCTACAGTAAATGGTCCAGACCAACGGGTTTTTAGCTTGCCCGAGAAAATTTTCAATCTTGAATTGAAAAGAAGAACTCTGTCACCAACGTTGAAAACGCGGTTCTTTATTTTAAAGTCATGTATCTTCTTAGTCTTTTCTTTATAGATTAAAGAATTCTCGTAAGCTTGATCACGTAGTTCATTTAGCTCGTTTAGCTAAACTTTGCGGTGATCACCCGCTGTCTGAATGTCAAAGTTTGCATGTTTCAAAGCCCAGTAGGCTTTGTGTTCTAATTCGATCGGAAGATGACATGTCTTTCCGTACACCAACTTATATGGAGTACACCCAATGGGTGTCTTATAAGCTGTACGAAAACCCCAGAGTGCGTCGTCCAATTTGTCCGACCAAGAGGCACAGTTTTCACCAACCGTCCTCTCCAGAATTCTCTTAATGCCCCGATTTGAGACCTCCACCTGCCCACTAGTTTGGGGGTGATATGCAGTAGAAAGACGGTGAGTTACACCGTATTTCAACATCACTCTTGCAAATTGATCATTACAAAAGTGTGTACCACGATCACTGATAATGGCACGAGGAGTCCCGAATCGAGCAAAGAGAGACTTCAGAAATTTTACAACAACTCGGGCGTCATTAGTGGGTAAAGCTTTCGCCTCAACCCATTTAGACAGATAGTCTACAGCCACGAGTATATATTTGTTCCCTCGTGAAGACGGGAACGGGCCCATGAAGTCAATGCCCCAAATATCAAATATTTCACAGACTTGGATGATGTTTTGAGGCATCTCATCCTTCTTAGAAACATTCCCGTGATATTGACAAGCATCACAAGTTTTGACAAGATCTTGGGCATCTTTATAGATGGTGGGCCAATAGAAGCCGGAATCAAACACCTTTTTGGCGATGTAGTTTGAGCTGTGATGTCCCCCAGTGGGTCCATCATGACAGGCTTTGAGGATTTCCATGGCTTCAGTACCATGGACACACCGTCGGATGACTTGATCCGCATATATCTTAAAGAGGTAGGGGTCGTCCCAGAAATAGTGTTTGACATCTTTGAAGAATTTTTTCTTCTGTTGAGACGACATCCCTTTCACTACAAAATTACCCGCATGGTAATTTGCAAAATCGGCAAACCATGGGGTAGAGGTATCATCCCGACTAGAGATTAAATTTAGTGTCTCCAGAGGAAAGGTTTCATTAATTTCCTTTCTCTCGTGATCATCCTGATGAGGATTCTCTAGACGGGATAAGTGATCAGCCGCAAGGTTTTCTGCTCCTTTCTTATCACGTATGATAATGTCAAATTCTTGAAGGAGTAGAACCCAATGGAGTAACCTCGACTTAGCATCCTGTTTAGCAAACAGGTATTTCAAGGCCGAGTGGTACGTATATACCACGCTTTTTGTTAGGATCAAGTAACACCTAAATTTCTCAAAGGCATATACCACAGCTAATAGTTCTTTTTCTGTGGTGGTATAGCGTGTTTGAGCTTCAGTCATGGTCTTACTAGCGTAGTGTATAGGCTGAAAGTGTTTACTTAAACGTTGCCCCAAGACTGCACCTATTGCAAAGTCACTTGCATCGCACATTAATTCGAATGGCAAGTCCCAGTCGGGGGCAACAAGAATGGGTGCTTCAGTAAGCTTTTGTTTCAAAATTTGAAACGCTTCTAAGCACTCAGGTGAGAAGATGAAAGGAGTATCCTTCTCTAAGAGATGGGTCATAGGCCTGGAGATTTTTGAAAAATCTTGTATAAATCTACGGTAAAATCCAGCATGACCCATGAAACTTCTAACACCTTTGACGGTAGTGGGAGGAGGTAGTTTAGCAATTACATCAACTTTTGCTCTGTCTACCTCTATCCCATACTTTGAAATCTTATGGCCGAGGACAATACCCTCTTTGACCATAAAATGGCTTTTCTCCCAATTCAGACACAAGTTTGTGTCTTCACAGCGTTTAAGCATGATTTCCAAATTGGTGAGACAAGCTTGAAAAGAATCCCCGATGACTGAGAAGTCATCCATAAATACCTCCATAGTTTTCCCGATGGTATCGGAAAATATAGCCATCATGCACCTTTGGAACGTGCCAGGAGCATTGTATAAGCCAAATGGCATACGACGGTAGGCAAATGTTCCATATGGGCATGTGAAGGTAGTTTTTTCTTGATCCTGTGGATCAATGGGGATCTGAAAATATCCCGAGAAACCGTCCAGGAAACAATAGTACTCATTTCCTGCCAATCTCTCAAGCATCTGGTCCATAAAGGGTAGAGGAAAGTGGTCTTTTCGGGTGGCATCGTTTAGTTTTCTATAGTCGATGCATACACGCCACCCAGTAACCAAACGAGTTGGAATCAACTCATTTTCCTCATTGGTGACAACAGTTATGCCACCCTTCTTTGGGACACAGTGGATAGGACTGACCCAAGGACTATCAGAGATCGGGTATATTAATCCAGCATCAAGAAGTTTGAGAACTTCTTGTTTGATAATGATGAGTGATTAATCACACAATCCTTTTTAGGCCTTAATTCAGACAAAAAAATACCAAATACTAACCAAATATGCCAAGAGAACGTGTGTTTTTGTATTTGTGTATGTGCAAGTACGGATATGTGAAAAATGAACAAAAAACAAAGAAAACCCGACAAAAACGAGCACGAGATGGGAAAAAGGTCAAAAGCCGGAGCCGGGGAAGCCTAATGATCAAAGAAAGTTTCAAATAGTCAAAAGAAGTCCTCAGATATGCTTTAAGTGTCAAGATTATTCCCTGATCAAAGTTTGAAGAATTGACGACTTCAGTCCCTGTAGTTTCAGATTTTGGCATAAAAGGTCCTTTGATGAGATTATTCGAAGAAAAGTTCAAAAAGGTCCTCATAAAAGCAAAGAAGTACAACAAGGGCCCTTGGTAAATATTTTTAAGATTGTCAGTTTCAGCCCTTCTAAAAATCAGATTTACATATATGGTCCTTGAAGAAATACTAATATTCTTAAAGCCTAAATCTGGTCCATCAAATAATATTAAACCCATCCCACAAGCCCAATATTATCCCAAGCCCAACTACCCTTACCCAGTCCACACCCAAAACCCGGTCAACCCTTTTACCCCGGTCAAAACACCCCATATAATAAAACACCCCCAATTTGTTCCCGCGCCTAAATTACCCCCAAATCCCAGAAATAGTTACTGTAGCCATGAACCCTAGGATTCACTTTACCCAAAATTACGCCACGATTATAATAATTACCCAATGATTGGGTGTTTCTAGAAGGGTCAGGCATGTCAGGGTATGGCAGAGACACGTGGACCAGTAAGATTATACACGCGGGATCAATCAAATCACACAAATCGATCCAAGGGCTTAGAATGATTCGAAGTGTCTGGAAACTCATCATACGACTCAGAGAGGATTTAAACAAACACATCACACGGATAGGTGACCTGGCAACTACTCTCCTCAGGCTATATATACCTCACCCCTCACCTCATTTGGAGCTGTTAGATTTTTAGGATTAGATTAGGTTAGGAGTAGGTTAATTTAGCTTAGGTAATTGTAATTCTGCTTTAAAATTGTATTCTCCATTTCAGTTTTAATAAAATTCTAATTTTCAATTAATCTCTTGCAATTTATTTTTAGTATTCAGCTATCCTAAATCTGTTTTCCTTATTTCATTTCATGTTTCAATAAGTTTAAAGTAGATTTAAAAATTAATTTTGTACAATTCAAGTTTAGTTCTCATCAATTCACAAACAGTCAATACATGGTAAACTGCTTATTGGAATAAGCATTTCAGCTTATTGTGGAACAAAAGACAGCCAATAGGTGCGTTTGGCCTGTCTTAAAGACAGGCTGTGAGGGAGCATCCCTCTGTTTGGCTGAGGGGTGATTGTAAGTATCATTTTCATCTTTTCAAGTTTAAATTTGCATAATATAGATTTCTAGTGTAGATCTACTCTATTAGCTTGATTGTTGATAATTTCAGTTTATATAAGCCTTTATATAGCTTATTCTAATTGATTTTATATTAAAAGTTGGTATAAGCTTTGATCTCCACTGTTTCATTCATCTGTCATTAGTTGAATCTGTCATCTGTTGGATCTATGTTTCTGTGTTTAAAGTGCTTGAGATTTGCTTTTCTGAGTTTATATAGTGTAGTTGGATCAGTAGTTGAGTAGGTTGAAGATTGGTTTGCATCAGTATGGATCTGTGGTAGTATTCGAGTAGACAGTTGTCACTATAGTGGTGTTTGGTTTTGAGAGTTTTGTTATTTGGTGATTGATATCCAAGTTACTGAGTTCATGTTTTAATTATGGATCATCACTAGATCTGAATTGGTGGTTTGTGATTATATTGTGCAGCTTAGAACTCAGAAACTTAGTGTAAGTTGTGAGATCAAGGGTGTTTGGATTAGAATTAGATACTGTGATAATGGTGTTTTTGTGGTTGTTCTGTTCACTTAAGTAGATTGAATTATACTCATTTAGGATAGATAGTTCATAAAATTGGAAAGTTTATTAGCTTAAAATCAAACTCTGATTAATTACTTAATTCTGTGTGCAATAGTGGTTTTTTGAAGCTGAGATTTTTCATGCTGTTGGGTGTAGAATACATGTAGGTGATTCAAGTGCATTAACTAGCTTAGTACATCTAATAGACTTAGATTGTATACTATTGAACGCCAACAGGTTCAATGGTTGCTGTTCTCAGAGCAATTAAGGTATTCATATCAGTTTGTTAGTGTGACTTTTTAGTGTATGTGGGATCTCAGTAGTATAGGCTTGCTTTTGCCCCCATAAGCCCATTATTCTCAGCTTATTAAGCTCTGCTGATTTGCCTATCTAGTTGAGTGGTTAGAACCTAGGTCTATCATAGTATACAGGGCTGCTTTTGAATTATATTGCTTGTATTCTGAGTTTGGTTATGCATTTGAGTTCCATAGTGCTTCTAGTTACTGCTTCAATTGATCCTTTGCTTATTGCTTGCACTGTTTGCTTACTGCTTATTTCACTTTGTACTTATTTCATCTGATTTGCCCATTTCTGAGTAATCTGTGTTCATTTTGGGTTCATCTCAGTTCCTTTGAGCTTATCTGTGTCTATAAATCAATTGGTCAAGGTTGGGGTCAGATTTGGTCAAAGTGCTTATAATTAAGCACTTCCAAATAAGCCGTTTTCAAGCTTATAAGCACTTTTCTTGCTTATTTCTAAAATTTTTTCTCAAGCTCATTTTAATATTTTAGAATTTCTGTAATTTTTTTCAAATTTTTCTGAGTTCATTCGCTATTTTTCTTAATTAATTCTTATTTTTAATCATTTTTAAATACAAATTAATTACCAAAAATTCCAGAAAAATCAGAAAAATCCCAGAAAAATCCAAAAATATTTTAGAAAATTATTTTTAGTTATTTTAGAATTTTAGAAATTTATTTTGCATTTTTCCCATTTATTTTGAATTTTTAATTAGTTTTAATACTTTTTAATTCCTAGAAATTACACAAAAAACCAAAAAAATTAGTTTTTAGTTATTTTATAATTTTCAAAATTTAATTTTCATCTTTCTCACTTTATTTATATTTTCTTTTAATTTTTAATTAGTTAATTAGTTTTTAATTCATAAAAAATAAATAAAAAGTCAAAAAAAAATATTTTTCTTTTTCTCAAAATTTTCTTTTATCATTTTTAATTATTGAAAATTATTTTTAAGTCCGTAGGAGTAGTGTATCTTAAAAGTCGCGTTTTATTTCGTACGTTAACGTTCACTTTACGTTTTAGTTTACGGTTTTCGATTTACGTTACGTTTTAAGTTTGTTTATTTGATTTACGTGCTTAGTTAGTTATTTGTGCTTCATTTACTATTTCATTAGTGTAATCCCATCAAAATAACTTTTTACCGTTTTCACGACACGTTTCACGAATCGGGAATTCAAAATTCCATTCATCCTTCACACGGATTACGACCTCGGGTTATCCGTATTTCTTTGCGGATCTCTTGAGTAATACTATACTATATATAACTTGATTTTTCGCGAATCAAATTTTTGGCGCCGCTGCCGGGGAAGGTTGAAGTGAATTTTTCGTTTTCGTTTTTTCGAAATTGTGTTTTGAAAATCTTCCTTGTATATATTTTCTATAAAAACAAAAAAAAATTGAAAAATCAAAAAACACTTTTCCTAAAGTGTTTTCAAAAATACAAAAAAAATAATAATAAAGTTACAGCCTCGTCTCGACCGAAAGGAAGAGCGTTGTAAACCAAATAAGTATCTCAATATAACAACGCGTGAAATTAGTCGCTAATCGGATTACTTTAATTCTACAACCGAATAAGCGGAAAATACGGAAGCTTTGATATTAAATTGCAAGCTGAAGAGAGATCCATTCTTCTCTCCCGTTCCGTCGAGAGTAGATTTAGAGAAAACGATTTATGATTAACGTAACGTTTGAAAAAACAAAAGAAAATAAAAGTTTTAGTTTTTGAAAAATACAAAAAGATTTTCCTTTTCTATTTTGATTTTCCTTTTATTTGATTTTATGATAATTAAAAACCAAAAATAATCTTCTTATCCTCTTATCATTTGATTCTTCTTCTTTAACCCTCTAAAACGATAATTCTTATGGATCCGATGTGCTTTAAATGTGGTGAACCGTTCTTTGAAGGTTCATGTGTTTGGTGTACGTGCGAACAATGTGGTAATAATATTCACGATGGAGTTTGTTTGTTTTGTAATACTCCCGAGTATGTTCGAAACACAATCTTTCAAAACGATCACGATTACTATCCAACACCACCGCCGTCTCCGTTCACTTGCTTTAATTGTGGAAATCCATCCGACGAGGGATTACCGTGTGGGCAATGTTTTTGTAATCAATGTGGATACACGAATTGTATATGTTACGCCCTAAGTGCTGAAACGTCTTACGCTTGTGATACGAGTTTTGATAATTATCCTCAGAATGATTTCAATCATCCCTTTCAAAACTCTTATGAGCAAGTACCGTATTTTAATGGTGATTCATCAAATTTTGAAAATTGTGGGGGATCGTTTGAAAATTTTTATTATGAGCCAAATTCATGTTATGATTCTTATGGTTTTAACCAACCCCCACAAACTTCCGATTTTGCTAATAATATTTGTGAAATTAAATCCATGATCGAGAAGTTAAAAGAGTTGGTGGCTAATCGTTATACGCATACTCCCGAGCCTCGTGAGAAGTCTATCGCAGAGTTACTTGCTGAAGAGAGAGCGTCTAATCCTTTCAAAAATTTTGTTTATTATGATTCCGACGACGATGATGAGAAAATAACGTTCGATCTCAATCCTCACAAAACGTCCGTTGTTTTTCCCGTAGAACCCGAGGACTCTCTAAAAATGGGGGACGAGCATCTAAACGCTATTCCGGCAACGAAATCAGACGAATTCAATAAGTCTAGTGTTGAGAACCTCGTCCCAATCCCAAGTGAGTTCGGGGAAATTTCTAACGGTGATTCTGAAATTGTTTCTAATTCTTCCTATCCTTCTTTCACACCGGTTGAGAGGAGTGATATCTTTTTAGACGAAATCGAGGCTTGTCTTGCTAACATTGAATCTAATTCGACAATGGTTGATGATACTAATTTTGATCCTGAGGAAGATATTCGTGTCCTTGAAGAATTACTGAATGAAGAACCGTCAACTTTTCTCCCTCCGATGAGCAATGAAGATTTTGATGAAGTTGAAAGTTATTCCGATTCTCACAATGAGTATACTACGAGTGATGAAGATTCTTGTGGAGATATCGATGATAATGATGAAGATGATGATGCGGAAATTCAAGATGAAGCTCTTCGTGAAAAATTATTGAATATTAATCTTCTCATTTCTAAGATCGAGGCGTTGAAAGATCCTCCAACTTTTTCTCCTATCCCCGTTATGGATAGTGATTTCTTACCCGAGCTTGAAATTTTTCGATTTTAAGAGACGAGTAGTGGCAATCCCACTATTCATGCTTTCTCTCTTCCGGATTATGAGCATTTTGATTTTGATATTGATTTTGAGCTTATTTCCGATAATCCGTTACGTGACCCTCTTTTAGAGGACGTCGATCCATTTCTTGCTGCGGATGACTCGATGCCACCAGGTATTGAGAATGACGAGAATGATATTCTTTCCGATTTACTTTCTTCTCGTCCACCCGTGAAACCACCCAATGAAGTTTTTGAATCAGATACGAATGAAGAAATTTTTGGAGTGGTGGACGAGATTTTTGAACAAGATGTTCCTGTGCTTGATATTTTACCCACCCAACCCACCCGTGATTCAGAAACCGACTTTGCTTTTATCATCTGGGTGTTTCAACCATACTTTTCTTATCCCCTCATTTCTTCACTTTTCCACTCCACCGAGAGTGAGGATACCGTATTTGACCCCGGCATCTCCGTTTATAGTGCCGGGTGTCCGTTCTATCTGCTCTCCCCAAGGACGAATTAATTCGGGGATCGAGTCAAGCTCATGTGAATCGGTAAACAAAAACAAGCGCTTCGTGGGAGGCACCCCATGCTTATCCATTTCATCTTCTTAATTTTCTTATTTCTTTAATAACGTGACGTGAGGGGGGCGACCCTTTCCAAACTCGTGTTTTTGTGGTTGTTTGTGAATGTTCAGGAATTTCCCCGAAGTTTGAGGACTCTCGTGCTCGTGGTTTGTCGTTCTCTCCACTCGAGTCTCATCCTTCGATGCTCTTTCGGAAATTCACCATATTCAAAATCTTATCGACTAACGTTTATCTCTTGGCATACTTAATAAACGGCCTTAGATATTTCGTAGGATTACCCGTACCCTTAAAACATTGAGGACAATGTTTCACTTTAGTCTGGGGGGGGGGGGGGGGTGAATCTTCGATTCGATTTGACCTGTACCATCGTCTGAGCTGTTAACTTACGCAACTCCGTTTTCCACCAAAATTTTAAATTTTTGTCACCTTTTTATTATAAAAAAGAAAAAAATGAAAAAATATATATATGATTTGAATAATAAGTTTTGACACCTTGTTTTGACTTTCCTACCGGCGAGAGTAGAAATAAATGTTCCGACTTGACCGGGCGTGTTGAGCCCTAGCTCGTCTCCCTTAACCAATATAATCAAAAGATTATGGCTAAGCATCCGCGGATCTCATTACTTGGGATTTTAAATTTGCGGAGATCGAGGAATGATAGAGTTTATTTAGAAGTTTCATGCTATACACGGATCTCATTACTGGGATTTAAAAAGCCCACGAAAGGTACTTGTGGCCTCCTTGTTCCCACAAGCTTGCACACCAAATAATAATAGATCTCTAGGATAAATTAAGGGTATACGGTTTGGGCAATACTTAGTTTTTTCTCGTTCCCAACAAAATCTCTGCATATGGGGGTTTGGTACACATAGGGGTACTGCCAGTGTTACGGTAAAATAGACTATTGCATCTTGCCGGTTCGCAGCCGATGTTGTGATCTTAGTAAAAACCGTAGGACTCGGGGTTTGGCATATGATTATGAATATCAATAATAATAGTCCAAAGCCAAATAAAAAGGGAGGAATCCAAAGCTACAAAAAGCAGCGGATAGAAATCCAAAGTCATAATAAAGCTCTTACATCTTGGCGGCTCATAAACCGTTGATTATAAAAGAAATAAATTACTAAGGACCAAAGTATTATTAAAGTGCTTATGATTATGCAAAAATGCCAAGCTTCGACTCCGGGGGTTTCCCTAATAAAAAGCTTCCGTTTCGGGTATCAAACATGGTATGTCTCGGTCATAAATAAAAAGGGAGCCCCTACAAATCGTGTTAAATCAGAGACCTTCATGTGGACCTGATTTCTGTATACAGGGATTTTTAAGGGAAAGTTTAAAAACTACTTAGCGTTCAAATTTTGTGCTCTTATCGAACTAATAACTATCAAAACAAGAAAATATGAAGCAATTCATTTCTCACAAATTAAAATCTTGAGATACAAAACTTAGGACCTGGGACCAAGAGGTAATACACAATTAACTTTTGTGGGCAGTGTTAGCATCTAACTTGTGGATAAACAATGATCTCGATTTTACGCTTAGTTTGGGAGCTTGTGAAAAATCAAGGCTGACGATTTTTATCCGTACGGTCTCTTCTCTGTGAGAAGTGTTTCTACTCGTTGACCCTAAAAATTATCAACAGATAAGAATTGATAATGAAAGTCAAAGCAAACCGTCACATATATAAAAATGAAAAAGTACAAAAATAGTAGTAGTAGTTGTTCATGAAAATCGGAAAATGGAGCGTTTTTGAGAATAAATGATTTTACTATCTCTTTTGAACATCATTGCTACTTTACAACGTCAGTAAAGAAAGGTTTGAAATTATTTATCTCTTAAGCGTGAGGTGATGACATTGCGTGAGGGCACGACAATACCTTAGTCTGGGGGATTTTGATGGGTGATTAATCACACATCCTTTTTAGGCCTTAATTCAGACCAAAAATACCAAATACTAACCAAATATGCCAAGAGAACGTGTGTTTTTGTATTTGTGTATGTGCAGGTACGGATATGTGAAAAATGAACAAAAAACAAAGAAAACCCGACAAAAACGAGCACGAGATGGGAAAAAGGTCAAAAGCCGGAGCCGGGGAAGCCTAATGATCAAAGAAAGTTTCAAATAGTCAAAAGAAGTCCTCAGATATGCTTTAAGTGTCAAGATTAATCCCTGATCAAAGTTTGAAGAATTGACGACTTCAGTCCCTGTAGTTTCAGATTTTGGCATAAAAGGTCCTTTGATGAGATTATTCGAAGAAAAGTTCAAAAAGGTCCTCATAAAAGCAAGGAAGTACAACAAGGGCCCTTGGTAAACATTTTTAAGATTGTCAGCTTCAGCCCTTCTAAAAATCAGATTTACATATATGGTCCTTGAAGAAATACTAATATTCTTAAAGCCTAAATCTGGTCCATCAAATAATATTAAACCCATCCCACAAGCCCAATATTATCCCAAGCCCAACTACCCTTACCCAGTCCACACCCAAAACCCGGTCAACCCTTTTACCCCGGTCAAAACACCCCATATAATAAAACACACCCAATTTGTTCCCGCGCCTAAATTACCCCCAAATCCCAGAAATAGTTACTATAGCCATGAACCCTAGGATTCACTTTACCCAAAATTACGCCATGATTATAATAATTACCCAATGATTGGGTGTTTCTAGAAGGGTCAGGCATGTCAGGGTATGGCAGAGACACGTGGACCAGTAAGATTATACACGCGGGATCAATCAAATCACACAAATCGATCCAAGGGCTTAGAATGATTCGAAGTGTCTGGAAACTCATCATACGGCTCAGAGAGGATTTAAACAAACACATCACACGGATATGTGACCTGGCAACTACTCTCCTTAGGCTATATATACCTCACCCCTCACCTCATTTGGAGCTGTTAGATTTTTAGGATTAGATTAGGTTAGGAGTAGGTTAATTTAGCTTAGGTAATTGTAATTCTGCTTTAAAATTGTATTCTCCATTTCAGTTTTAATAAAATTCTAATTTTCAGTTAATCTCTTGTAATTTATTTTTAGTATTCAGCTATTCTAAATCTGTTTTCCTTATTTCATTTCATGTTTCAATAAGTTTAAAGTAGATTTAAAAATTAATTTTGTGCAATTCAAGTTTAGATCTCATCAATTCACAAACAGTCAATACATGGTAAACTGCTTATTGGAATAAGCATTTCAGCTTATTGTGGAACAAAAGATAGCCAATAGGTGCGTTTGGCCTGTCTTAAAGACAGGCTGTGAGGGAGCATCCCTCTGTTTGGCTGAGGGGTGATTATAAGTATCATTTTCATCTTTTCAAGTTTAAATTTGCATAATATAGATTTCTAGTGTAGATCTACTCTATTAGCTTGATTGTTTTTAATTTCAGTTTATATAAGCCTTTATATAGCTTATTCTAATTGATTTTATATTAATAGTTGGTATAAGCTTTGATCTCCACTGTTTCATTCATCTGTCATTAGTTGAATCTGTCATCTGTTAGATCTATGTTTCTGTGTTTAAAGTGCTTGAGATTTGCATTTCTGAGTTTATATAGTGTAGTTGGATCAGTAGTTGAGTAGGTTGAAGATTGGTTTACATCAGTATGGATCTGTGGTAGTATTCGAGTAGACAGTTGTCACTATAGTGGTGCTTGGTTTTGAGAGTTTTGTTATTTGGTGATTGATATCCAAGTTACTGAGTTCATGTTTGAATTATGGATCATCACTAGATCTGAATTGGTGGTTTGTGATTATATTGTGCAGCTTAGAACTCAGAAACTTAGTGTAAGTTGTGAGATCAAGGGTGTTTGGATTAGAATTAGATACTGTGATAATGGTGTTTTTGTGGTTGTTCTGTTCACTTAAGTAGATTGAATTATACTCATTTAGGATAGATAGTTCATAAAATTGGAAAGTTTATTAGCTTAAAATCAAACTCTGATTAATTACTTAATTTTGTGTGCAATAGTGGTTTTTTGAAGCTGAGATTTTTCATGCTGTTGGGTGTAGAATACATGTAGGTGATTCAAGTGCATTAACTAGCTTAGTACATCTAATAGACTTAGATTTGATCAGTTGCAACCTAGATTAGTCAACATAATTAGGTAATAAAAAAGTCAAGTATTGAACGCCAACAGGTTCAATGGCTGCTGTTCTCAGAGCAATTAAGGTATTCATATCATTTTGTTAGTGTGACTTTTTAGTGTATGTGGGATCTCAGTAGTATAGGCTTGCTTTTGTCCCCATAAGCCCATTATTCTCACCTTATTAAGCTCTGCTTATTTGCCTATCTAGTTGAGTGGTTAGAACCTAGGTCTATCATAGTATATAGGGATGCTTTTGAATTATATTGCTTGTATTCTGAGTTTTGTTATGCATTTGAGTTCCATAGTGCTTCTAGTTACTGCTTCAATTGATCCTTTGCTTATTGCTTGCACTGTTTGCTTACTGCTTATTTCACTTTGTACTTATTTCATCTGATTTGTCCATTTCTGAGTAATCTGTGTTCATTTTGGGTTCATCTCAGTTCCTTTGAGCTTATCTGTGTCTATAAATCAATTGGTCAAGGTTGGGGTCAGATTTGGTCAAAGTGCTTATAAATAAGCACTTCCAAATAAGCTGTTTTCAAGCTTATAAGCACTTTTCTTGCTTATTTTCTTTTCAAAATTTTTTCTCAAGCTCATTTTAATATTTTAGAATTTTTGTAATTTTTTTCAAATTTTTCTGAGTTCATTCGCTATTTTTCTTAACTAATTCTTATTTTTAATCATTTTTAAATACAAATTAATTACCAAAAATTCCAGAAAAATCAGAAAAATCCCAGAAAAATCCAAAAATATTTTCGAAAAATATTTTTAGTTATTTTAGAATTTTAGAAATTTATTTTGCATTTTTCCCATTTATTTTGAATTTATTTTGAATTTTTAATTAGTTTTAATACTTTTTAATTCCTAGAAATTACACAAAAAACCAAAAAAATTAGTTTTTAGTTTTAAAATTACTTTTTAGTTATTTTATAATTTTCAAAATTTAATTTTCATTTTTCTCACTTTATTTGTATTTTCTTTTAAGTTTTAATTAGTTAATTAGTTTTTAATTCATAAAAAATAAATAAAAAGTCAAAAAAAAATATTTTTCTTTTTTTCAAAATTTTCGTTTATCATTTTTAATTTTTGAAAATTATTTTCAAGTCCGTAGAAGTAGTGTAGCTTAAAAGTCGCGTTTTATTTCGTACGTTAACGTTCACTTTACGTTTTAGTTTACGGTTTTCGATTTACGTTACGTTTTAAGTTTGTTTATTTGATTTACGTGCTTAGTTAGTTATTTGTGCTTCATTTACTATTTGATTAGTGTAATCCCATCAAAATAACTTTTTACCGTTTTCACAACACGTTTCACGAATCGGGAATTCAAAATTCCATTCATCCTTCACACGGACTACGACCTCGGGTTATCCGTATTTCTTTGCGGATCTCTTGAGTAATACTATACTATATATAACTTGATTTTTCACGAATCAGAGAACATCATGTATTTTAGGATTAACTCGTCTCTGGTGTTGAACTGCAGGCTTAAAGTCATCTTCCATAAGAATTTTGTGAGTACAAAATTCAGGTTTAATACCCTTTATATCAGATAATTTCCAAGCAATTGCTTGCTTGTGTGACTTTAAGACCTTTATGAGAGCAGCTCTCTCCTCATCACTTAAATCTTTTGCCATAATGATGGGTAACTTGTCGTTACCTTCCAAAAAAGCGTATTCGAGATGAGGAGGTAAGTCTTTGAGTTCAACTTCAGGAAATTCATCAGTTTTTTCAACATATTTGATTTCCTCTTTATGAAGTTTTAGTGGTAGAATAGGAGGGTGGGAGGGATCTTTGTTTAACAATTGCTCAAGGAGCATGATATCCCCCTCCGGGTCAGTCTCTTGATGATCAATTCCAGATGGAATTGAATCACTTTTAAGAAAGGCCTCTATTTCCTCGAGGATGAAGTCACTTCCCTCAAACGGAGTGAGGGAAGGATTAGAATTATGAATTATAGGAGTAGAAGATGGAGTGGGATTGCCACTCAAGTAATCATCAGAATAACCAAGAACTTCTTGAGCGTACTCCTCACAAGCAATATCAATGACATCTATTCGGTTAACCAATTCAGAGTCCTAATTTGAGGAGTACCTCGAAGTTTGATCCAGGTTAAATGTGATAGCTTCCGTACCCACACGTAATGTGATCTCATGTTCAAAGACATCTATGAGAGCATAACCCGTTTTAAGGAATCCTCTTCCAACAATTAGAGGAACCCTTTGATCTGCATCAAATTCAACAACGACAAAGTCGGAAGGAAAATGAAACTTCCCAACTTTCACAAATACGTCCTTGGCAATGCCAAGAGGACGTGATATTGATCGGTCTGCAAGCTCTAAAGTCATGCAAGTAGGTGTAAGTCCTGGAAGAGATAGTTTCTTCCAAACTGAATGTGGCATTAGGTTGATGCTGGCACCAAGATCGGCCAAGGCATAGCAGTCAACCATTCCTGGAAATACACAAGGTATTAGAAATTTTCTAGGATCTCCGAGCTTTTCAGGAAACTTTTTTAATAGAACTGCAGAGCATTTCTCATTTAACGGAGTTTTAGCCATTTCAAACAGCTTTTCCTTATTACTCAACAAATGTTTAAGCATTGATACAAACTTGGGCATCAAAATGATAGCATCCGCGAAGCTTATGTCAAAATGTAATTCTTGAAATATTTGATAGAATTTGTCCATTTGATGACTAGCTTTCTCGCGAAGCTTTTGATCACTTAATCGTGATGGGTATGGAATTGAAGATTTAGGGGTGGTTTTTGGATTTTCTACGGGAACTGGTGGAGTTTCAGGTACTACTTTGTTTTTAGTAGCAGGAACCTGAATAACTGGAGGAGGGATGTCATCGGTACTTCCTTTATCAATAGGAGGTATCGTGTCCGTTGTAACCTCAGCTTCTTTTTCCAATACCTCAGGAGAAGAAAAAGAGGTAGATGGAATTTTGGGTCCTTTATATGAAGCTCTACTCCTGGTTGTGATCGCTTTTGCATCGCCCCTCGGATTCGCGATCGTGGTGCTAGGTAATTTACCTGAGCCCGAGGGTCTTTCATTTAAAGATTTCTTAATGTCAGAAATCTGGCTGATCAACAACCGGTTTGTTTCTTCCTGGGTTTTCATGAATTGTTTTAACAATTCATCAGAGGGAGTAGGGTTTGGAACAACAGCTTGTGTTTGGATAGGAGGGGTTTGTCCTTGGTTGTTCTGGTTAAACCCTTGATTTTGAAATTGCCCCTGATTTGGGTTTCCATGAAAGTAGCCAGGGTTAAAGTTACCCTGTCCCTGATTTCTATTCCCCTGATTTTGAAAATTTTGGGGATAACCTTGATTAAAGTTACCTTGCTTCTATTCAGATTTTGGGGACGGTTTTGTATATTCTGGTTAAAACCAGGTGGTACAGGGTAAGTGTTCGGACGCCATGGTGGTTCAGCAGGAGGACGATATTGATTAGCTCCTGGATTGGAACTACCGGCAATCGCATTTGTTTCAAAAGTGTTACTATTGGTAGCAGTACAGTTATAATATGCATGAGGACCACCGCAAGTAACACAAACATCCACTTTCTTCACTTCAGCATGTGAAGGATTCTGTGGGAAGGAGACTTTCTTTTGGTTAGATAGAACCAAAGCTTGTATAGCATCCGTGAGTTTATCAATCTTTGCATCGGTGCTTGATTGATTCACGGTAGATGAAGAAGGATCGACCTGTTTATTTCGTGTGGTACGAACCTTGGATTTGTTTTCAATTATAGCTAAAGCTTCTTTGACAGTACGACTCAAAAAATTACCTCCAGCTGAGGCATTGAGGGAGTCTTGGTCTGCTTGGCTCACTCCGTTATAAAACGTGTCGAGTTGCATTAACTCAGAAAATCCATGGTGAGGACATTTGCGAAGCAACTCTTTGAATCTATCCCATGCTTCACTGAATGTTTCACTAGGTCTTTGTGAAAACTTGGTGATTTCATTTCTAAGATAGGCAGTTTTGGATGGGGGATAGAATTCATTCACAAATTTCTTAACTAAATCTTCCCATGTGTCTATAGATCGAGGGGGTTGTTTTTCTAGCCAGACTCTGGCTGCCCCCTCTAAGGAAAATGGAAAAAGAAGTTGTTAAGTCACCATTTAGTAAACACAAGTATGATATAAAGAGAAATGAGATGAGAATGAGAGTGGGATGATTATAAGAAATTTGAGAAAGTGAAATGCAAGAGTTTCCTTAATGTTTTCAAATAACCAACCAAGTTTACAAGAGGCCTAAGACTAGTATTTATAGGAAAGAAGCTAGGGCAACATCCTACTCCTTCCCTCCTTACAAATCGTATGGGCTTTGAGGCCCATGGACTACATACTTAAGCCTAGTAAACTTAATACAAAATGTAAATGAAAGTAAATAATAACTAAGCAACCTAGCATTATTACAAATGACCGAGACTTGATAAAATAGTAAAACTATGGTTCCAACAATCTCCCCCTAAGGGTCGGTCATCATGGTTGCTTGACGTCTTCGTCTTAATCTTTGACTTTCATAGCTTTAGACGTCTTCAGAAATGATTAGAATAATGATGGATGTACTTTGCTCTTTGACTTTGTTCTTTGATGATGTTGTTGTGATTATGTTATGAAGTAATCTGCCGTTCGTCACACCTGCGTCTGTGGTGGTTGTCCGCCATTCCAACATGCTCATACATCTTTGAGTTCTGACTTATACATGCACGTAGTCCCTTTCTTTCACATAAGATCTTTAGTCTTTATACTTTGTAGATTCTTCCTTTTGGCGTAGAATCTTTCTTTGAACTTTGTGTTGCTTTGATCTTTGAGGGAGCTTTTGATGACTTCAAGATGCATGTATGAGCATGTGGAATCCGTCATCATGGAAGTGAGGTACCTGCGAGTAGACAGTTAGCAATAAATCACCGGTACTTACGGATAAGGAATTAGAGCTCATCAACAGCATATTGTGAAGACTCCTTCTAATCCTTATCCAGGCCGTTCCCATATCAGATACTCCCGAAGGAGCTTACGAGACCTACTAGGTAGCTCAATGACTGGGTGAGTCGCTGGGGATCACTCCACGACTGTAGACCGTAATGGAACCACCGCAAACACTAAGCGTAACCCTTGTGGGGTTACCGAAGTGACCTGCTGTCAGGGCTGTTTAATGTTGACCCTGGCAGGATTTCCGTTCAATCATTGAGAAATACTTACGTAATCCTCTCATAAACGTTCTCGGCAGATTGCTAAGATCTGCGAAGGACTCGATAGTTTACAACTGATGCTCATTGATGTAGAACACCAGTCGTAGAAATACTAAGTGTTCCTAAGAGATCTTTGATGTATCTCAAGGCTCTAGACTCTATAAGTGCACACCTAGGTTTCCTATGCGGAGACTGGGGATGTCCTTCTTCAATATCAACCGTCTCTAAGAGATAGGTCGATAGGTTACGCGGGTTCCCCTGTGAGAATGAAACAAGTCCTTTTAAGAGAACTTGAGTGGTTAAGAAGGTTTAGTGCATTGCGTCACTGGGTCCATGACGACTTTGTCTTCAATACCGGTGTTGTCTTTTGCAACAACCAGTAGCATACGTATTGAACCCGGTGTCTGCCCTAAGGTTGAACATATGGAGGGCTATTTCTTTTCACCCTTTACTTTACTTTTCTTTTTAATTCTTCAACTCCTTCTTTCCCTTTCATTCATTTCTCCTTTTTCTGTATCATACCTAAGGACTTCTAATTCTAACTATGGGAGATGTCCTTGGGTAGATCCCTCCGGCTCTGGCGGATCATAGGACGGATATTCCTATCTTAATCACCTTATAACTCCGACAGTTAGCCAAGAAACCTTTGATTGAAAAATCTCTCAAGGTGTTTGTGATAATCAAATATTTTGGTTAACACTTTGAGAGTTTTTATGTACACTTTTGAAGGGCTCCCCCTGCACATGTGCTCATAAGTGTTTAAATAAATTTGCACATGCGGGAGGAGCAATCACTTTTGAATTGATCCACTTTCCGTGAACACGACCGATTCGAGACACGCTTACATCACTAGTTAGACTAGCTTGAAATTATTACCCGGCCTGATCAAGTCCACAGAAAGTTTCTCGAGACGGTACTTTTCTACTAAGACATATCCTTTTCGAGACACGCTTACGTGGTTAGTTAAAGAGATGCATTGTCAGCTTTTAGGTGACAACTAGCTCTAGTAACTAACTTGATGTTATTACCCGTCGAGGATAAGTCCTTTCGATGTTACTAACTTGTATTATCTCGTCAATTCCTGGGTTAATACTGAGTCTAGCTCGCACATGATACAACTTAAAGCTTTGACTTCGTATGTTTTAATCACCTTTTCATTTTCTCCCCCTCAAAAATAGCATATAAGATGGTGTTTTTGACAAATTTTTTTTTTTAGATTAAAATATGCCTTTTGAGTCTTATGGGGAGATACATCAAGAACTTTTGATTTTGAGCAAAGTATTTTGTTTTGACAAGTGCTCCCCCTCAACAAGTGATTAGGTCGTATTGAGGTGAAATACTTGTCCTTTTGAGTAGAATTATGAAAAATCATAAATGTTTGATTAATTCTACTCAAAAGTAAGAAGCCTTCGCTCCTTATATTTAGGATTGAGGCACTGAAGCGTACCTCAGGGTCCTTTAATTACAAGCACGGGTTGTACACTGTTATGTGTGCACAAACCATAATGGAAAAAATGATTCAATCAATGAAACAATTGATATTGAAAAAATATGACCAAATGTACCAAGTTATTCTTCGTCTGGAAGTGGAGCATTGAAGTTAGTGAACTGAGGTTCTGGTCTTTCGAAGTTTCTGACAGGAAACGATGGTCTGGCACCGATGTAGCTTTCTAGTCGTCTGATCTGTTCCCGTCGAAATAACCGTTCTTCAATCTTTAAGACAAAGTTACGAACTTGTCTTCTGGAGCTGGATTTCCATCTAGGTTGTTCCCCCTTAGCTATCTTACGTCGATCATCATTCAACCTTTTGACAAGCCCATCACGAACAAACTTGAGTGTAACATCACAGAATTTATGTACCTCATCGAACCTCATGAAGCTTTGTAGCTTTTTGCTGTTGATGTAGGTGAAACCAAACGGTTCTTGGATGAGAGTAAACTGTGGTGTTTCATAAAGACCATCAAAGTAGAATTGTGGCTTTGTCAAATTGATCTTCTGTTGGTAACTTTCCACGCCAAGCTGAAGATCTTCCACTCTTTCTTGAACAATCAGTCGTCGGATGTAAAGAAGTAGCGATGCCATGAAGTTGTACTGAACGTCTCTATCGAATCCGCGCATTCTACTCTGAACCTTTTCAAGATACATATCTTCAATGTCATTGAGATTAAGGTTGGGAAAGTCGGCTTCGGAGAACTTGTACTTCTTTTCATCTTGTCGTTTCACAACAATTTCACGCATGAAAATGTAGTTAAACCGTTTTGACTACTGAATCTCCAAGATAGCAATGATCTTTGATTTCTGCTTCACATTTTCCAATGATGTCTCTCCTAATCTGCTTGTATAACCGAGACGACGACGATCAGGCCAATGTTGAATTCCGTGTAGAGCATCTCTGTCGTAAGCTACGATGGAGTTGCTGAAAATACGAGTGGTTTCTTCAATGGCTGGAATTTCGTATCTAGCGGCTGGTACTGAGATTGTGAGTGAGGAAGCATATTTCTTCTTGGATATCTCTTGTGTGAGCTGGATGTTACGAAGATCTTTGTTGAAGAAGAAGCTGTAAGGTATCTTCGGTTTGTCAGGAAATCCTTTCAACGGTAATGGTTTGGTCCAGTCGGTGAAGTAAGGTTTTTCATGATTCTTGGAACTTAGATCGATATTCACTTCAGGATTTAACCAGTCAAAGTTGGCAGACATTGCACTAGCTATATTCTGCATGTGATATTCGTATTCGACTTTGTTTCCAGATCTTTTCTTGAGGAATTCTTGTGCATCCTTATTGATTCTTCTAAGCTCTGCCTTTGTGAGTTTGTTGATGTGAAGATCCTTCATAATGACCTGGGTGAACTGAAGAGTGTTACCAGGAAGAGGTTCTTCTTCTTCCAGAGGAGGTTGAGCTTGGACCATTTCTGTCAGCCAATCATTCTGAGGATTGTCATCATTGTCGAGCCATGAATGACGTGTTTTCTTCTTTGATTTCTTAGACTTGGATGAAACATCTTTGTCTTTGGCTTTGGACGGTGATGATGGACCAGCATGAGAATCATGAGTTGGTGGAGCACGGTAATCGGTGTCAAGTTGATCTTGGAAGTCATCAGTTTGTTCCATGAACATTTCTTCATCTTCGGTTTGACCTTCACCAGTAGCTGAAGGTTGTTGTTGAGTTCCAGGAGGAGTGGAGTCCTTCTGTGGTTGTAGAGAGGATGAGGGACCTGTTCCAGACTTCGGTTTCTTGCCTTTGGAGTTTGGGTCAGGATCGTCATCTTTTCTTGTCCGTTTTCGGGATCCAGCAGCATCTTTGCATGACTCTTTTGACATATAAGCTACCATAGCATCATACAGGCCTTTTTCTTCAGCTGTTTGTGTGGTTTTGGTGGCAAGGTTGTCGAAAATTTTGACAAGCATGTCATTGAGAGACAATTCTTGGACGGTTGGAGCCACAGTAGAAGATTTTGCGGTGTGAAGCGTGAAGGGTGTAGTAGACAACATTTTCTTCGTAACACTTCTAATTCTGTGATCCAAGTTGTCATTGATTGGTTTGAGAAGGTTTGCAACTTCAGGGGTGATCATCTCAACCAGATTATCAGTGAGAAAATCATGTGTTGCAGTTCTGATAAAACCTTCGTAATCAGATTTCAAGAACTTGTCAATCAGCTGCGTAGAATCCTGGAATTCCTCAACTTGTTTAGTAAGTTTGGTAACCATGTCGGTGAGTTTGGTCACTTGCTCCTGAAGATCAACTTGTTGTTTTGGTTCATTGATCGAATGCTGTTTAGATGCGGTTTCAGATGGTGTGGGTGATGAGTGCTCTGGTGATGATTCGGACGAAGACTCGTTGTGAGAGTCTGAAGAAGAAGCAGGAGGAGTTGGATCCTTTGGCGGAGAGTCTTGAGGAGGTGGAGGTTGTGCTGAGGAGGTCTGCTGAGAAGATGACTTAAGAAACATGTTGGTGTCGAACGCGTTCTTCTCTTCATTTTCCTTTCGACGACGTTCCTCTGCTTCCTCTGCTTCTCGTGCAAGAAACTCTGGAGTAATAAGATATTCATGTTCCTGATCCGTAGCTAAGTTCTCTTGACCGCCAACATTCTCCTCTAAAGTAGCAGTCTCAGTCATGTGGACATCTTCTGTCTTGTCTGTATCCTTAACGTTGTCATCAGGTTGTGGAGCTGATTCTGACGTTGTTGGAGGAACCATACTGCTTGTAGCCCCTACATGTTCTGACTGATCGATAGGTGGTGGTGTTGGAGGGTGTGATAGAAGTCGGCTTTCAAGACTTGCTTTCCTCTGTTCTTTCCTAAGCTGCTTTTCTTCATCTCTAGTGTCGACAACTATACTCTTAAGTTTGCGTTTATCGACTAATGGTTCAACGATTGCTTCGTCTTCATCATCATTTGGCTCATTGATAGTGACTCCTTTTCTTCTCCTTGTCTCTTCTTCATAAGTTTCCAGACTTTGTTGTACTGCAATCTCTATTGCTGGAAATCCTTCATCAGGTGCTCTGTATCTTAGTTCATAGTCTGGTTCTTCTTCATCAGATTCAGTATCAAATTCGGACTCGGTGTCAGAAGGTGGAGGAGTAGGTTCATCCCGAATAAAGTACTCAGGAGTTGCCTTCTTCTTTGGTTTGGTAGCTGGTTTAGGTTTAGATGTAGGTTTAGGTGTGGTAGTAGTCTTGGGTTTTGCCATTGTAGCAGACTTAGATCTTGTATGAGGTGATCCAGTGGTGCTCGTGGTACTCCCAGACTTTACACTTCCTTTGCTACGAGTCTTTATTGTTGCTTCTTCCAGTTCCCCTTTGTAAGCCAGATCATACAACTTGAAGTTCGCCCTTTTCTTAATGTTGTCATTCAGAAGGTATTCGGGAATCCTCATTCCTTTGATCTTGGTAGCGGAAGTGGTTGATTTGATGAATAAGGTGGGGAAGTCGTCCTCGAAGAGGTGCTTCGGCCCATTAGGATCAGCCATTCTCTTGATGAATTCTGGAGAACTTTTGCAGAGATGTTCAATGATAAGCTTGGTGAATCTTGTGAATGGTATCATAGTCTTCACATGGTCGGTCTGAATACTGTAGATGATATCATTCATGATAGGAACTGCAAAGTCAATTGGTGTCAGAGTCACCATTCCCCAGAATGTTTGCAGGTGTTCGAGCCTTGGATGTTCATGACCACTTTTCCTTCCAGATATAGATCTAACAACCAACAAACAGAATGTTCTCCAAGGCTGAGGTATATACTTGACATTGAATTTGGAAAGCTTGATTAGAGGTTCATCATCATCAACCTCATATCCTAATTCAATGAAGAAGTCAAGAAGTTCCAAGTCAGGTAGTATCGGAGCAAATTCGTTGTCAGTTTGTGGCATGAGAAGGGCTGTTCGAAGAACGTCATGATCTACAGAGTAATCTTGGCTATCTAAGGTAACAGTGAAAGACTCATTATCCAAGTTGGTCTGAGCAGTAAGCCAGAATTGATGAAGATAGAACAGTGGAACTGAAGTAGAGCAGGTGAGAAGTGGTTTGCATGGATGTGCCAGTAGGATATCTTTCACAATCTTGCATGATTTCTCTGTGATATTCAACTTGTTGAAATCGACTCTGGGATTGTTGTTGCCAATTGTGACATTGTAGTTCTCGGGAGTGATGTCATCCAAGGTGAGTAATGGAAGAGGTTGTTCTGCGACGTTCTCAGTGTGTTCAGTCATGTTTTTCTGAAAAGTATCACCATAAATCAAACATCCAAATGTGTTATGAGTTAGCACAGTTTAGATATTGGATATAGATATCTACTTGAAACAATTTAGCACAAATGCGTCATTTAAGAATGAGTCAAATAATGCAAATGGCAAATAAGTACAACATGACAAGCACAATTCACATTACATCACATTACACAACACTTAATGAATCACACCAAGGTAACATTGATATAATACCAAACAATATTTCGAAAAAAATGCATCATGGACCTTTTATCGAGATTTCTTATTTTTCGAAAAAACTTGATATTATCGGGAAAAAATTCTATTATCAATCTTATCGAGAACCTGGTGTTATCGAGAAAGTTTAATAAATTGAATGATTTCAATAAATGAAACATTATCGAGAAAGTGTCATATCGAGAAACATTGATATTTATCGAGAAACTTTATCGAGATCTTTCCTATGTCAATATTTCGAGAAACTGAAGATTTCGAAAAAATGGAGTTCCCAGAAAGATTTCGATAAATGAAAAAAATTATCGAGAAAATGATTTCTCGAAAATTTCCTCAGAATATCGAGAAACTTTATTATATCGAGAAACCATTTTATCGAGAACTTGAGTTTCTCGATAATTTTCAAAAGATTTCGATAGGACACAGTTTTCTCGAAAATATTCTTATACAAGAATATAATCGAATTCTCATGAGATTACACCTTTGTATTCATCACAAATCATGTTATCACAGAAATTTGCCAGTCACAGATATAATAATATACGAGACAAGAGTATCTCGATAATTTTCCAAACGAGCCAATTAAGTACATCGAGAAATATGTAGGAGTAGTGAGAGACATCCAAGCAAGATTGATAAGGCACATAAGAGACCTAATAAGCAAATCCCACCACTAACATTAACCAAATAATCACAGAATCTTAACAACCCACTTCTACCCAATCTTTTGAAATCGAGAACCACGCAAACATGATAGAATGAGGTAATAACTGATGAGGAATTATTAGAAACAAGTAAAGTGACAAAACCTCATCAAGAATTAACCCTTACAACAGGTTACACATGTTTTCGAAATCCTAACCCTATTTTTCGAATTCGTGATAACATGATATCTAACCATTGAAAAACCAATTAATCAAGATCCTATGTTTGAAATACCCAAGTGAATCCATAGGAACTTACAATTGAAAGATCAAGGTCGTGGTTTGCTAGTTTGATTATGAACCGTAGGTTTAAGAAAGGGTTTTAGGGTTTTAGATTTTGAAATTGTGGTGGTATGTTGGTATGTACGGTTTGTTTGTTTACTTATTTTGAAAAATTTGATTTAAGTCACCTTTAGTCCTTGGACTTTGATAGGAAGCAAACAAGTGTACTAAAGTATTTTTGACACTTTGAGAATTGACAACATTTGTCCCTTAACTACATTGTTCTTCCTATGAAGTTTATAGACAGTGAGATGTGACTTTGTAAAGTTAACTTATGAAGGCTTACACCAAAAGAGACAAAGTGTAGTGAATTAAAACCACCCGCACATTTTCCGAACCGAGAAATATGCAAGTATACCAATTAATTGGTAAAAGATTTAAGCGTGACTCCCCCTCAACACTTGTAAAGAAAGAACAAGGTGTTGAATGGAAGCGATATACTTGCATTTTTTATTTTATTTTATTTTATTTATTTATTTTTTTTTTATTTTTTTTTAAGAAAAATAAAATGTGAAAAAAATCTTTTTGGGTTTTTGATTAGTTTATAGTAAAGAGAAAAAGACAAATATTATACAGAGATAGTAGTGATGTTTGACGATCAGTGGTATTTTAAAAACTTTTCCAGATCCTCTGGTGTCAAACATCTCATACCAATCTGGTGAACTAGACTAGCAAACCTGGATGGTGCCAGAGATTTGGTAAGTAAGTCTGCCAATTGGTACTCAGTTCCAACAAAATAAAGTTCAACTGTACCCCTTTCCACATGCTCTTTGATGAAATGATAACGGAGATCGATGTGTTTGGATTTGCAATGATGCACAGTGTTGCAGGAGATAGCAATCGCACTCTTTGAATCACAGTAGATAGGAATCTTGTTGAATAGGTAGCCATAGTCTTTGAGTTGTGATCTCATCCAAATGACTTGAGCACAGCAAGCCGACATGGCTACGTATTCAGATTCTGTAGATGACAAAGACGTGCAGTCCTGCTTCTTAGATTGCCATGACACAAGTTTGTCTCCAAGAAACTGTAATCCACCAGATGTACTTTTGCGTGTGTCTAAACATCCTGCATGATCAGCGTCTGAAAAAGCAATTAGTTCAAAACCAGAATCCTTCGGATACCAGATCCCCAAGTTAATGGTTCCCTTTATGTATCGAAGGATTCTCTTGACCTCACTGAGGTGTTTTTCAGTTGGTCTGGACTGATAGCGAGAGCACATGTAGACAGCAAAAACTATATCAGGTCTACTAGCTGTGAGATACATGAGGGACCCAATCATACTTCGGTATTTGGTAGGGTCAACGGGAGTCCCATGTAAATCAGCATCTAGTTTTGTGGTATAGCCCATTGGCGTATTATAAGTATCACAAGTTATCATTCCATGTTTCTTTAAGATTTCAAGAGCATATTTGGACTGATTTATAAAAATTCCACGGGGTGATTGATGAACTTGTAGTCCTAAAAAGAATGAAAGTTCACCCATCATGGACATTTCAAAATTATCTTTCATTAATTTTGCAAAATCATTAGAATAACTTCTTTTTGTTGAGGCAAAAATGATGTCGTCGACATATATTTGAACAACAAGTAAGTCCTCCCCGTAGGTTTTTGTAAATAGTGTGGGATCCACCGATCCTTTAAAAAATTTATTGGCTAATAAGAAAGTGGACAGTTTGTCATACCACGCCCGTGGGGCTTGCTTGAGTCCGTAGAGAGCCTTTTTGAGTCGGTAGACATGATTAGGACGCTCAGGATCAACGAAGCCTTCAGGTTGACTGACATAAACTTCTTCACGGAGTTCTCCATTCAGAAATGCTGTTTTCACATCCATCTGGTAAACCACCATATTCCTATGAGCAGCATAAGCCAGAAAGATCCGAACAGCTTCATGTCGTGCCACTGGAGCAAAGGATTCAACAAAGTCTAGACCTTCAAGTTGAGAGTATCCTTTCGCTACCAGACGTGATTTGTTGCGGATGACTGTTCCTTCTGCATCAAGTTTATTCTTCCAGATCCATTTTAACCCGATGACAAAGACTCCGTCAGGTCTTTCAACTAATTCCCAGACTTCTAATCTTATGAATTGCTGAAATTCCTCTTGCATAGATTCAATCCAGTTGTCATAAGTCATTGCATCTTTAATGTTCTTGGGTTCTTCATGACAAACTGTGAGTGCGTAGATGCAAGTTTCACCATCGGTGTGAAGTCGTTGTCTTGTCATAACAGGTGCATCTGGATGGCCTATAATATGGACTAGTGGATGGTCACGAGTCCATTTGTGTGTTGACGGGTGTAGTTGATATGTATCTCGCATGTTGGCAGGATCCAAGTTGCGTGTTGATGACTCAGCTATATCAGGAACTGTAGTAGCTGGTGCAAACGGATTAATGAACGCATCAGGATCATGCTCTGCGGGTTGTGGAACTGATTGTGGTGTTGGATCTTCAGCTGGATGGCAGGGAGTAGAACCAGTTTGTTCTGCTATAGATGATGATACAATTGAAGGACCGTCTCTCTCAACACTTGTTGAAGTTTGTTGAGGTGAGTCTGGTACTGGAATGTGATCAGGTTGAGCAGCGGAATTTGGTGAGACCTCAGTAGGACGATATTCAATCGTGTCATCAAATAGTGGAGCAAACAAGGTTTCTAATTCTTTGCGGTTAAGTGGTAAAGGTTCAGCTGAAGATGCCGAAGAGTTGAGACGGTTGAATCCGGGTCCTAAGCTGTGTTGCTCAGAAGCCATCTGGGTGAGTTCATCGAAATTAGCGTGAATGGTTTCTTGAATTTCTCTTGTACGACGATTCCATATCCGAAAACCTTTGGAATTGTCACAATATCCAACGAACACTCCGATGTCAGCCTTAGCTTTGAGTTTACCTAAATCATCACGATCATTTTTCGGATAGCAAAGTGCTCCAAATACATGAAAGTAATCGATGTTCGGTTTCCTTTTGTGAACAATTTGATATGGTGTTTTGCGATGGCGTTTTGTGATCATGCAACGGTTTTGAGTATAACATGCGGTTGAAACAGCTTCTGCCCATAAGTAATCTGGTAATTGAGCATTAATCAACATAGTTCTAGCAGCTTCCACTAACGTCCTGTTGCGTCTTTCAACCACACCATTCTGTTCTGGGCTTCTAGGTATAGACGTTTGATGTTCAATTCCCACTTTCTCATAGTAAGACCGAAGTGTCTGATTCTTGAATTCAGTACCATTGTCAGTTCTGACGATTCGTACTGTGTTTCGAAGCTGAACTTGAATTTTGGTGAGAAAGGTGATGATCATCGAAGGAGCTTGATCTTTACTTCGTAGAAAATAAACCCAAGTCCATCTGGAGAAGTCATCCACAATTACGAGTATGTACCGTTTACCGTTGATACTTTGAACACGCATCGGTCCACACAAATCCATATGAAGCAGTTGTAAAACATGATTCGTACTTTGCTCAGGTTTAGACGGAAAATGAGCACGAGTACTTTTTCCTTGTTCACAGGCTGGACATAAGTGATCTTTGGTGAAACGGAATCTTGGAAATCCATCGACAAGTTTATAACGAGCAAGGTCAGTCATGGTTCTGAAATTCAAGTGAGAAAGACGTTTGTGCCATAACCAAGATTTAGTTGACTCTGCTTTGGAGAGAAGACATATCGGAGATGTTGCAATCATATCTGACATTGATATTGTATAAAGATTGGAGCCGCGTGAGCCAGACATTAGATCGTTTCCTTGTAAGTCGCGAACAAAGCAAGTTTTCTCACAAAATGCAACTTCTAGATCCCCATCACAGAATTGACCAACAGAGAAAAGGTTGTGTCCAAGGCCTTCCACATAGTAAACACGACTAATTTCAATGTTACCGCTGATGTAGTCACCATATCCCATTATAAGAGCGTAATGATCATTCCCGAATCTGACAGTTCCTATAAACTTTGAGACAAAGTTGAGTAGCAGTTTGAGATTGCCTGTCATATGTCGGGTGCATCCGCTATCAACAATCCAGAGAACAATCTGTACCACCTGCATCACCAGAAGAAGACACGGGTGGAACAGAAGTAAGGGTGGAACCCAAAGACAATGCGGGTTCCTGTTGGTTAGTAACACATGTAATTAACAATTTAGGAATCCATTTAAAATCTGGTTTGTATTGTAACCAACGTTGCCAGTTCCAACTAGTTTTTGCTTTCTTAATGTTAAATGCACTAGTAGTTGGCTCAGTCCTAGATTTGTTCTCGGCACCTATGGGGGTAACTGGGACATCATTAGAAACCGTAGAAGACGGCTTTCCTAAGTTAGACTTAGAGGCATTAGTGGGCCTAAAAGGAATGCGTGTCCTACGTTTCTTATGACGATTGAGAAGAGAATTAGCTAAACATTTTGTATGATCACCAGATGATACGCTTTTACGACAAAATACACAAGATGCATTAATATTCAAAACATTCAAAGGTTCATCATTCGTTACATTTAGATTTTGATTACAATTTGCCAGATTAGAATCTAAATCGGATGCAACATGAGTTTTATTCAAAGTCCTAAGTTGGTCTTCTACTTCCTGAGCTTCTAGGTGTCCTCTCTTACGTTGCAAGATCCTATTCTTCTTTTTACTTTTTCGCTTGGGTCTGCTAACGCTAGAAGTGGAGACTAGTCCTGTAGAAGTGGAGGTATCAACATTAGTGTTTTGAACAACCTTTCCTTTATCAGTTTTGTTTATTTGATACATTCCTGGTGCTATCACCGTGGTGTCAACCATTTTTCCTTTTTGAAGTAGCTTAACTTTCTCTTTCAAATCAATGATGATGTGATTTTTGTCCTGAATTTCAGACTCAAGTAAACCATTGCAATATTTGATGTCGTCGCGGTTTTGTTGCCATTCGGCGTTTTCAATTTTTAAATCCGCAATTTCTTTCTCGTATTTGAAACATCGACCTTTTAAAGACTCGTTGTTTTTGCAAATCTGACAAGAGTTTGAAACATTTTGACTTTGAAACTTTAATTCCCTTTCAAGACTTTTAGCTTGACACCATTCAAGCCTTTGATTGAGTTGACAAATTTCTTTTGAAAATTGTTTTGTCACATCATCATTTTTAATTCTCAACTTTTCATTTTCCAGTTTAAGTGTCTCAATTTCCTCATTCAACAATATATTATCAACACAATGATCATGCTTAAGCATAGAAGTACCAGAATTATAAAGATCATTCATGATAACAGACAAAATATCAGCACAGAGAACTTGTTCCAAGAGTCGATCAGCATCATTTTTGAAAACTTTAGTTTGTAGCTTTTGGACCAAAATCTCATTTTCAGCAGTATCAAAAACGTTTATCATATTTTTGACCTCCTTTTGAAGTTTCTGATCCCAACGTGTAGCACATAGACGAAGGTGTTGAACAATTGGTTTCATTTGTTTTTGAAAAATATCTCTCTTTTCTCGCTCGTAAGCGGATTGAAAAGTTTCAATTTTTATTTCTGAATTGCGTTCAATTGTTTCCTCCAAAATATCGATGTCTTCCATAAAGGTTTTGAAATAATTTAAGACACGACATTTTGGTAAACGTGTAAGTTCACCGGATGATGGTAAAGAACCATTTATTTGTGCTACAGGTGGGACAGGAGCTGCATTGTGAGATGAAACATATGACTCTTCGATAAACCATGATTTCTCAGGTAATTCCTTTTGAGTGACAAAAGATTTTGAAAGTGGAGGAGCTTTTGAATAGTCATATGGTGTCCAATATTGAACTTGACTCATTTTAGATCGACTCTCGTCTTCAAGTTCTTCTTCCTCCTCAGTATCAAAAACAACAGCACGCACAACCGTATTATCAAGAAAATAATCCATACTGTAAATTTTTGGAATTTCTTTGAATGCCGTGTGTAGAAACATTGAATTGTAATCACCAAGTGCATAACCGCAATTGGGTTTCGGTTTTAAAGTAAATTTCTGAATTGTTGTGACAGAGTTCCCGTGTTTGTAAACAATGTGACGAAATTCTTTGAGTTGTTTTTCAAGATCAACAATATCACCGAGTAAGTTGTCTATGTACTTCCTTTTCCGTATTTTATGTTCATGAAAATCTTTTTGACAACTTGACAATTTTGTTTCTGTTTTTGAAAGTTCAGTTTGAAGACATTCAACTTGTTTTTGCAATTCACCCTTCTCACTTTCAAGTTTCGAAATCAACTTTCCATGTGACTCAATTAAATCTTGTATTTTGCGTTGAAGATCTTGTTCTTTGTTGTAAGAATCTTGAAAAGCTTTTTCAAAACTTTTAGTGTGTTTAATCTTTTGTTCTTGATTAGAAAGCTGAATTTTATAACACTCAATGTCTCTTGCAAGTGTTGCATTAGTTTCTTTTAAAACTTTGTTTTTCTCGTTACACTTTGCAATTAGCAATTGTTGAGCATTCAGTTGTTTAGATAACATTATGAGGTCAGGGTCTGTATCAAATGATGGTTCATGTTGTTCTAACTGATCATATTTATCATTCTCAATAGGATCATCAAATGAAACAACTGTGTCATCATCAAATATGACAACTGTGCTTATTTGTTCATCTGTTTGAGAGGATGAAGATGATGTAGATGGAACAACTTGCGCCATATCTGATTCAGAAGCAGAGGATGAGATAGTTTCATTTATAAAGCATGCATTGAGGTCATGTACCTGAGACAAGCCGTCAGTGTCATACACTGGACCTGAATCATTGAGCTTAAGTTCCTGCATGTTGGCCATAAGCATCACAGCTGCATTAGCTTCCAGATCTTCCATGTCATCATCATTGTGTACATTTGCCATGAAGTTGTTGTCTTGTTCAGGGAAATGTCCATCCTTTTCATCTTGAAGAGCCATGAGTAATGCCTGCTTGTGAAACTTACTACCTCGAGTTCTCGGTTTGGGACATGCTGTAGCTATATGACCTTGTTCATTGCAATTGTAGCACCAAACTGCATTCCCTGAGCTGGAGTTTCTTGTTGCAACTGAGTCAGACCTTTGTTGAGGAGATGCTGAGTTGTTTCTGAACCCTGTATTGTTACTAAACCTCTGACCATTCCCATAGTTTCCTGAAGAGCTTCCTGAACCAGATCGACCATAGCTACGATTCTGAATTTCCACTCTTCCATCATTAAAAACAGCTTGATTTCTTGTGTTTGAAGATGAACGTTGACGGTTGTTAGTTTTGTTAGAGAATTTGCTGAATGCACGAGCAATAAGAGCAAGTCCCTGATTCAACGTATTAAAGTCATCATCTTCATCATCATAAGAGTTGGAGTAGTACACAGCATCATTGTTGTTTGATGAAACAAGTAGAGTAGAAGAATCTTGTGGAGATGAATCATAAGGGACCATTTGGTTCGAGGTGGAAGATTGTGGATAACTGAAGTAGTTCTGCTCTTGAACATATGCATGATTAGACATTGGTGGTGGAGCATAGGGAGATTGAGCTACGAGAGCCAAGGAATTTGGTGTTGATGATGGTGTGTATCCTCCTCGTAAAGCTCTATCTTTTTCCACTTCAGGTTCATGGTGTTTCAGAAAATCATACAACAACCCATATGGAGCATCATGAAGATTCTTCGTTTGTCGAACAAATGTCACATATTTATGCCAATCAGGGCCAAGACTACCCACAAATTTGGAGTTCACAGCGATCCTTGGTACAGCGATTTTGTGACGTTCCAGATCATTAACCACATTTGTGAAACGATGATAGTAGGATTCAAGTGACTCTCCAGGTTCAATTGTGATGTCAGTGTATTCCATGTAAAGCTTGGATTCCATGTCATCTTTGTTCAATTGAGTGCCTTCCATGAGGAGATGAACGTGTTCCCACATAGCTTTGGCTGTTTTCTGAGCATCGACACTGCGATAGATCGGATTGGGTATACCTTGAAGTATATAAGCCATTGCATACTGATCAGCTTCACGATGTAGTTTCTGTTCTTCAGTGAGTGCAGTTTCTGGAAGGGGTCTATCACCAGGAGGACGTGGAGGATCTGCATTTGGATCACCAGCTTCAAATCGTGTTGGCCACTCAAATGGTCCTTCAAGTATCACTTGCTTCAAGAATGGCCCATGAGGTTTCTTGAGTTCAAGAAATCGTAGGAATCGACTTGACCATTGCACATAATTACCAGGTGTAAGCATTGGAGGTGTTTCAAGTGATCCTGCCTCATGTCGGGATTGTTGAGTTGTAATAACTTCACACATTCTGTCAAACCAGTGAGGTTGTTTGGAGGAAAACTGAGTGGTTTGTTGTGGCACTTGATATGGTAGTTGTTGAGGAATGAGCTGTTGTTGCATCATTAGGTAATGTTGTTGTGGATTGTATTTAGGAGGTTGTTGATTCATCTGGTGCGGAAGGTAATGTTGTTGCTGATACTGCTGAGGTTGTTGTTGCTGAGGTGTTTGTTGTTGAACATGAGGAAAGTAGTGATTCGGTGGCTGAGACATCTTCGAACACTTGTGTAGAAATGGATCTTGTAGAAAGTGTAGATTTAACCAATTATCGAGAAACTTAGCCAAACTTCAAATGAGATTTCGAAAATAAGTTTTCGAAAATTTGGCAGATTATCGAGAACCTTGGCAGCTTATCGAGAAACTTGGAAGATTATCGAGAACCTTGGCAGCTTATCGAGAAACTTGGAAGATTTTCGAGAAACTTGGCAGATTATCGAGAAAAATAAGATTGCGATACTGAAGCAGATATATCGAAAAATTAGATTTCGATACTTAATCAGGTTTATCGAAAAATAAAATTTCGATAACCAAAAATTTTCTCGATAATTATCGAAAAATTTCGAAACTTAGTTTTCGAAATTATACAATTTCGAAAACTTTCCCAAAAGTCGAAGTACTTAACTTTCTTATACAAGAAAGAAAATACCGAGTCCACACAAACGAAGACGAGGTAGTGCACTTTGAGAAGATCTCGAAATAAGCAAGTAGGAAGATCTCGATAACTTGTAGGTTTTGTTTTTCAAAGAAAGCAATCCTTAAATTCGTTTTTCTTTCAAGATACTTGTACTTTTGTGTATAAAATGTGTAAATCTTAAGGAAAGTAGAAAACTTTATGAAAAATTTCACACTTGTAAAGATCTCGAAAAAAGTACAAATATCTAAAAAATCGAATATTTAGTAAAAGTTTGGAACTTTTTGGTTTGTTTTGATTTTAAACACAAGTTTGTAAGCAAAGATGTGAAAAAAACCAAGAAACAAACAAAACAAAAAAAATAAACTTTGACTAACAATTCGATAATAAAAAACGATTTTAAAAGAAAGAAATCAATGAAAAAGCAATAACTACACCTTCCTCTAGCGAATGATACCACTTGTTAGGTCACCATTTAGTAAACACAAGTATGATATAAAGAGAAATGAGATGAGAATGAGAGTGGGATGATTATAAGAAATTTGAGAAAGTGAAATGCAAGAGTTTCCTTAATGTTTTCAAATAACCAACCAAGTTTACAAGAGGCCTAAGACTAGTATTTATAGGAAAGAAGCTAGGGCAACATCCTACTCCTTCCCTCCTTACAAATCGTATGGGCTTTGAGGCCCATGGACTACATACTTAAGCCTAGTAAACTTAATACAAAATGTAAATGAAAGTAAATAATAACTAAGCAACCTAGCATTATTACAAATGACCGAGACTTGATAAAATAGTAAAACTATGGTTCCAACAGAAGTAGTTTAATAGCCTCTTGCGGGACATTCTTATATTTGATGGTAGATGTAATTTTGTTAAACCATCGTATATGCGAATGAGGATCGTCCCTTTCGAAACCATAGAACTGACTAGAAGTTACCAGATTAAGTAATCCGGTTTTTAATTCGAAATTGTCAGATACTATGGCGGGTACAACAATAGCATCTCCATAACCCTCGATGGGTGCCTGGAGAAGCTCGGACATTGGGCGATCTTCTGCCATAATGACTGAAGGTTCAGGTTCAGTCTGAATTTCAGGCTCAATTTTCGGGGCAGAATGTTTTTGGGTACGTCTTCGAGGAATTGTGACAAGCTCGCGGTGAGGACTTGTAGACCTAGAAGAACGAGTGCGCATGCACTGAAATAACTCTAAGAAGTCTTAGAGTAAAAAGAAAAATAAAATCTTTTTGGTTTTTATTTAAATATGAACAGAGATGGTAAATTTACAATGAGTGTATATTCAGAACCACGTATGCTTCCAAATTCGTAGTACGCAGCACACCTCCCCGGCAACGGCGCCAAAATTTGATCAGTACTAAATAGTCAGATAATATTAACCAGGTTTAAATGGTTAACAAGTCAAAAACAGCTTAGACTAATGCTCCGTGGAGTACAAGGTATCCGCGGGTCGTTAATCCCAACGAGGTATGAAATCTGTAATAAAACGGAATTTGGGAACGGGTGATTATGAACAGGAATAGGTGAGAATGGTTTATGTTACTAATTTAAACAATGAAACAGTTTAAACAATATACTTAAACAGTTATGTGAACTAAAAATGTTTACAAATTAAAAACTTGCGTTTACGTACGGGAAAAAGGTGAGTCTTAATGAAATTTAAACTACAGGGGTTAAAAATGAAAATTCTACAAACTTAAACTTAAAAGAAAATTTAAGATGAAAAGAAAATTATTTTTTAGATTATTTTATTATTTAATATTAATTATTTAAATAAAAACAATTTATCTATTTAATAAAAACTAATTTAAATCAAACTAAAAATGATAAAGACTATAAATTAAATTAAAAACTTGCAAAACTATTTTCTAAACTTTTAAATGAACTTGAAGAAAGTATAAAAAATTAAAAATAAATATTTTTGTCTTTTTATGATTTTCTTTTAATTAAAAACTAATTATCTTAATTAAACTATTTAAACTATTTTAAATTAATAATAATACTAAAATTACTTAGAAAATTATGGAAAAAATTGTAAAACTAATTAACCATCACAGGAATCCTAAAAAATTATAAAAATTTTATTTTATATATTTTAAACTAGTTTACTAATTATTTTTCTAATTATTAATTAATTACCAATTAAACTATTTAAATTATAAAAATTAGTAAATGAACAGTAAAAATTACAAGAAAATTTGTAAAATTATTTATAAACCTATAAATGCTAGGAAAAATATAAAAACTAGGTGTTTCTTTGTAAAAACTAATTATGCTATTTAAAACTTAATTATTGATTAATTATTAATAAAACTAATATTAATTCTAATAAATACTAAATTAAAATAAAAAAACTTATAAAATTAATAAAAATTCTTTAACATAAAAGGAAATTAATAAAAATATAAAAATATAACTTACTTAATAAAAATCTAAAAATGAAAATTAAAATTTGATTATATTAAATAGAAACTATCACTTATTTTTATATTGATTTTTCTTGATTTTTTCTTTTACAAAACTATTTTATATCTAAAAATAACTAACTTTTGTGAAAACAACTAATTTATAACTTAATGTTAAGCACTGTGGAAGCTTAATAGCACCACAGTTGACTTTGTTTGACTAAACAAGCAAATAAGCTCAACTGAGCTTGTGTGGGACCCACTATGGTAAAATCTAGTTCCAATAAGTTGTTTAAACAAGTATGAGTAAGATCTGGCCAGATAAGCCCTTGGAATAAGCTAATAAGCAGTTAATAAGCACTTGGTATCTTAACTCAACTCAGAACATGGGACAAACTTAAGGGTCTAATTCAGGTGGGGTCCACTGATGTATAGGTCAAACAAATTGTCAATACTAAGAGCCTGGTAGGAGGGGGGTTCAAAGAACCAAGGTTGGAAGTGTGGGGCCCACTGTGGTGGTCACAAATCACCACCAAAGTGGTGGTGATGGATGTGATGCTGCTGATGCAGGGGAGGCTTTCCTCCCTGAAGTTGTGTTTGGTGTTGTGTGGGGCCCAGCAGAAAATTCCTAAAAATGAGGCAACTATGGGAAACTGAAGTAGAGATGGGAGACTATGATCCCAAGAAATTTCAGAACCTAAAACCTAATACACAATTCTACAAAAATCCCACAAGATTTGAGTTTTTCTGTCAAAACACAATTTGACTTTTATGATTTTGCTCCTAGTTTGACTTTTATGAAGTTCTAATCATTACTACTGATTTAATTAGTAGTATTAAGCTATAAATTAACTAAATTAAGCTACAATACCTATTTATGTATTGATATGTGAGATTATGGATCTAAAATCCTACACAGTTAACTGTGTAGGTGATTAACTATGAGATTTTGACTTTTATCTAAAAGAGACCTAAGTTTTATAGTTTAACTATGCTAACAGATCCTATAGTGACAAGTTTTTACAATAAACAACAACAAACACTTAATGGAACACAGATGAACCAGTAAAGCCAAACACACCTTTACAAGCTTGATTTGAAGGTTTTCCAAGGTTTACAAAGATTTATGCCACAAAACTGATTTATAGGCTCATAATATGATGAGATAAGACTATTTAAGCACACAGATACCAATAACAACAAAAATACCTAAGATTACTATAAAACTTAATTAATGGCAGTTAAAATAAAAATTATGAGTACAATGGAAGATATTAAACAAAAGCCAAATTTTAAGCAATATTATCAATAGATTATACTAAAAGAGCACAAAAACACAGAGATAAACACTTTTAAACTAGTGTACAGTAGATATTCAAAGATATGGAAAAGTGCTTACAAAGCCTTCCAAGCATACAATAGTGAACCAAGGACCATAAACACTTCCTAAAGCTTCCAATAAGCTACTATACCCAAGGCAATCCAGTATAAACCCTGCTCCATGCCTTCATCTTCTGTATCATTGATTTTTTTATTTTTGTACTATTTATTGAATTTTTTTTTCTTATTTTTGGTTTTTATAACTAAAGCTGATTTTTAATGCTTCTAATAGCTTAACTAAGTTAATATAAGAACTTATAAGAGCTTATAAATCCAACAATAACTTTAACACCAAAATCACAGATAATTAAGATTTTTGAAATAAAGAAAATTTCATAAACTGAATTTTGAACATGAAACTGAAATTAAACTTGAATGAAGTTATATTACAACATAAGAACACTAATACAAAGCTTAAAGGTTTGAAATTTTAACTGAAACAGTAAGCTATAAACTAAACGACATACATAAAAATTAAATTAAAACTACACACTAGATATCTCTGCTTCTCTTCTCTTTTTAAAGTCTCCCACTTGTTCCAGGTGTCCTCATGAGCAAATCCCATCACATTTGAGCCCTTGGATGTGTCTAATTCATTAGAACCGTTTAAATACACTTTTGGCGCCAAAAGTGGTTTAGGCTGCTTGGGGTAGACTCAGTGCAATTAATGCACTTTGGGATGATATGTGAGGTATAGGGAACAATTTGGGAAGGCTAGGGGTGTGGTGGATGTAGTTTGCAGGGTTTGCAGGTTGTAGGGGGTGAGGGTGGATGTAGAATTGCCACGTGGTAACTTCTGGGCAAACCCAGAGATGTGGGTTTTGTTGTGGGAGTGACAGGGAAGGGTTGAGGTGGTGAAGGTGTAAGGTGGAGGTGGAGTTGTGGGAGAGTAGCAGGGAAAGCAGGTGGTGGTGGGAGGTTGGGGATGATGGTCAACGCGGGTCAAAGACCCGGGTTTTATATTAAAAAGGGAATGGGCTTGGCTAGTTGGGCCTTTGGCTTTGGACTGGACCAGGCTTTCATTTGTTTTGGATTTGGAATTGGATTGTTTTATTTTTATTTTGGATCCGTTTGGTTTTGTAAGATTTTTAAGCCCAAGGACCTTTATTGTAAATTCTGAATTTCCAAGGAACAAACTTGTAACTTTTCCAATTTTATCAAAAAGGACCTTTCATGCCATATAAAAATATTATAAGGACCTTTTTAATATTTTTCCAAATTTAAAATAACCGGGGACCAATTTTGCCAATTTTCAAAGTGCAGGGACTTGTTTTGTAAATTTCATGAATTTATCATCTAGGGGTGAAATTTGTCAATTTGTGAGTTACCAAGGACCCTTTGATGATAAAATTCCATTTTTGAACACTGGAGGGTATTTTCTGTCAATATTGAAACTGCAAGGACTTGTTTTGCCAATTTTGATATTTTGAACTTCCAAGGGCAAAAATTGTTATTTCATGATTCCTGAGGACTGTTATTGACTTTTCTTTAAAATAAATCATCCAGGGACCATTTCTGACATTTCATGAAAGTTCAGGGACTGATTTTGACAAATTGGTAAACCTGGCCGTTTTTCCCTGTTTTCAGTTCTTTTATGTCTGAAACATATAAAAACACTTTCTAAGGATATTTGTAATATTTTGTGATGTTTCTGAGTGTTTTTACATGTTTTTGTTGTTCAGACTTGACAGAAATGATGAGTTTTTATGAACTCATCAAGCGCATACACGGAAGGCTAAGGCGATTTGGGTGTACATTTAAGTGGGGTGTAACAAATTCTTCCTTTAAGTAAAATGCTTAAAGTTAGAAACGAAAAGATAGGCTCGGAGGGGTGTACTAGGGGTTTCATGTACTAAAAATGAGTACAACGCTAAGGGTGTGGGAAAAATTAGTTGACTTAACTAGCCAAGTAATATGACTTAAATGGTCAAGTAATTATAGTACGGGTTTAACACAAGGGTGATCCTAATGCCTCTTATCATGTAGTAGATCCTACTACACGAATGTAGTCTCACTAGCGGTCTCGGGATGCATCACTAACGCAAGTTCTAGAATCTAAATGCTACCGGTACACTCATAAGCACTAATAGTAAATGCTTTTCCTATCAAATCTAAAGGTGAACCTCACATATTTGGGTGAAATTTTTTTCTGAAAGTACGGTTATGTGCTAGTCATACAATCTCCTATCCATGAGGCGCTTGCTATGGCTAAAGTTTCACTCCTAAATGTTGTAAAAAATTTTAAATTTGGCGCTAAAATTACACTAACAAGTATTTCTCATAGTTTTATTACACATCTACTATCAAACAAAACAAACTCAAGCGAAAGTGTACATGTAAGGTATCATCATTTTCCCCTCCCCTTACACTTAAGATGAACATTGTCCCAAATGTTCAAGTAAAGAATGTAAAAGTGAAAAAGTAAAAAGAATGAAATCAAATATTCCCCTGATTCGCTCGGTATGGATAATAAGGTGGCCAGGTTAAATCTTCCTCCAAGAGAATGAACAATCAAAGCTTCCCTTCCAGAATATAAATCATCTTCTTGTCATACATAACCTGTGAATCCTGAGAAAATAGACAAGACAACCTCGCATAAAATCAGCGGCAACCTTCATAAGTTACTGAATCCTAGAAAACAAAATAAGATATAATGCTTGTGGAATGAAGTTTGCAGATTTCCTGGAGATCATAAAACTTAATAATTCACAAAAACCATAAGACTCCGTTAGAAAAACAAAACCGGTAAAATTTCCAGATTTTTACACGTGACGCCGTCAAGAGTTAACTCGTGACGCAGTCAGAAGTGACCTGCAGAAATTTTTATGTTAAGTTTCCGGAAAATTTCTGGAAAAACTTGGCCTCACTTCCTGGAAAATCCTGCAAAACTTCATTATGACTCGATACAAGCATTTGACTATAACAAATACGAATATACATGTTCATTTAATATTGTGGAGAATCATGATCGGTTTGTTTCTTGAAAAACATATTTGGGGTTTCCCCTTACACTTATCTTTTGCAAAAATACTTTTAGGTGGAGTTAAGACTAGGCCAAAACAACAAAGTAAAGTATTTCCACTATTTAATTGAGAAACATGATCTACCAACAATAAAAATAAAACATGCATACGGAAGCAAATAACAAACAAACAAAATAAAATCACACAAAACATGGGTTGCCTCCCAAGAAGCGCTTTTCTTTATTTACGAGTCTTGTAGCTAGACTCAAGGTCATGGGTTAACGTGTATCGCTTATGCTCACATAACCAAGTGTGAGCCATCTAATAGTCGCCTCATCTTTCTTATAATCATCTCCTAACTCTAAGCATCCGCGATAGTATCTTTTATTCTTTTCATGAGTATACTTAAGTCCTTTTCTTTTATCATTCTCACTTAGCATTTCTATGGGCGGATACCTACTACATTTTTCCATGGAAAAATCCTTGAACCTAAGGTGTGTGCGGGGCATTTGATAGACAAAATCTTCATCCCCATCCGAGAATGTAATTAACCCTTCTATGAGTTTTTCATCGAGGTTGGTCAACCGTTTGAAAGGTTTTTCAAACACAACTTGGGTCAACTTATTATCAATAAATTCTCCTAGATTCTCCATAACCATGAACTCAACAAGATAAACCAAGCTTCCTACAAACACATGCAATGGTATTGCCCTAGCAATAATGTTTTCTCCTTTGTATTCTAACTCATCTACCATGATTTTATTGTATTTATTACGCGAGATTATGTTCATTGGGAGAGATGAGTTAAGATAGGCGTTAAAGCTCTTAAATCCGATCTTACAAGGAAATTTCATGTTAAATGAACTATCACACTCAATCCTAGTTCTAGGGTCGACATACCTAAGAGGGTTTATTTCTTCTTCCATCCTATTCTCATTAATCACATCACCATCATCAAGATCCTCGTCGGAGTCTGAATAGTAAAAGGGACTGGCCCTACGGTCATCATCATGATCAGACTCCTCTAACTCGGAATTATTGTCAAAGTGGTGGTTGGGCGAGAGGTTAGGTGGGTTTTCATTCTCCACTAAAGGGAGTGGGGCGGGCATTTGGAAAATCCTACGACGAAAAACACGAATAACAGGAATCAAACGATCAATGTTATTGTTATCCATTGAAATAGTTTACGAACAAAGGACACAAAGAAATAAGATAGACTAAAGAAACCTAGAAATAAAAGTAAAATCTTACTAGAAAGGAATCTAGCAAGTAGACCTAATAAAAAGAGATTCTAACCTAGACAATAACTATTCCCCGGGCTGCGGCGCCAAAAACTTGATACGTGGGAATCGCACCAGGCTTTACCTCTCAAGGGATCTTGAGAAGCTTACAACCCCCACCAGGCAGTGTACCTGATCGTTGTAGTATAGTAGAGTGACAAGTACCGGGGGATTGATCGTTCAGCTAGGAATAGTGTCGCTAGGATTAGAAAACCTAAATACTAGTTCTAAAGATGAGGGATGATTATTTTGGTATTTTTATATTTTTTTAGAAAGCAAGTAAAAATCTCGGGTTTGAAGGATTTGGGCGGAATTAGTTGCTAGTCAACTAACCCAATACTAAAGATGCAATCAAAATAAAATACTAGAAATGAAAATAGACTAAATTAAACTAAGGTTGTGAGCAATAAGTGGAGAAGTTGTGTTTACTTAGATTTCACTACTCCCTAGATATCTTTTACACGTTAATTACTTGTTGTAGTTGCGTGGATGACGGATTGTATTCCTTAATACCATTCATGGGGTGGCGCACTTAATTCCCCAATCCTATGAGTGCCTACTTCACTCTATGTCGAGCCGGCTAAGAAGCTCCTAACATGGGATCATTAGAATTTACTCAAGCATTAAATACAACCAATAAAACCTAGTGCACGTCAGTTCATGTTTCCTAAGACGTTCAAGCATGTTACCATTTGGAGATCTGCCAGTTTTCTTAAGCCTAACATCGAAATCATTCATCCAATACAACCATAAACAAGTAATCAACACATAATTAACATCTAGGTTTCATTAGATCTAAGCAAACACAAGATAGATCTAGCCTAGCATGATGGAATTAAGACAAGAACAAGATATAGACAACCAACACATAGACATATTGATTGAATTAAAAGAATACTTATCTCAATTACACATGAAAGGGTTCAAGGGCTGAAAACCCTTGAAAAACCTGTAAAATTCGTACTAAGTTCGGCCTTAGGGTTTCTCCAAAACTTCTCTTTTTTTTTAATGAAAATTAGAAAACTATATATAGGAAATTGAGGCTGACGGCATCAAGACCAAATTGGTGACGCCGTCATCTCGCCACCAAAAGAATTCTCGGACTGCCTTGATCTACTTTTGACGCCGTCACGTTATAACATTTTCCAGGCTGTCACGTATTTTACTCTTGACGCTCTACCTCGTGACGCCTTCAATTCTGTACTGGGTCATCATGAAAATTACTCTTGACGCCGTCAGAATTTCCTTCTTGACGCCGTCACCTACTGTTCCCAGCAAGGAAAATTAAGACTTTGGCGTTTTCTTCACTTTTATGCTCCAAAAACGTCCGAATTGCTTCCTTTTCCAGATTTCTCTCCTAAAGTACCTAAAATCACAAAAGGAACGTTTTAGGGCAATATTTGATCAAATAAATTCAATTCCAGGCTTAAATGACCCCCTAAAAGTGGTTCATTTTTCGCCTCATCAACTAGGTCTAGTGATGAGGGATGATTCTTTTTGTGTTTTTATATTTTTTAGAAAGCAATTAAAAATCTCGGGTTTGAAAGATTTGGGCGGAATTAGTTGCTAGTCAACTAACCCAATACTAAGATGCAATCAAAATAAAATACTAGAAATGAAAATAAACTATATTAAACTAAAATTGTGAGCAATATGTGGGAGAATTGTGTTTACTTAGATTTCACTACTCCCTAGATATCTTTTACACGTTAATTACTTGTTATAGTTGCGTGGATGACGGATTGTATTCCTTAATACCATTCATGGGGTGGCGTACTTACTTCCCTAATCCTATGAGCGCCTACTTCACTCCTATGTTGAGCCGGCTAAGAAGCTCCTAACATGGGATCACTAGAATTTACTCATGCATTAAATACAACCAATAAAACCTAGTACACATCGGTTCATGTTTCCTAAGACGTTCAAGCATGTTACACAATGGAGATCTGCCAGTTTTCTTAAGCCTAACATTGAAATCATTCATCCAATACAACCATAAACAAGTAATCAACACATAATTAACATCTAGGTTTCATTAGATCTAAGCAAACACAAGATAGATCTAGCCTAGCATGTTAAAATCAAGACAAGCACAAGATATAATCAACCAACACATAGACATATTGATTGAATTAAGAGAAGACTTATCTCAATTGAACATGAAAGGATTCAAGGGATGAAAACCCTTGAAAACACTGTAAAATATGACCTAGGGTTTACAAAGTTCGGCCCTAGTTTTCTCCACACAAGTTCCTCTTTTGTTGAATAAAAAATAGAAAACTATATATAGAGTTTGATAGGTGACGGCGTCAAGAGCAAATGTCTGACGCCGTCATCTCGCCGCCAAATAGTTCCTCGGACTGCCTAGATCTGGATCTGACGCCGTCATGTATTCTCCTTATGCAGGCCGTCACCAATTTAACTCTTGATGCCCTTGTTGTGACGCCGTCAGGTTTGCACTGGGTCGTCATTGATTTTACTCCTGACGCCGTCAGGGTCTTCCTCTTGACGCCGTCAGATACTGTTCTCAGCATGGAAAATTAAGTCTTTGGCGTTTTCTTCACTTTTATGCTCCAAAAATGTCCGAATTGCTTCCTTTTCCAGATTTCACTCCCAAAGTACCTAAAATCACAAAAGGAATGATTTAGGGTAATATTTGATCAAATTAATTCAATTTCGGGATTAAATGACCCCCTAAAAGTGGTTCATTTTTCGCCTCATCATATACCCTTACACTTGAGATTTGCTTGTCCTCAAGCAAATGCGCTTTTATTCTAATCAAAATACAAGTTAGGGGTCATTTAACACTAACATAAAAGTAATTACAACAAATAATCGTTCCACTAAAGACCAATAGACAAGCACGGAGGTCATACACTAGCACCTCACAAATAGTGTTTAGATACTCACATCTCTCGGGTGTAATAAAGTAATATCACAATATGGAAACGGAAAATCTCTCTCACTACCTGTCATAGCAAAATAGATTACCATAGGCTTGGGAAAGGATCAAACCTCCACCACATGGCGTAAGCACCTAGGATAAACTATCAAAGAGGTCTTTTTAAAGGGTTGTAACGTTAGGTGTAGGGATATGGAATACATGGTTTTGTTGGATATAGGCAGTCTTTACTGGTGGCGAGTTAATAATCTTGGTTAATTACATGTACAATATGGCGTTGCTAAGCCAAGACTAGACTCGACTTAAGCTAATAAATGTAAAATAACAAAAACATAAAATGAACATAGAATGAAATGGGATGGTAGTCCGTATGTTTTTTCTCTTTTTTTTTCTTTTTCTTCATTTTTCAATTTTTTTTCTTTTTTTTTTCTTTTTTTGCATACACTCTTACCCTACCATCCAAAATAATACATCACAGGGAATGTACATTCCCCTTACACTTGAATTTTTACATACTTTACAATAAACTAATCTAATGACTCGAATTAAGATAATCAAAACACTTGGAGTACTTTTAAGATTAACGTACATACGGGGGTAATAATATGATGTTCTTCCCCATTACTCCATAAAATAAGTACTTTACCCATGAGTCCCAATCATCCCAAAACAATATGTACAAGGATATGACTCGACTTAGCAACCATGTAATCAATTAGATAATTAACTAAAGGTTTAAACATATAACAATAATGCACTAAAGATGAGTGCATACACGGAAGGCTAAGGCGATTTGGTTGTACATTTAAGTGGGGTGTAACAAATTCTTCCTTTAAGTAAGATGCTTAAAGTTAGAAACGAAAAGATAGGCTCGGAGGGGTGTACTAGGGGTTTCGTGTACTAAAAATGAGTACAACGCTAATGGTGTGGGAAAAATTAATTGACTTAACTAGCCAAGTAATATGACTTAAATGGTCAAGTAATTATGATACGGGTTTAACACAAGGGGGATCCTAATGCCTCTTATCATGTAGTAAATCCTACTACACGAATGTAGTCTCACTAGCGGTCTCGGGATGCATCACTAACGCAAGTTCTAGAATCTAAATGCTATTGGTACACTCATAAGCACTAATAGTAAATGCTTTTCCTATCAAATCTAAAGGAGAACCTCACATATTTGGGTGGAAAATTTTTCTGAATGGTACGGTTATATGCTAGTCATACAATCTCTTATCCATGAGACGCTTGCTATGGCTAAAGTTTCACTCCTAAATGTTGTAAAAAATTTTAAATTTGGCGCTAAAATTACACTAACAAGTATTTCTCATAGTTTTATTACACATCTACTATCAAACAAACAAACTCAAGCGAAAGTGTATTTATAAGGTATCATCATTTTACCCTCCACTTACACTTAGGATGAACATTGTCCCCAATGTTCAAGTAAAGAATGTAAAAGTGAAATGAGTAAAGAGAATGAAATCAAATACTCCCCTGATTCACTCGGTATGGATAATAAGGTGGCCAGGTTAGATCTTCCTTCAAGAAAATGAACAATCAAAGCTTCCCTTCCAGAAAAATAAATCATCTTCTTGTCATACATAACCTGTAAAACCTGAGAAAACAGACAAGGCAACCTTGCATAAAATCGGCGGCAATCTACATATGCTAATAAATCCTAGAAAACAAAATAAGATATAATGCTTGTGGAATGATGTTTGCAGATTTCCTGGAGATTATCAAACTAATAATTCAACAAAAACTTTAAGACTCTGTTAGAAAAACAAAACTGGTAAAATTTCCAGATTTTTACACGTGACGCCATCAAGAGTAAACTCGTGACGCCGTCAGAAGTGACCTGCAGAAATTCTTATGTTAAGTATCCGGAAAATTTCTGGAAAAACTTGGTCCTACTTCTTGGAAAATCCTGCAAAACATCATTATGACTCGATACAAGCATTTGACTCTAACAAATATGAATATACATGTTCACTTAATATTGTGGAGAATCATGATCGGTTTTGTTTCTTAAAAACATATTTGGGGTTTCCCCTTACACTTATCTTTTGCAAAAATACCTTTGGGTGAAGTTAAGACTAGGCCAAACAACAAAGTAAAGTATTTTCACTATTTAGTTTTGAAACATGATCTACCAACAATAAAAATAAAGCATGCATACGGAAGCAAATAACAAACAAACAAAATAAAAATCACACAAAACGTGGGTTGCCTCCCAAGAAGCGTTTTTCTTTATTTACGAGTCTTGTAGCTAGACTCAAGGTCATGGGTTACTACGTGACCTCATCGTTGGTTTCACTCTCTAGGTCGTCTCCTATACCAGTATCGCTTTCATAGTGCAAGTATTTCGGGTCTTCAAACTCAAAAACATCTTTTCGATACTTAGAACCAAGTTTACTAACATCTTTAAAGAACCCACATGATAGATCAGAAGTGTTCTTACATCCTCTCCGCACATCTTCATCACACAAAATAAGTTGGGAACTTAGCCTATCAAGCCCGTCACAATCGATTTCCTTGAGATCTTTTCTCTTGTACGGTGTTTGGTATGAAACCCTCCTAATTCCATCAGCGAAGGTCATGATTCCATTCTGGTCATCAACTATTAAATTAGTGATTTCACAAAAGGGTGCTCCAAAAACAACTTGTGATAACCTTGGGTCGACATAGTCTTCGATGTTGTCCACGATCGTAAATTCCATAGTGAATGCCATATTTCCTACGAACACCTGGATTTCATGATCCCTACCAACCACTTTCTCGCCCTTATAAATCATTCCCCATCTACATATGTTGTTATAGAGGAATAGGGACATAAAATTCTTAGGTAGGAATACGTTAATGTAGACGTTATCGAAATACTTATGACCGATTATGCAGGGAATTTTGAGATTATTCGGATCACGCCTCCTTATCTTCCCCGATCCTATAGCCCTTGACCCATATAGATTCCCCTCAAGGGAAGGACGGTACTCGTACACCTCCTCATTACCCCTACGAAAAATTACCTTCTTGACACCATTGGTGAACAATGCACTACCATCCTTCTCATCAAGGATTACTCCCGATTCATTGATAAATGGTTTCCCTAGAACAAGGTTGGTTAATGTTTGATTGGTGAAAGGGTCTATGTCATCAACCACAGTGAGGTCAGTGTTGTAAACAAGTTCTCCAATCATGATTGATAAATCTTTTATTACCCTTGCATTATTGACTCTCTCGTACACCATGCGTTCCGGGAAGGCTTCGTGGTATAGGAAAAGGAGGATTATGTTGACGGAGAGGCTAGGATCTATGTGACTATCGGTTAAGAGCTTTTTCTTAATGGTGCAGGAAATCTTGAAAACGTTAGAGTTGCTTTCCTCAGTCCTATCACTACTCCCATTAGTAACATCCTCCATTTCTCTCTCGGGTTCCTCTATAATAGATTTACCCGAAATGGCTGGATTTCTCGTGTGCATTTTCGATCTCTCTTTCCCCTCATCCGATTTGCTAGACTCTTGTGTGGCGGACTGCTCGAATGAGTTGGTAGGGCTTTTGGCCAACTCGTGGTTCAACCTTGAGGTTTCATCTTTAGCTGTATGACCCATATTTCCAGTTTGTTGTTGGTTCAGGTTAGGTGTAGAAGCAGATATCGTGGTGATAGTATTTACGAAATGGATCGGTCCTAGTGGATTGGCAGGGTCTTTTGCTTTTGGTGATAGATGTTTAAATAGCTTACTCGGACTTTTTATTTTCACAGGAGAGGTTGGCGAATTCATGATGGTAACTGATTTGACCTCATCAGCGTGAATTGGTTGATTAACAGCGTGCTCTTTGATAGCAGTTAACAGATTACGAATCTTGTTATTCATATCGGCTTGCTATTGTCTAAATTTAGCCTCGAGCGTAGAGAGCTGCAATTCTTGAGATAGAATGAATTTTCACAAGGCATCTTCACAGCTTTGCCTAGGAGTGCTCTGTGATGGAAAATGCTCGGACCATTTGAGTGGGGAGGAGTCATTGAAGGATACGCTCCGCGTTTGGTACCCTCTGAAATTAGGTTTATCCTTCCATGCCTCATAGGCCTCGTCAGAGTTTTGAGGGCCTCGACCAACATGTGACGATGTGAATTCGTTATAAGCGCATTTTGGAAGCTCCATGCAGTTATGAGTTTCGTGAGGGCCATTACACAATTTACATGTAGAAGCAATTCTGCTCACTTGCTTGAAGGCTTTTGAGCTTCGTAAGATTTCATGAGAGACTTGACTCGACCTTCAAGTTCCATGATCCTACGGTCGGGAGTGCTAGAGTTGTTCGAAGGCAAAGATATTGCCTTGACCATTGTGTTCAAGTCACGGGGATCATTCCAACTTTTGTTGTCATAGAGAGCAATATCTTCTATGAGTTCCCATGATTGTTCCGCACTTAGATCACGCAGCTTACCACCGGCCGATTGGTCAATGGCTCGCCTTGTGGAGAGATCGATATGGTCATAGAAGATTTGGACTTGGAGCCAAAGATCTATGCCATGATGAGGGACTTTTTGGAGTAAGTCCTTGAAACGAGTCCATGCTTCATATAGAGTTTCATTTTGACATTGTTGGAACATCAAGATGTCATTTCTAAGCTTGGTAGTTCTCCCCGGTGGGAAAAATTGAGCAAGGAAACGAGTGGTGAGATCATCCCATGAGGTGATGCATCCCGCGGGTAATCGCTCAAGCCATTGGCTAGCTTGATCACGTAGAGAGAATTGGAATAGGCGTAATCGGGTTGACTCTCTAGTTGTAGCATCAAGGTCTATAGAATCTACGATTTTAAGGAAGTCCTTGAGATGTTGGTTTGGATCTTCGGAACGAAGTCCATGGAATGCACATCCGCTTTGCACCAACCGGATGGTGTCGGATCGCAAGGGGGTCACATTGGCTCCGGTGTGCTCAATGGTGTTTCGGTAGCCTTGGTGGCTAGGTCGGGAATACTCTCCTAGGGTTCGGGGCCTAAGAGGTTCTAGTGGTGGGTTTTGTTGTGGTGGGATGACGGGTTCAAAGATATTCCCATCTTTCATGATGTCGGATGGCGAAGAGTTACGAACAAAAACACGAAGAAATAAGATAGACTAAAGAGAACCTAAAAATAAAAATAAAATCTTACTAGAAAGGAATCTAGCAAATAGACCTAATAAAAAGAGATTCTAACCTAGAAAATAACTATTCCCCGGGCTGCGGCGCCAAAAACTTGATGTGTGGAGTTTGCACCAGGCTTTACCTCTCGAGGGATCTCGAGAAGCTTACAACCCCCACCAGGCAGTGTACCTGATCGATGTAGTATAGTATAATGACAAGTACCGGGGGATTGATCGTTCAGCTAGGAATAGTGTCGCTAGGATTAGAAAACCTAAAGACTAGGTCTAGAGATGAGGGATGATTCTTTTTGTATTTTTATATTTTTTAGAAAGAAATTAAAAATCTCGGGTTTGAAAGATTTGGGCGGAATTAGTTGCTAGTCAATTAACCCAATACTAAGATGCAATCAAAATAAAATACTGGAAATGAAAATAAACTATATTAAACTAAAATTGTGAGCAATATGTGGGAGAATTGTGTTTAGTTAGATTTCACTACTCCCTAGATATCTTTTACAAGTTAATTACTTGTTATAGTTGTGTGGATGACGGATTGTATTCCTTAATACCATTCATGGGGTGGCGTACTTACTTCCCCAATCCTATGAGCGCCTACTTCACTCCTATGTTGAGCCGGCTAAGAAGCTCCTAACATGGGATCACTAGAATTTACTCACGCATTAAATACAACCAATAAAACCTAGTACACATCGGTTCATGTTTCCTAAGACGCTCAAGCATGTTACACAATGGAGATCTGCCAGTTTTCGTAAGCCTAACATTGAAATCATTCATCCAATACAACCATAAACAAATAATCAACACATAATTAACATCTAGGTTTCATTAGATCTAAGCAAACACAAGATAGATCTAGCCTAGCATGTTAAAATCAAGACAAGCACAAGATATAATCATCCAACACATAGACATATTGATTGAATTAAGAGAAGACATATCTCAATTGAACATGTAAGGATTCAAGGGATGAAAACCCTTGAAACACTGTAAAATATGACCTAGGGTTTACAAAGTTCGGCCCTAGTTTTCTCCACACAAGTTCCCCTTTTATTGAATGAAAAATAGAAAACTATATATAGAGTTTGATAGGTGACGGCGTCAAGAACAAATGTCTGACGCCGTCATCTCGCCGCCAAATAGTTCCTCGGACTGCCTAGATTTGGGTCTGACGGCGTCATGTATTCTCCTTATGCAGGCCGTCACCAATTTAACTCTTGACGCCCTTGTTGTGACGCCGTCAGGTTTGCACTGGGTCGTCATGGATTTTACTCCTAACGCCGTCAGGGTCTTCCTCTTGACGCCGTCAGGTACTGTTCTCAGCATGGAAAATTAAGTCTTTGGCGTTTTCTTCACTTTTATGCTCCAAAAACGTCCGAATTGCTTCCTTTTCCAGATTTCACTCCCAAAGTACCTAAAATCATAAAAGGAACGATTTAGGGTAATATTTGATCAAATAAATTCAATTCCGGGCTTAAATGACCCCCTAAAAGTGGTTCATTTTTTGCCTCATCATCGACACTAAGCTAGATGTCGAGTTCTTTCCCAAGGGTACAACCACTCCCGTTAGTTTTTTTACAAGGGTACAACTACTCCCGCTACTCTGTGTATTTTGAGGACTAAAATACTAACCGATCACTATAGACAATATATAAACAAATGATGTATAAACTAAAAGAGTTTACATAATGTGAAGCTACCAAGACTTGCATCGTTGTGTTGAAGCTTGAAGTCTTTTCGGATGAACTTGATGACTTCTTTGCTACACAAGAGAATCACACAAGTGAGTTATAACTGAGTTAGATGATAAAGATGAAAGTATGTGTGTGTAATATAGCTTAAAGTGATGAGAGAATTTTTGAGTGTTGCTTGCTATTTATAGCCTACCAAGACAGCAGGCTGGCGGATCCGGCGAAACCAAAACAAGGTTTCCGCCCTTGTACGCACAGGGTTCCGTCAGACCTAATAGTCAAACACTCAAGAAATCTTTCCATATCTATGCATGTCAAATCAAGATTCTCAAAGTCAACTTCAAGATAGTTTGTGTAAGAATCTTTCCAAATGTGTAAGAGATCTTATACGAAAGATTTACAAAGATCTATGACAAGACATATATGATGCAATGCATGATGTAGATGTATATTTCTAATTTAAGACTTTTACTAATAAGAAAGTAAACTTGTAAAAGTATTCTTGTATCAACATAAATCAAGTGATTGAGCTACTAAAGAAGTTTGAAGACATACAACTCAATAGGACACAATATTTAGTAAAACTTACTAAATATGTTTTGACACTTAATACGCCATCAACATTGTTAGAAGAACAATGAATCATGTAGCAAATGTAATGTTTTACTTAGGAATAAAGTTTCTATATACGAGACTTATACTATAGTTATACTTTGCTAGAAAATAAAGTTTATACTTTGTATACAACAAAATATTAGCAAAGATCGTAAAAATATAAATAACGTTTTTAGACTATATTTGTATTAACAATCTCCCCCTTTTTGTTGAGGACAAAACATAAATTTTATTTTTAAGCAACTAGATAATTGTAGTATCAAGTCTTATAAAAATCTATATTAAACTACTTATTACTCAACTTTTAATTAACATGCAAAATGCAAAAGTGACAGTTAAGTTTAATACTAATTCTCCCCCTTTTTGTTGAAAAAAAAAGAGTCGCATAGCGGAATGATGCAAGCCAAATACTCCCCCTTGGACAATGCTCCCCCTAGTTGGGGTGCCAAGAAGGGATACATGGATTTTGATCCTACAAAAGAAGAGTTAGTTGAAAAAGACAAGTATATATGGTCAACCACAAACAGTCATGAAAAGGTAAGTAACCCCCTCACAAACATGACTAAAAAGGTTAGCTCATGATGCACACTCTAACGTAGAACCAATCTCATTTCAAGTAAAATTTAACTTTGACGAAAGTCAAAGTAAAGACATGAAATAAAGGGGTCACAGTCCTACTTCTAAAAAGAAAACAATACAAAAGTTGGAAAATAACTTAGAAAAGAAAAATCCTACTTCTATAAAAGGTCAATGATAAAGAGAAATTTGTTACGCTTTTAAGGGGTCATTTAAGTCCTAAGTCGTGATAATAGGATCAATTATTACCTTAAATCGTTTCTTTTGTCAATTTAGGTACTTTTGAGAAGAATTCTAAAAAAGGAAGCATTTTGGACGTTTTTGGAGCAAAAAGTGAAGAAAATGACAAAGTCAAGAATCCAATCTGGAAATTGTACCTGACGGCATCAAGCATTTCAAAAGGATGGTGTCACTCATTGGAACAAGAGGTGGATATCACAATTGCACTTGACGTGCTAGAAGAAAAGTTGAAGCATAAGGCGTGACGACGTCACGTTATACAGAAAGTAGGTCGTCACGTGTTATTCCCAAAGCGTGATGGCCCAAAAGTCTTACAAGGGGACGGAGTCAAGAAGTTGGATTGGATGACAAGAAACCCTAAACACGGCGAGATGACGGCATCAGCCATTAAAAGGGGATTCCGTCACCATTGTAAATCTATATATACTTTTCGATTTTCATTCATTAGAGAGGACTTTTGGTAGGGAACTTTTGGGTATGAACCCTAGTCGACTTTTGCAGCAATTTTAGGGTTCCAAACCCTCTTTTCTTCCATGTTCAATTAAAGATAAGTTATCTTTTAATAATTCATTATATCTATGTGTTGTTTGATTATATCGTATGCTTTTCTTTCTTTTAACATGTTAGCTTAGATTTACTTGTATTTGCTTAGATCTAATGAAACCTAGTTATTGATTGTTGGTTGTTGGTTTGTCATTAATTTTTGTGGGTGATTGATTTTAGCGTTAGGCTTAAGAAAACTGGCTAATCTAATAATTGGTATCTTGCTTGAATGTCTTAAGAAACGTAATTGGATGTGTACTACGGTTTTATTGGTTGTAATAAATGAATAAGTGACTATTAATGAGGTCATGATAAGATACTAAACGTGTCGTCATAGGAAGAGATTGAAGCTTATAGAGTTGGGGAAGATCATACACGGCCCCACGGATGGTATTAAGGAATGCAACCCTTCACCCATGCGATTGTGACAAACCAATTAATCAATGAAAGTTAACTAGGGAGTAATAAAATCTAAGTAAACACGCTTTTATCCATATTAGAAGTTCTCATATTTTATTTTCTTGTTATTTATTTTATTTGTTTAAGTAGTTATTTGGGTTAGTTGACTAGCAACTAATTCCTCCCACTCTTCCAATACATGAGATATTTACTTGCTTTCCTTAAAACATAAAAATACAAAAAGAATCATCCCTCACCTCCAGACCTAGTTAGATTAGTTTCAATCCCAACAAACACTATTCCTCGAGAGAACGATCAATCCCCCGGTACTTGCCACTCACTATACTACATCGGTCAGGTACACTGCCTGGTGGGGATTGCAAGCTTCTCAAGATCCCTTAAGAAGTAAAACCTTTTGCGTAGACCGCAATCCACACATCAAGTTTTTGGTGTCACTACCGGGGAATAGTTATTGCTTAGGTTGAAATTTATTTGTATTAGGTCTACTCACTAGATTCCTTTCTAGTGAGAATTTTGTTTTTCTTTTTATAGGTTTTCTTTAGTCTATATTTTCTGCCCAATCCCTTGTTCAAATCTTCCTTGACCATCATGGTAAACGAAGATCTCACTAATCTTAGGATCACTAGGAGTCGTAGTTCCATAAAAAAACCTTGTTCCACCATACGCAGAACCTGAAAAGGAAATGCGTAGGCTATGACAACCCCTTTCAACGTCCGAACCATTTGGCACCACTATCAACTTTGATGAAGCTCTTTCTTAGGAAGAATCCGATCATCACCCTACACCCCCCAGCCCCCAATCCAATCTCGATTCGGAAATTCCTGAGAAACCTACCACTAAGTGCCTCAAGGATTACTCTTCTCCCACCCCTCGTGGCTTTTCCAAATGAACACACAAATGGGGTCTTGCATGCAAACGATGTTTGGCTTGTCCAAAATGTATGCAAGTTTCACAGATTGAAAACTGAAGATCCAATCCAACATATCAAGGATTTCTTGAAAATAGTGGACACCATCCATACGGATGGGGCTACTAGAGATACCTCCTGGTTACCATTATTTCCTTTTACCCTTCAAGAAAAAGCCAAGGAATGGTATGCCAAACTTCCTTTTGAGTCCATCTTCACATGGGAGCAACTTATCTCAAAATTCTATGAAAAGTTCTTTCCCGCAGGAAGAACTTCAGCGATTAGAGACAAAATCCTCCGTTTCCGCGTCGGACAAGCAGAACCCATTCATAAATCTTGGATTAGATTCAAGGATCTAATAAGACAAGTTCCCCATCATGGCATTGAGCTTTGGCTTCTTGTCCAAATCTTCTACGAAAATGTCTCTCAAAACGACCAGAATGGAATCAATAATTCGGTAAAAAGAAAAATAGCCAAGTTAAGCACTGAGGAAGGATGGAATAGGATTGAGGAATACGCTGAAGATCAAGATGATACCTGTGATGAACCCAATTCGATCATGAGTGTATCCGAGGTCATGCAAAAACTCTTTTTTGAGAGCCGACTAAGAAAATTGCAAGAAAAAGTGTCATATCTAACAGGGTCACGAACAGCTAAACGATTGTCAAACCCATACTTAATTTGCGACCACTGTAGGGGTTCGCATGAAGTCGAAGAATGCGGAAATGAACCAACCACTGAGCATGTTTGTTTATCAGGTCACGATATCTTCGATGACCCTTCCCTTCTAGTTTACTATCAGACTAGTAATGACACCTCTTGGGGTAACTATGAAAGAAAGAAATAAGGGGAGGAAGGACCTGAATTCAAAGTCAGAAGTACTTTTGAAGAAGATCTCGGGCACTTTATGCATGAAAAGAGCTTGTTACTAAAAGGCCTTGATGGATTCATCACTGAGCAACAAAAGGAAATTAGTGACACCTTTGCCGAGCTTGACGCTGCTCTTGATTGCAAAAGTAAACCAACCTACAATCAAGGCCCATTGTTTGCCATCACGACTCGTGCTGGGACAACTACTAGGGATCCACCATACCCAACTCAACATCCCGTCACCGCCGAAACTAACACTTCCTATGAAAAAGAAGGTGATGAAAGCGGGGAAACCCTTGAGCAACCTCCTCAAGTAACCCCCTCTTTGCCTACTCCACCTAAGCAACCTGCAAAAGTCCCATATCCGTCCCGTCTCAAGAATCAAAAGGTTGAGAATGATAATAGGAGATTCTTGTCATACCTAAAGGACTCGGTAGTCACCATACCCCTCCTTGATGCACGTTACCATATGCCTAAATATAGTACATACTTCAAGAGGCTTCTTGCCAACAGAAAGAAACTTGAGGGACTAGTGACCTTAGGGGAAGAATGCTCTGTAGTTACCCAACGAGGGCTACCAAAAAAGGTGGACGAACCCGTTAGTTTCACCTTACCTTAATCCATAGGATCCTTATCAATAATGAACGCTCTAGCTGACTTAGGGGCAAGCATCAATCTTATGCCATATTCCATGTTCCTCAAATTTGGATATTCAGGGCTGAAACAAACATGTATGAACATACAACTGGCTGATAGATCAGTCAAATACCCCTTGGGAATATGTAAGAATGTGCTGGTCAAGGTAGGGAAGTTCAAATTTCCGGTTGACTTTGTAATCTTGGAGATGGAGGAAGATGACCTGGTACCCATCCTCCTAGGCCGACCATTTCTTGCCACTGCTCGTGTTGTCATTGACATTTATGATGGCAAATTAACCTTGCGAGTAGGAACCGAAAGCCTAACCTTTGACATCAAAGATACGACGAATCTTTCTCTCACATCAGATAACCGACTGTATTTCATCGGGGAGGTCGATGAATTCACCGATATCATCGAAAAATGTGTAGATGAACAAGTTGAAGCAGGTTGGTTGTGAGACGAAAAATTCTTACCTATCTACGAAGAGGAAAAGACAAAGGGTGTCAATGCGGTCTCTTTCCATCCCAGACAAGAAGCTGCTAAACCACTCGAGCTCCGTAAGCCTGAAAACAAGCTCAAACTCTCCATTATCCAACCACCTAAGCTAGAACTAAAGGAACTTCCAAGCCACCTTGAATATGCTTTCCTCTAAGGAGAGGATCAACTCCCGGTGATCATAAACTCTTCCTTAAAAAATGGACAAAAAGACAAACTCCTAAGAGTCTTAAAAAAATACAAAGGAGTTATCGCATGGAGTGTAGCCGATATCAAGGGAATCGACTTGACCTTTTGCACACATAAAATCCTCATGGAGGAGGATTACAAACCAACCGTGCAACCTCAGAGGGTAGTAAATCCCAACATCAAGGAAATTGTGAAGAAAGAAGTCATCAAACTCTTGGATGCAGGACTAATTTACCCAATTTCTGACAGTCCATGGGTTAGTCCCGTATATTTTGTACCAAAAAAAGGAGGAATGACGGTAGTGAAAAATGATAAAGATGAGTTTGTGCCTCAAAGAACAGTCACCGGCTGGCGTGTGTGCATCGATTATAGGAAGTTGAATGATGCGACCCGAAAAGATCACTTTCCTCTTTCATTCATCAATCAAATGCTGTAGAAATTAGCTGGGCATGAATACTACTGCTTATTAGATGGGTTCTCAGGGTATTTCCAGATTCCTATCGCACCGGAAGACCAAGAAAAGACCACCTTTATATGTCCGTATGGGATATTCGCTTATAAGAGAATGCCCTTTGGACTTTGTAACGCCCCCGCCACCTTTTAGCGATGTATGACAGTAATCTTTCATGAGTTAATGGAAGATAGCATGGAAGTTTTTATGGATGACTTTTCGGTATTTGGAGACTCTTTCGACCGTTGCCTTGTTAATCTTGAGAAAATGCTTAAGCGTTGTGAAGAGACCAATCTGGTTCTGAATTGGGAAAAATATCACTTCATGGTAAAAGAAGGAATTGTGCTCGGGCACAAAATTTCTGAGAAGGGCATTGAGGTGGATCGGGCAAAAATTGAAGCTATATCCAAGTTACCTTATCCCACAACTGTCAAGGCAATACGTAGCTTCTTGGGTCATGCTGGCTTTTATAAAAGGTTTATCAAGGACTTTTCAAAGATAGCTCGGCCAATGACTCAGTTGCTGGTTAAGGATGCTCCATTCAATTTCTCTCAAGAATGTAAGGATGCATTCGATCGACTGAAGCAGGATCTCACATAAGCTCCAATTATGGTTACACCTAATTGGGAATTGCCCTTTGAGATCATGTGCGATGCTAGTGATTATGCCATTGGAGCAATGTTTATAACAACCCACAAATCTCATCACTATCATTTCCACTACAAATACCTATGTCTGGTATTTCACAGGTAAATTTTTTTTTATGTGCATTCATTACCTACATGACTCTCTAGACTTGCTCACATATCCACACAAGCCAAATATCTCTACCCACACATCCTATAAACCTCTAGTATGTCAAGCATAAGATCATAAAAACACCACAATAAGTAATCTACCAACCTAACATACTAAACTCATCACAAAACCCTAATCTAACCCTAATTAAGCCCTAATCAGGCCTATGTGTCTACAAAACCCTAATTTCTTATCCAAACCAATTTGAAAGTGTTCAAGGCTTATGTATGAGTTACCTTAGGAACAATAGGATATCTTAGCTGTAAGGAATTATTGAAGTTACTGCTGACTGATACTGCTGACAGGTTCCTGCGGAAGCTTAGAGTGTTTCTGCTGATGAATGGTTCCTGCAGACGTATAGAGATCCTACAGATAGAGTTAATCCATGGATAGAACTTATGTAATTTAGGACAAGATATGTAGAATATCTTTTATTAGTTTATTCTTATTTGTTTCTTGTAAGAAAGGTTAGGGTTCCACTAGTATATAAGGAACCCTAGGTCATTGTATTATGTACGAGTTTCATAACATTATTAGTAAAAGTATATTGATCTATAGAGGATCAAGTTTAGTATATAAGTTTGTTTTTATATTCTGCAATAATTACAAGCTCACAGAGATTATCTAACTTAGTCTTACTGGTGATTACATTAGTAGGCTAACGATCTATTGGCTCGAGATCTATCAAGATATAGATCCTAACAAGTGGTATCAGAGCCACGAGATACTCTCTGTAACCTTAACACAATCACATATCTTTTCACTTTTCACCAATGGGAGACAAACCAGGCAGTGATGTCACTCTCTCTGAAGCAGGCTCTCTTACTCAACAACTACAACAGGTGGCCTTCTCAAACAGCAATGTCAAGCTTCCTTTTCTCAGGAAGGATGAGTATGAGATCTGGGCGATGAAGATGCAAAACTGGATTGCAAGTGTTGACTATAACCTCTGGAATGTTATACTCAATGGTTGTTGTCCTAAAAAGTAAACTGTATATGCTGATGGCAAAATTAATATTTTGGAACCTGTTTCTGCTGAAGAAATTCCTGCTATACAAAAGGAGAACAAAGCAAGAACTATATTGCTGCAAGCAATCCATGATGACCACATGGGAGATTTTCATTCCATGACTGATCCAAGAGAAATCCGGTGGGCTATAAAAGCTAGATTTGGGGGGGAATGATGAATCAAAAAGGATGAGAAAGAGTATGTTGAAACAAGAATTCCAATAATTCAGAATAACTGAAGAAGAGGGTCTCCACAAAGGCTATGACAGGTTTCAGAAGATACTGAGTCAGTTGAATCAGCTTCTAGCCAGACCTGACAATGAGGAGGTGAATTCCAGGTTTCTAAGAGCCTTACCTCCCTCATGGTCTCAAGTGAGTATATCATTGAAAACCAAAGGTGGCCTGGACTACCTCAGTTTTGATGACTTGTACAACAAACTCAAAGCTTTGGAAGGCGACATCAAGGGACACTCTCCATATGCAGCAACTTCTTCACAATCTGCATTTATCAGCTCTAACTTAAACTACATGCCACATACCTACCCAAGTCCATCCCCATTACCACAAGTTTACTCAAGTCCATGCACTCCAAGTCAAAGTATTCCCATTACCATATTGTCTTTTTCAAATGCTAATCCAATAACTCATCCAAAGATTAGTAATGTGATGGAAGATGTACTTCATTCGTTTGTTGCTGAAGTTGATAAACAACAACAAATAGCTTATGAAGATTTTGAGCAGATTGATGAACTTGCTTTAGAAGAGTTGGACTTAAAGTGGCAAATAGCTATGCTCTCCCTCAAGGTCAGAAGATTTGAGCAAAAGGTTGGGAAAAAGCTCAATGTTGATGGTAGAGATGTGATTCGTGAAAAACACAATATCAATATTATAGTATAGATATAAGCTCAAGAGATCCGCAAAGAAATACGGATAACCCAAGGTCGTAGTCTGTGTGAAGGATGAATGGAATTTCGAATTCCCGATTCGTGAAACGTGTCGTGAAAGTGGTAAAAAGTGATTTGAATGAGATTATACTAATGAAATAGTAAATGAAGCACAAATAATCAACTAAATACGTAATTCAAATAAGGCAACTAGAAACGCAACTTAGAATCGAAAACGTAAGCTAAAACGGAAAACAAACGTTAACGTACGAAATAAAACGCAACTTTTAAGCTACGCTACTCCTACGGACTTGGAAATAATTTTCAAAAATTAAAAATGATAAAAGAAAATTTTGTGAAAAAGAAAAATATTTTTTTGACTTTTTATTTATTTTTTATGAATTAAAAACTAATTAACTAATTAAAAATTAAAAGAAAATACAAATAAAGTGAGAAAAATGCAAAATAAAATTCTAAAATTCTAAAATAACTAAAAATAATTTTCAAATATTTTTTTGGTTTTTTCTGGGGTTTTTCTGGTTTTTTTGTATTTTTCAGTAATTAAAAAGTAATTAAAAATGATTAAAAATGAAAATTAAATAGGAAAAATAGCAAATAAGCTCAGAAAATTATGAAAATTTCAGGGAAAATCTAAAATATTATTTTGAATCTAGGAAAAATATAAAAATTGGAAAATAAGCACTGTAAGTGCTGTTTGCTTCAAACTGCTTATTGGAAAGTGCTTATTAATAAGCAAAAGTTGACCCAGTTGACCAAAACTTTTTCCAAATGTATTTTTGACTTTAATAAGCTCAAGTGAACAGAAGAAAGGCAAAACACAACTCAGAAGCACAGGTAATGATCAAACAAGTTCAAATAAGCAAAGAGAAATAAGCCAAAAGCATAAGCTGATAAGCAACAAGCAATAACACCAACTGAAATAGATACTGTGGGCACTAATGATCTCAGATAACCAACAAAACTCAACTTATGAGCCAAGGAACAAAATTGCAGCCCTGATCTAAATGGCAGACTTAAGTTTCAATCACCTCACTTGAATAAGCACTTAAGGTAAGCAAATAAGCTGTATAGATGAAACTTATGGGTGCAAGATGACTACCAGCTAGCTGAGATACAAAAACCACCAATAAACTAGATCCTAGTTCCAATCTACTAACCTAACAGTTCCTAAGAAATAAGGATGATGACTGAGGTGCAGGGCACTTATGTGCCTAATCAGTCAACTTTAAAAGCAATTTCAAGTGCTAAAATCAATTCCCAATTGAAAAAATCCTTATTAAAACTAGAAAACACCCTGACAAATTTCACAAAACAGCTTTCCAAATGTATTTTGAATCAAAAATGAGGACTATGCAAGCTTATGAAATTCTGACCAAAACAGGCAACCAAGAACTATTTGACTATTTTATGAAACAGAACTTTGACTTAAATGAATTTTGATTCTACTTATTTAACTACTGATATGATTATTAGCTAATTTGTGATTCAAGTAAGCTACTATTAACTATAATACACCTACTTAAGAGCCTAAAACTACTAAATGCTAACTGTTATGAAGATTGGAATTGAATTTTGACTTAAATGTGATAATCTTACTAAATTATGCTTGACTAGGCCTAAATTTACCCTAAGTGTGATATCTAAACAAATTATAACTTCTGTAACTAAATCTATACCAGCAAACAACTATGATCCAAACACCCCTTAAGGTGACTGTCTCAACCAAAAGCTACCACAGATCCAACCAAGTGTAATCTAAACCTCAACCTAGGTACTAAAATAGATTCAATGAATACCAATATACTCAGAAACACAGATTTCAAATGCAATAAATCTAAGAACCAAAGCAACACAGATCCAAATGAAATAAACAGTAATGAAACAGAAGAAGGAACAAAAGCACATCAATATCAATCAAATAAAATTCTAAACTAGAAATGGACTGAGACTATATTAAAAATTACTAAGCAAATCAGAAATAAGCAACAATTAAAGAGCTAAACTACTATTAAGCTACATATGCAGAACTTGAATTGAAAATAGATGAAACTTACAACACCAATACCCCCTCAGCCAAACAGAGGGGGTTTCACTATGCTTGCCTGTCTTTTGACAGGCCAAGTGGACCTCCTTGGCTGCCTTAACTCCAAAATAAGCTCAGCTTATTAATAAGCTGCTAACAGTTGACCTTGGTTGACTATTTGTAGCTTTGAGAGATTTGAGTATTTGGTGCCAAACAAAGCTCCACAAAAGCTATTATAAGCTGATATGAAACTGATTGAACTAAACACAAGCTTATTGAAGCTTGTTGAATGAAGTATATTATTTTTTTTAATTTTTTAATTTTTGTTTATAAACTGAAGACAATACTAAGTAACTTTAGATGCAAAGTAAAAACAGAATTAAGCTAGTAATAACAATAATACGAACAATAAGCTGAAAACAGATTATGAGAAATAAGTAGTTTAATAGAAAATGAGTAAAGAACAAGTGAATTAACTCAAAATAAACTTTCATTAATATTAAAAAAAATATTACAAAAATAATTCTAACAGCATAACATTACAATAAAAAGGCACACCTATATGACTAGGGGGAAGGGGGTATTTATACACGATTTGGGAGCTGCTAGGGTTGAGGATCCTTCTGGAAATGTGCTTCTTTGAATTAATATCAACCCTCAGATCGCCCTTGGTCCCCAAGTTGTGATATCAGCCTTTGGATTAAATGATGTGACAATCTCAATCCTGCGTGTGTGCTTCTATTGGTCCACGCGTCCAAAACATTCCCTGACACCAGCTGTCATTCGCTGCTCCTTCTAGAACATCGTATCATTGGGTAATTATTATTGTATGAGGGTAATTTTGGTTGTGGGGATTTTAGGGTTCTTCGCACAGTACTTTTTCTGGGTTCAGGTTAAAAAGAGGGGGCGGGTAACTTATTTTGGGTGTTTTTATTATTAAATGAGTGGATCGGGTTATAATATGGGATGGGTACAAAGGTGGGCCGGGTAGTATATAAAGGGAGGTGGGCTGAGATTTGTTTTGGGCTAGTGGAGTGTGTGGATTGCTTTTTTTTTTTTTTTTGGATCCGGTTCATATTGTTTTAAGGTTAGGAGTAGTAGTAAGGGCCAAAAGTGTAAAGTTCTGAAATTCAGGGACCAATATGTCATTTCTTCCAAAGTTTCTTCCAAGGACTCATGTTGTCATTTTCTGATTCATGAAGGGTAATATTTGACTTTTCTTCGGATATTTCTTTAAGGGACCACTTTTGTCATTTTCTGAAAGCTAAGGGACTGAAATCGCCAAATACTCAAACTTTGACCAGGGACTAATATTGAAACTTTCTGAATCTCTGAGGACTTCTTATGATATTCTAAGCTTTCCTTGATCATTTTGTTTCCCAGGCTCCGGCTTTTGACCTTTTTCCAATCTCGTGCTCATTTTTGTCGGTTTTGCTTTGTTTTTGTTCATTTTACTCATATCCGTACCTGCACATACACAAATACAAAAACATGCATTCTCTTGGAATTTTTGGTTAGTATTTGGTGTTTTTGGTCTGAATTAAGGTCTAAAAAGGATGAGTGATTAAGCACTCATCAAAATCCCCCAGACTAAGGTATTGCCGTGCCCTCACGCAATGTCATCACCTCACGCTTAAGAGATAAATAATTCTCAAAACTTCTCTTTACTGACGTTGTAAAGTAGCAATGATGTTCAAAAGAGATAGTAAAATCATTTATTCTCAAAAACGCTCCGTTTTCCGATTTTCAATAATAACAACTACTACTACTCTTTTTGTATTTTTCATTTATATATGTGACGGGTTGCCTTAACTTTCATTATCAATTCTTATCTGTTGATAACTTTCAGGGTCAACGAGTAGAAACACTTCTCACAGAGAAGAGACCGTACGGATAAAAATCGTCATCCTTGATTTTTCACAAGCTCCCAAACTAAGCGTAAAATCGAGATCATTGTTTATCAGAAGTTAGATGCTAACACTGCCCACAAAAGTTACTTGTGTATTACCTCTTGTCCCCAGGTCCTAAGTTTTTGTATCTAAAGATTTTAATTTGTGAGAAATGAATTGCTTCATATTTTCTCGTTTCGATATTTGTTAGTCCGATAGTGATACCTAAGTTAAAACGATAAGTAGTTATTCATTTTCTCTTAAGAACCACTGCAATAGAAATTCGGTCCACATCAAGGAATTTGGGGTACATACAATATCAAAGATATAAGTTGCGGAGTACAATCACGTGCACCTCATGTTACTGATTACTAATCACTTATCACATGCACCTCACGCGCCAACAACTTATTGATACATACATAGCTCTTATTCAACGATACTTCAACTTTCATTTTTTTTCTTTCTTGACTTTTTCCTCATAACGTCAATGGAAGCTTATTGGGTAGCTCCAAAACCACATAGATAATCAACTTTTGACTTTTGATTTTTCACTTTTTGCTCTTATTTTTGGTGTTCCTTGATATGTACCCAACTTCTAAAGCAAAAATTCTCCCAAGAAAACAAAGAACTAAATATTATTCAAACCGAAATACCACTAATTAACCTAGAACATCTATTATATATTGGTGACGTTTCTGATGGGAACAAGGAGGCCACAAGTACCTCTCGTGGGTTTTTTAAATCCCAGTAATGCGATCCGTGTATAGCACGAAACTTCCAAATAAACTCTATCAGTCCTCGATCTCCGCAAATTTAAAATCCCAAATAATGAGATCCGCGGATGCTTAGCCATAATCTTTTGATTATTTTGGTTAAGGGAGACAAGCTAGGGCTCAACACACCCGGTCAAGTCGGAACATTTATTTCTACTCTCGCCGGTAGGAAAGTCAAAACAAGGTGTCAAAACTTATTATTCATATCATATACACATTTTTTCATTTTCATTTTTTTTTTAATTTTTTATTTTATAAAGCGGTGACAAAAATTAAATTTTTTGGTGGAAAACAAAGTTGCGTAAGTTAACAGCTCAGACGATGGTACAGGTCAAATCAAATCGAAGATACACCCCCCCAGACTAAAGTGAAACATTGTCCTCAATGTTTTAAGGGTACGGGTCATCCTACGTAAAATCTAAGGCCGTTTATTAAGTATGCCAAGAGATAAACGTTAGTCGATAAGATTTTGGATATGGTGAATTTCCGAAAGAGCAGCGAAGGATGAGACTCGAGTGGAGAGAACGACAAACCACGAGCACGAGAGACCTCAAACTTCGGGGAAATTCCTGAACATTCATAAACAACCACGAAAACACGAGTTTGGAAAGGGTCGCCCCCCTCACGTCAAGTTATTAAAGAAAATAGAAATTTAAGAAGATGAAATGGATAAGCATGGGGTGCCTCCCACGAAGCGCTTGTTTTTGTTCACCGAGTCACATGAGCTTGACTCGATCCCCGAATTTAATCTTCCTTGGGGAAAGTTTGGAGATCCGGGACAACCATGGGTGGTATGTCCCCTCCAAAGTAATGTTTAACACGATGACCATTCACCTTAAAATTGGGACCATTAGGTTGAGAAAGTTCAACGGTTCCATAAGGAAATACTTGGGTAATGGTGAATGGTCCAGACCAACGGGTTTTTAACTTGCCCGAGAAAATCTTTAATCGAGAATTGAAAAGAAGGACTTGATCACCAACATTGAAGACGCGATCTTTAATTTTAGCATCGTGAATCCTCTTTGTCTTCTCTTTGTATATCAAAGAATTCTCATAGGCCTGATCACGAAGCTCGACTAATTCATTCAATTGAACTTTTCGGTGATCACCCGCGGTTTGAAGGTCAAAATTAGCATGTTTCAAGGCCCAGTAGGCCTTGTGCTCAAGTTCAAAGGGCAAATGGCAGGCCTTCCCGTAAACCAGCTTGTAAGGAGTGCACCCAATGGGTGTTTTGTAAGCTGTACGGAAAGCCCAAAGTGCATCATCTAATTTATCGGCCCATGAAGCACGATGTTCACCTACGGTCCTTTCTAAAATACGTTTCAAGCCACGATTGGAAACCTCAACTTGACCACTCGTCTGTGGATGATATGCCGTAGAAAGACGATGTGTGACACCATATTTGAGCATAACTTTAGCGAATTGGTCGTTACAGAAATGGGTCCCACGATCGCTTATAATAGCACGAGGTGCTCCAAATCGGGCGAAGAGACTTTTAAGAAATTTCACTACAACTCGGGCATCATTGGTGGGTAGCGCCTTCGCTTCGACCCATTTAGACAAATAGTCGACGACCACGAGGATATATTTGTTACCACGAGAAGACGGGAATGGACCCATGAAATCGATACCCCAGACGTCAAAAATTTCACAGACTTGGATAGCATTTTGAGGCATCTCGTCCTTCTGAGAAATTTTTCCTTGACGCTGGCAAGAATCACATGATTTAACCAACTCATGAGCATCCCGGTAAATTGTCGGCCAGTAGAAGCCGGAATCAAAAACTTTCTTAGCGGTGAAATTGGCACCATGATGTCCCCCCGTGGGTCCATTATGGCATGCCATAAGAATTTCAGCGGCTTCTTTGCCGTGAACGCACCGTCGGATCACTAGATCCGCACATATCTTGAACAAGTAGGGGTCGTCCCAGAAATAATGCTTAACATCTTTGAAGAATTTTTTCTTCTGCTGGAACGACATCCCTTTCCGGATAAAATTCCCCGCATGGTAATTCGCAAAGTCGGCGAACCATGGGGTACTAGAATCACAATGTGATAAACTCCCCAGTGTCTCGAGAGGAAATGCTTCGTTAATCTCCTTTTTCTCGAAAACACTTTGGTGGGGATTCTCTAAACGTGATAAGTGATCAACAGCAAGGTTCTCGGCTCCCCTTTTATCTCGAATTTCAACTTTGAATTCTTGAAGGAGGAGAACCCACCGCATCAAGCGTGGCTTAGCGTCTTGCTTTGCCATAAGGTACTTAAGAGCCGAATGATCCATATACACTATGCATTTCTTCAAAAGCAAATAAGATCGAAACTTTTCAAAAGCGTAAATGATGGCTAACATTTCTTTCTCAGTAGTCGTATAATGGTATTGAGCGTCGGTCATTGTTTTACTAGCATAGTGTATCGGCTGAAAATGTTTTGACTTGCATTGCCCCAGGACTGCACCTATGGCATAATCGCTAGCATCGCACATTAGCTCGAAGGGCAAGTCCCAGTCGGGGGCAATTAAGACGGGAGCCTCCATTAACTTCTTTTTAAGAACATTAAATGCTTCGATGCATTCATTTGAGAAGATAAACGGAGCATCTTTTTCAAGTAAGTGGGTCAGAGGCCGGGCTATCTTAGAAAAGTCTTGAATGAAATGTCGGTAAAAGCCGGCATGACCGAGAAAACTTCTAATTCCTTTAACGGTCGTGGGATGAGGTAATTTTGCAATAACGTTGACTTTAGCTCTATCGACCTCAATCCCGGATTTTGATATCTTATGGCCGAGGACAATGCCCTCTTTGACCATGAAATGGCATTTCTCCCAATTTAGAACCAAGTTGGTGTCTTCACACCGTTTCAGCATATTTTCTAAATGGGAGAGGCACGAAGTGAAAGAATCTCCATAAACCGATAAATCATCCATGAAAACTTCCATGGTTTTCTCGATCATGTCCGAGAATATAGACATCATACACCTTTGGAACGTGCCTGGAGCATTGCATAAGCCGAAAGGCATACGACGATAGGCAAACGTACCATAAGGGCAAGTAAAGGTAGTCTTTTCCTGGTCCGGTGGGTCAATAGGTATTTGAAAATAGCCGGAAAATCCATCAAGAAAACAATAGAACTCATTTCCCGCTAGGCGTTCTAGCATTTGATCCATAAATAGAAGTGGGAAATGGTCCTTACGAGTCGCATCATTCAATTTACGATAATCAATACAAACTCTCCATCCGGTAACAAGACGTGTCGGAATCAATTCATTATCTTCATTTGTTACGACGGTCATTCCACCTTTCTTTGGTACGCAGTGGACCGGGCTAACCCAGGAGCTATCCGAGATTGGATAAATCATTCCGGCATCGAGGAGTTTGATAACTTCCTTTTTGATAACCTCATGAATTTTTGGGTTAACCCGTCGTTGTTGCTGAACGAACGGTTTGAAATTATCTTCAAGTAAGATCTTATGCGTGCAAAAACGAGGGTTGATACCCTTAATATCAGAAATTTGCCAAGCGATGGCACTCTTATGCTTCCTGAGCACATCTAAGAGACGTTTCTTCTCCTCATCTTTAAGATCTTTAGAAATAATGATGGGAAGTTTGTCGGTTCCTTCCAAAAATGCGTATTCGAGATGAGGAGGCAAATCCTTGAGCTCGAGCTCCGGAGGATTCTCAGTAGACGGCTTAACTTCTTTAACGTCGGCCATTTTAAAGTCAAGCGGAGGGAGGGACGGGTTGGGATCTTCGTTTAGCATTGTTTCAATCAAAAGAACATCCCCCTCCGGGTCACAATCAGAATGATCAATTTCCGGTGAAATCGAATCATTAGCAAGAAAGGCCTCGATCTCTTCCAAAATTAAATCACTTCCCTCAAACGGAGTAAGGGAAGGGGAAGGATCGGAAATTATTGGTTCAGAAGAATGAGTGGGATTGCCACTCGAAGCATGTTCGGTAAAACCAAGTAACTCTTGAGCGTACTCCTCCGTAACTTCGTCGATAACGTCGATTCGGTTAACGAAATATTTGTCAAACTCGGAGGAGTACCTCGCGGTTTGATCCAAGTTAAAAGTTACGGCTTCAGTACCAACGCGTAGGGTAATTTCTTCATCGAAAACATCAATTAAAGCACGGCCAGTCCTTAGGAAACCTCTCCCGAGAATGAGAGGTACCCGCGGATCAGCATCAAAATCAACAACGACAAAATCAGCAGGGAAATGGAATTTTCCCACATTAACAAAGACATCCTCGGCTATTCCCATCGGGCGGGAAGTAGTTCGGTCGGCAAGCTCGAGGGTCATACAAGTCGGAGTCAAATTGGGTAAAGACAACTTTTTTCCAAATGGATAACGGCATTAGGTTAATGCTAGCACCAAGATCGGCCAAGGCGAAGCATTGAACCATCCCAGGAAAATTACACGGAATGAGAAATCGACCGGGGTCTTCAAGCTTTTCGGGAAGCTTTTTGAGGATAACTGCCGAACAATTCTCATTCATCTGGGTTCGAGATTTTTCAAACAATTTTTCTTTGTTATTCAAAAGACCTTTTAGCATAGAAGCAAATTTAGGCATCAAAAGTATAGCATCCGCGAGCGTTATGTCAAAATGTAGCTCTTGAAAAACTTGGTAAAACTTTTCCATCTGAATTTTATCTCTCTCACGGTGCATTTATTCGTTTAAGCGTGACGGATAAGGTAATTTTGTTTTGACGGGTGTTTCTTTCTCAGATTCGTAAACAACTTTATCTTTTCCTTTGGACGTCGGGACCACCGGAGGTTGGATGTTCTCGGTCCTTCCATTATTAATAGGAATTTCCGTATCCGTTGTCGCCTCGGTTTCACGGACGACTACCTTGGGAGATGAAGAAGAAGAAGAAGTAGTCGGAGCCGTTGGTCCATTGATTACAACACCACTCCTAGTCGTTATTGCTTTTGCATCACCCCGCGGGTTAGCAATTGTGTTGCTCGGAAGAGAACCAGACGTCGATGCTTGATTCATTTGCATAAAACTACTCATCATTTGCTTAAGCTCATTCGTTTGTCGAGACATGGTTGTGTCGATCTCCTTCTTAAGTTCAACCCTCATGTTGTTGATTTGATTTTGCATTGCTCGAATGTTAACATCGTTCATTTTCATGTAATTAGCAAGCTCAGGAGAAGGTTGCGGTGGTTGATAAACTTGTTGTGATGGAGGGACTTGATAATTGGTTCCACGGTTTTGATTGTAACCTTGGTTTTGATAACCTTGGTTAGTTTGAGGATAACGGTTTTGATTAGTTTGCACGGGTGGAAACCCAGGTGGACTTGTTTGGTTAGTACGAAAACCTTGGTTTTGATTGTAGTTCACGGCTGCTATGTTAGCATTATAAACTTGGCCATCGGTGGCTTGACAATCATAATACGGATGCGGTCCACCACAAATCACACATTTTTCATTAACGGATTTAACGGTCTCGGGTTTTTGGTTCTGCAACTTAAACTCTTTCATCATACAACGGATAGCGTCGGTAAGTTCGGCCAATTCCGATGATTGGACCGACGAAGGTGAAGGAGGAGTAAAAGAAGTCACTTTCGAAACATTCGGTTTGTTACGAGAAGTCAGAACCTTAGATTTGTTCTCAATGATCGTCAAAATATCCCTAGGCGTATGATTCAAGATATTACCACCGACGGCTGCGTTTAAAGAATCTTGATCGTTTTGCGTCAAAGCATTATAAAACGTGTCGATTTGGTGTAACTCGGAGAAACCATGGTGAGGACATTTTCGAAGAAGATCCTTAAAGCGTTCCCAAGCCTCACCAAAGTTCTCATCAAAACGTTGTTGAAAATTAGTTATATCATTCTTAAGATTAGTCGTTTTGGACGGCGGAAAGAAATGATTAACAAATTTAGAGACGAGTTCTTCCCATGTGTGAATTGATCGAGGGGGTTCTTTTTCGAGCCAAATCCGAGCTGAACCCTCGAGTGAAAATGGGAACAACATCAATTTGATAGCATCGTGAGGGACATCCTTAAATTTCAAAGTCGAAGTTAGCTTATTAAACCATCGGATGTGTGCGTGAGGATCGTCCCTCTCAAAACCGTGAAATTGTTTTGATGTAACAAGTTGAATCAATCCAGTTTTATGTTCAAAATTATCGGAAAGGATTGGTGGTAAAACAATTACATCCCCGTATCCCTCGGTGGGACACTGGAGCAATTCTTGCATAGTACGTTGATCGTAAACCGGTTGTGGTCCCATCGGCGGGATCACATTGTTTTGGATACCACCCATCGGCGGGGGTCCCAAGTGTTGTTCGTTCGGGTTCATTTCCTCCGTATTAGGAAATAGAACTCGGTGTGTGTGACGAAACAAACTTTCCGGATTTGAAAGTGGTGAAACAAGTCGTTTAGACATAGAACGTGTGTTCATACACCACAAAAATCAAATTTTTGAAAAATAAAAGGAAAAACAAATTTGAAAAGGAAAACCTTTTTGTATTTTTGTTTTTATAAAGCAAAATTCAAAACTTATACTTTTGTGTTTTTCTTTTTCTAACGTTACGTTAATTGTAAAACGTTTCCCTTAATCTACTCGCGACGGAACGGGAGAGAAGAATGGATCTCTCTTCAGCTTGCAATTTAATGTCAAAGCTTCCGTATTTTCCGCTTATTCGGTTGTAGAATTAAAGTAATCCGTCTAGCAACTAATTTCACGCGTAGTTATATTGAGAAGCTTATTTGGTTTACAACGCCCTTCCTTTCGGTCGAGTCGAGGCTGTAACTTTATTATTATTTTTTTGGTGTTTTTGAAAAAGTGTTTTTGATTTTTCAATTTTTATAGTTTTTATAGAAAATATATACAAGGAAGGTTTTCAAAACACAATTTCGAAAAACGAAAACGAAAAATTCACTTCAACCTTCCCCGGCAGCGGCGCCAAAAATTGATTCGTGAAAAACACAATATCAATATTATAGTATAGATATAAGCTCAAGAGATCCGCAAAGAAATACGGATAACCCGAGGTCGTAGTCCGTGTGAAGGATGAATGGAATTTCGAATTCCCGATTCATGAAACGTGTCGTGAAAGTGGTAAAAAGTGATTTGAATGAGATTATACTAATGAAATAGTAAATGAAGCACAAATAATCAACTAAACACGTAATTCAAATAAGGCAACTAGAAACGCAACTTAGAATCGAAAACGTAAGCTAAAACGGAAAACAAACGTTAACGTACGAAATAAAACGCGACTTTTAAGCTACGCTACTCCTACGGACTTGGAAATAATTTTCAAAAATTAAAAATGATAAAAGAAAATTTTGAGAAAAAGAAAAATATTTTTTTGACTTTTTATTTATTTTTTATGAATTAAAAACTAATTAACTAATTAAAAATTAAAAGAAAATACAAATAAAGTGAGAAAAATGCAAAATAAATTTCTAAAATTCTAAAATAACTAAAAATAATTTTCAAATATTTTTTTGGATTTTTCTGGGGTTTTTCTGATTTTTTTTGTATTTTTCAGTAATTAAAAAGTAATTAAAAATGATTAAAAATGAAAATTAAATAGGAAAAATAGCAAATAAGCTCAGAAAAATATGAAAATTTCAGGGAAAATCTAAAATATTATTTTGAATCTAGGAAAAATATAAAAATTGGAAAATAAGCACTGTAAGTGCTGTTTGCTTCAAACTGCTTATTGGAAAGTGCTTATTAATAAGCAAAAGTTGACCCAGTTGACCAAAACTTTTTCCAAATGTATTTTTGACTTTAATAAACTCAAGTGAACAGAAGAAAGGCAAAACACAACTCAGAAGCACATGTAATGATCAAACAAGTTCAAATAAGCAAAGAGAAATAAGCCAAAAGCATAAGCTGATAAGCAACAAGCAATAACACCAACTGAAATAGATACTATGGGCACTAATGATCTCAGATAACCAACAAAACTCAACTTATGAGCCAAGGAACAAAATTGCAGCCCTGATCTAAATGGCAGACTTAAGTTTCAATCACCTCACTTGAATAAGCACTTAAGGTAAGCAAATAAGCTGTATAGATGAAACTTATGGGTGCAAGATGACTACCAGCTAGCTGAGATACAAAAACCACCAATAAACTAGATCCTAGTTCCAATCTACTAACCTAACAGTTCCCAAGAAATAAGGATGATGACTGAGGTGCAGGGCATTTATGTGCCTAATCAGTCAACTTTAAAAGCAATTTCAAGTGCTAAAATCAATTCCCAATTGAAAAAATCCTTATTAAAACTTGAAAACACCCTGACAAATTTCACAAAACAGCTTTCCAAATGTATTTTGAATCAAAAATGAGGACTATGCAGGCTTATGAAATTCTGACCAAAACAGGCAACCAAGAACTATTTGACTATTTTATGAAACAGAACTTTGACTTAAATGAATTTTGATTCTACTTATTTAACTACTGATATGATTATTAGCTAATTTGTGATTCAAGTAAGCTACTATTAACTATAATACACCTACTTAAGAGCCTAAAACTACTAAATGCTAACTGTTATGAAGATTGGAATTGAATTTTGACTTAAATGTGATAATCTTACTAAATTATGCTTGACTAGGCCTAAATTTACCCTAAGTGTGATATCTAAACAAATTATAACTTCTGTAACTAAATCTATACCAGCAAACCACTATGATCCAAACACCCCTTAAGGTGACTGTCTCAACCAAACGCTACCACAGATCCAACCAAGTGTAATCTAAACCTCAACCTAGGTACTAAAATAGATTCAATGAATACCAATATACTCAGAAACACAGATTTCAAATGCAATAAATCTAAGAACCAAAGCAACACAGATCCAAATGAAATAAACAGTAATGAAACAGAAGAAGGAACAAAAGCACATCAATATCAATCAAATAAAATTCTAAACTAGAAATGGACTGAGACTATATTAAAAATTACTAAGCAAATCAGAAATAAGCAACAATTAAAGAGCTAAACTACTATTAAGCTACATATGCAGAACTTGAATTGAAAATAGATGAAACTTACAACACCAATACCCCCTCAGCCAAACAGAGGGGGTTTCACTATGCTTGCCTGTCTTTTGACAGGCCAAGTGGACCTCCTTGGCTGCCTTAACTCCAAAATAAGCTCAGCTTATTAATAAGCTGCTAAGAGTTGACCTTGGTTGACTATTTGTAGCTTTGAGAGATTTGAGTATTTGGTGCCAAACAAAGCTCCACAAAAGCTATTATAAGCTGATATGAAACTGATTGAACTAAACACAAGCTTATTGAAGCTTGTTGAATGAAGTATATTATTTTTTTTTTATTTTTTTTATTATTTTTTATTTTTTTTTATAAACTGAAGACAATACTAAGTAACTTTAGATGCAAAGTAAAAACAGAATTAAGCTAGTAATAACAATAATAAGAACAATAAGCTGTAAACAGATTATGAGAAATAAGCAGTTTAATAGAAAATGAGTAAAGAACAAGTGAATTAACTCAAAATAAACTTTCATTAATATTAAAAAAAATATTACAAAAATAATTCTAACAGCATAACATTACAATAAAAAGGCACACCTATATGACTAGGGGGAGGGGGTATTTATACACGATTTGGGAGCTGCTAGAGTTGAGGATCCTTCTGGAAATGTGCTTCTTTGAATTAATATCAACCCTCAGATCGCCCTTGGTCCCCAAGTTGTGATATCAGCCTTTGGATTAAATGATGTGACAATCTCAATCCTGCGTGTGTGCTTCTATTGGTCCACGCGTCCAAAACATTCCCTGACACCAGCTGTCATTCCCTGCTCCTTCTAGAACATCGTATCATTTGGTAATTATTATTGTACGAGGGTAATTTTGGTTGTGGGGATTTTAGGGTTCTTCGCACAGTACTTTTTCTGGGTTCAGGTTAAAAAGAGGGGGCGGGTAACTTATTTTGTGTGTTTTTATTATTAAATGAGTGGATCGGGTTATAATATGGGATGGGTACAAAGGTGGGCCGGGTAGTATATAAAGGGAGGTGGGCTGAGATTTGTTTTGGGCTAGTGGAGTGTGTGGATTGCTTTTTTTTTTTTTTTTTGGATCCGGTTCATATTGTTTTAAGGTTAGGAGTAGTAGTAAGGGCCAAAAGTGTAAAGTTCTGAAATTCAGGGACCAATATGTCATTTCTTCCAAAGTTTCTTCCAAGGACTTATGTTGTCATTTTCTGATTCATGAAGGGTAATATTTGACTTTTCTTCGGATATTTCTTTAAGGGACCACTTTTGTCATTTTCTGAAAGCTAAGGGACTGAAATCGCCAAATACTCAAACTTTGACCAGGGACTAATATTGAAACTTTCTGAATCTCTGAGGACTTCTTATGATATTCTAAGCTTTCCTTGATCATTTTGTTTCCCGGGCTCCGGCTTTTGACCTTTTTCCAATCTCGTGCTCGTTTTTGTCGGTTTTGCTTTGTTTTTGTTCATTTTTCTCATATCCGTACCTGCACATACACAAATACAAAAACATGCATTCTCTTGGCATTTTTGGTTAGTATTTGGTGTTTTTGGTCTGAATTAAGGTCTAAAAAGGATGAGTGATTAAGCACTCATCAAGATGGAACTCGGTTTGACAGGAGAAAAGAGAAGTGCTATGCTTGTGGAGAAATTGGCCATTTTTCAAGAGAGTGCACAGCCAAGAAGGGTGAAGCTAATACCAGATACTCAACATACAAGAAGAAAGAGGTGGAGGCTAGTGAATCAAAAGCCTTGGTAACTGCTATAGATGCTGGTGTTGACTGGAATGAGCATGAAGATGCAACAAGCAGCCCTCCTCAAATCTCCTGCACGGCTAGTTGTGATGATGACTTCGGCCTCATGGGCATCTCTCCTCAGGTATCTACTTGTGTTTGTGATTGTGATTCTAAATATACAACTCTTAAAGAAGCTTATGATGAGATGAATCCAAAATATAATGCTTGTTTTATTGAAGCTGCAACTTACAAAGAAGCTTTTAAAACCTTAGAACAACAGAAGATGTGGTTTCAGCAAAATCAATTAGCTTATGAGGAAAAGATTAGAGTTTTAAGTAGAGATTTAGAGAATACTAGCAATGAATAAAGTTTTCTGAAAAAGAAAAAGCTAGAATTGAGTCTGAGAAAGGTGTTTTGCAAGAGAAATTGGATAAAGAAGTAGCTAGGCATAAAGAGTGGCTAGTTTCAGGTGATAAATTATCTAGGTTACTCTACAGTAGTAAGTCTGTAACATCTGAGATAGGTCTAGGGTTTAAGAAATATGTTGGTCCAGAAGAAAATCACTATTTAGATAAGAAAAATCATAATTATTCTGTCCCTATAAACTATCTAAAAGAAGGTGAGATGCATGCTGTACCAGGACCTATCAGAGGTGTATTTATGCCTACCACCAAAACCTCTGACTTTGATGGTTCACACCATCTGTTTGGCAAAAAGTCTAATGACTTGCCAAACAAGTCTGTAGACTCTCCAACCATAGGAACCCCTATGCCTATATCCCATAAGTTGGACTTACCAGAATCAAAGGAAAACACTGGCATTAGGATCAATGACTCCCCTAACTCTAGAAGTATATCTAGTAATGATTCTAACACTTATGTCTCTTGTTCTTCCAGGGACAAGGCCTCAGAGACCTCTAGTTATGCCAGCTGTGATTCCAAGACCAAGTCAGACTCACCCAAGTCCTTAATAAAGCTTTCTGACAAGTCATCTTACAAGTCTGTGGACTCTGAAGTTGCTGCTGATGAAGTTCCTTCTAAGACAGCCTCTTCTGAAGACTTGTTATTTACTTCTTTTTAAAACAATTCCTTTCAGTATTTGCAAAACAATTCTATTTCTGGTGTTTCTTTGAATAATTATGTGTTTAATAAGACACCTTTTGGATTTAATAAATCTTCTAAGAAGAAGAAGTGTTTTGTTTGTGGTAGCAAATTGCATTTGATTAAGGATTGTGATTTTCATGATAAGAGGATGGGTGTTTCTGTTGTTAATAATAGACCTAGAAAAAAGTGGACTAACACTTGTACCAAACCCTCATTAGTTCCACAGGAAAATTACAACATAAGCAGAATGCATTCCATTCCTGCTGATTGGTCTGTTCCTTCTGATAGGTCTGTTTCTGCTAGTAGATATATGAATACCAAAAGAAATAGATATGGGTCAAGACCATTTTATGGATTTAATCATTGGTATGGATATAATGACCCAATGTTTATGGGAAGAGCTAATTGGGATTCTGCTGAAAAGTTCTCAGCAGATTATTCTTGGACATATAAAAGGCCATATAACTACTGATGAGGCGAAAAATGAACCACTTTTAGGGGGTCATTTAAGCCCGGAATTGAATTTATTTGATCAAATATTACCTTAAATCGTTCCTTTTGTGATTTTAGGTACTTGGGGAGTGAAATCTGGAAAAGGAAGCAATTCGAACGTTTTTGGAGCATAAAAGTAAAGAAAACGCCAAAGACTTAATTTTCCATGGTGAAAACAGTGTATGACGGCGTCAAGAAGGAAATCCTGACGGCGTCAAGAGTAAAAACCATGATGACCCAGAAGAAACCTGAAGGCGTCACAAGAAGAGCATCAAGAGTTAATTTCATGACGGCCTGCATAAGGTGTATACATGACGGCGTCAGACCCAGATCTAGGCAGTCTGAGGAACTATTTGGCGGCGAGATGACGGCGTCAGACATTTGTTCTTGACGCCGTCACCTTCTAAAATCTATATATAGTTTTCTATTTTTCATTCATTAAGAGGAACTTGTGTGGAGAAACCCTAGGGCCAAACTTTGTGAACCCTAGCTCGTATTTTACAGTAAATTCAAGGGTTTTACCCCTTGAATCCTTTCATGTGCTATTAAGATAAGTCTTCTCTTTAATTCAATCAATATGTCTATGTGTTGGTTGTCTATATCTTGTGCTTGTCTTGATTTCAACATGCTAGGCTAGATTTATCTTGTGTTTGCTTAGATCTAATGAAACCTAGATGTTAATTATGTGTTGATTACTTGTTTATGGTTGTATTGGATGAATGATTTCAATGTTAGGCTTAAGAAAACTGGCAGATCTCCATTGTGTAACATGCTTGAACGTCTTAGGAAACATGAACCGATGTGTACTAGGTTTTATTGGTTGTATTTAATGCATGAGTAAATTCTAATGATCCCATGTTAGGAGCTTCTTAGCCGGCTCGACATAGGAGTGAAGTAGGCACTCATAGGATTGGGGAAGTAAGTACGCCACCCCATGAATGGTAATAAGGAATACAATCCGTCATCCACGTAACTATAACAAATAATTAACGTGTAAAAGATATCTAGGGAGTAGTGAAATCTAAGCAAACACATTTCTCCCACTTATTGCTCACAACCTTAGTTTAATATAGTTTATTTTTATTTCTAGTATTTTATTTTGATTGCATCTTAGTATTGGGTTAGTTGATTAGCAACTAATTCCGCCCAAATCCTTCAAACCCAAGATTTTAACTTGCTTTCTAAAAAATATAAAAAATACAAAAAGAATCATCCCTCATCTCTAGACCTAGTCTTTAGGTTTTCTAACCCTAGCGACACTATTCCTAGCTGAACGATCAATCCCCCAGTACTTGTCATTATACTATACTACATCGATCAGGTACACTGCCTGGTGGGGGTTGTAAGCTTCTCGAGATCCCTTGAGAGGTAAAGCCTGGTGCAATCCCTACGCATCAAGTTTTTGGCGCCGCAGCCCGGGGAATAGTTATTGTCTAGGTTAGAATCTCTTTTTATTAGGTCTACTTGCTAGATTCCTTTCTAGTTAGATATTATCTTTATTTTTAGGATCTCTTTAGTCTATCTTATTTCTTCGTGTTTTTGTTCGTAACTTTTCACCACCCGACATCATGGACGATGGGAACATCTTTGAACCTGTCATCCCACCACAACAGAACCCACCACTAGAACCTCTTAGGCCCCAAACCTTAGGAGAGTATTCCTGACCTAGCCACCAAGGCTATCGAAACACTATTGAGCTCACCGGAGCCAATGTGACCCCCTTCCGATTCGACACCATCCGGTTGGTGCAAAGCGGATGTGCATTCCATGGACTTCGTTCCGAAGATCCAAATCAACATCTCAAGGACTTCCTTAAAATCGTAGATTCCATAGACCTAGGTGTTGCAACTAGAGAGACAACCAGATTACACCTATTCCAATTCTCTCTATGTGATCAAGCTAGTCAATGGCTTGAGCGTTTACCCGCGGGATCCATCACCACATGGGATGATCTCACCACTCGTTTCCTTGCTCAATTTTTCCCACTGGGGAGAACTACTAAGCTTAGAAATGACATCTTGATGTTCCAACAACGTCAAAATGAAACTCTTTATGAAGCATGGACTCGTTTCAAGGACTTACTCCAAAAAGTCCCTCATCATGGCATAGTTGTTTGGCTCCAAGTCCAAATCTTTTATGACCATATCGATCTCTCCACGAGGCGAGCCATTGAGCAATCGGCTGGTGGTAAGCTACGTGATCTAAGTGCGGAACAATCATGGGAACTCATAGAAGATCTTGCTCTCTATGAAAACGAAAGTTGGAATGATCCCCGTGATTTGAACAAAACGGTCAAGGCAATATCTTTGTCTTCGAACAACTCTAGCACTCCCGACCGTAGGATCATGGAACTTGAGGACCAAGTCAATTTTCTCATGAAATCTTACGAAGCTCCTAAGCCTTCAAGCCAAGTGAACAAAATCACTTCTTCATGCGAATTATGTAGTGGTCCCCATGACACTCGTGATTGTGTGGAACTCCCCGGAACAGCTTTTGCGGACTACACATCCTCGCGTACCGACGAAGCGGGAGATAAGTGGTACACTTTCAAACCCGAGCCAAATCCTTACGGTGATTCATACAACCCCTCTTGGAAAAATCACCCAAACCTTAGGTGGAAACAAAATCAAGCCAATTCTTCCAATCCGCCTAATCGTTATCAACCAAACGGTCCACCCTCCAACCGTACTTTCAACAACAATCCTTCTAACAACTATGGTAGTACCAATAATCTTGAAGGATTGATGTCTAAGTTCATGGCATCTCAAGAATCTCGCATAGCTAGGTTTGAAACCAAATTCAACCAACAACAAATGGAAATGACCAACAAGATAGACAACTTGTTGAAAGCCCTCAACAACCAAGCGTTAACCACACCTAGGAAGGACACTAGGGACGCCAATAACGGAATCCAAATTAAGGACCCCTCATCATCCAAACATGTCCACTTTGTCAATGTTGTCACCATTAAGCCAATAGATAAGGAGATAGAAGAAAGTGACAAGGATGAAGTTGGAGTAGAAACCGAGACTAGGGATGAAAGTAGGGAAGTTGAGGTTAATAGGGTAGAGGAATTAGAGGAAGTAGAAACTATAGAAAAGCACTTTGATAAGTTGCCCACCAAAGAAGAACGGGAATACCATAAGGATTTATTTGATAGTCTCGAGAGACCATATATCCTTGGCACACCCCTTATCAAAATGGGAGACCCCTCTAACATCAACATACCATGCAACATCGGGCATATGCATATATGGAAAGCTTATATCGATCCTAGATCTCCTATAAACATCATGACTAGGACCTATTACAATTGGGTGATGAAGAAACAACTTGATTATAGGATGATGCCCAATAAGAATTTGATAAGTAATTTTGTAGGAAGAGTGAAGGGATTGCATGTGATTATAGGAAATTTCACTTATGAGATCGATTTTATGATAGTAGAAGACACTCGTCCAGTGATAGATGATTGCCTAAGCCAAGTAATATTCGGAAAACCATTTGTTGAGACCACTATGATGAGTTATGATCCGACTTTAGGGATAGTTAGGTTCAAGGAAGAGAATGATGAGATTGCCTACCAAATGCCCTACAAAATTGAGTAATATCGCCTTCTCTCTAATATAGAAAAGGAACATAGTAAGCGGCTTATTATAGGAATGATGAGGATAGACGTAGAGGAGTAGAGTAGGTGAAGAATAGGATGCTTGGTTTCTACAAAGAATGCTTGCAACTAGGTCCAGAGTACAAAACTGGTTTAGAAGACGACCTAGAGAGTGAAACCAATGATGAGGTCACGTAGTAACCCAAGACCTTGAGTCTAGATACAAGACTCGTAAATAAAGAAAAGCGCTTCTTGGGAGGCAACCCATATTTTGTGTGATTTTATTTTGTTTGTTTGTTATTTGCTCCCGTATGCATGCTTTATTTTTATTGTTGGTAGATCATGTTTCAAAACTAATTAGTGGAAATACTTTACTTTGTTGTTTGGCCTAGTCTTAACTTCACCCAAAAGTATTTTTGCAAAAGATAAGTGTAAGGGGAAACCCAAAATATGTTTTTAAGAAACAAACCGATCACGATTCTCCACAATATTAAATGAACATGTATATTCGTATTTGTTAGAGTCAAATGCTTGTATCGAGTCATAATGATGTTTTGCATGATTTTCCAGGAAGTAGAACCAAGTTTTTCCAGAAATTTTCTGGAAACTTAACATAAGAATTTCTGGAGGTCACTTCTGACGGCGTCATGAGTTTACTCTTGATGGCGTCACGTGTAAAAATCTGGAAATTTTACCAGTTTTGTTTTTCTAACGGAGTTTTAAAGTTTTTGTTGAATTATTAGTTTTATAATCTCCAGGAAATCTGCAAACACCATTCCACAAGCATTATATCTTATTTTGTTTTCTAGGATTTAGTAACATATGTAGATTGCCGCCGATTTTATGCGAGGTTGCCTTGTCTATTTTCTCAGGTTTTACAGGTTATGTATGACAAGGAGATGATTTATTTTTCTGGAAGGGAAGCTTTGATTGTTCATTTTCTTGGAGGAAGATTTAACCTGGCCACCTTATTATCCATACCGAGTGAATCAGGGGAGTATTTGATTTCTTTTGTTTTACTTATTTCACTTTTACATTCTTTACTTAAACATTGGGGACAATGTTCATCTTAAGTGTAAGGGGAGGGTAAAATGATGATACCTTACAGATACACTTTCGCTTGAGTTTGTTTGTTTGATAGTAGATGTGTAATAAAACTATGAGAAATACTTGTTAGTGCAATTTTAGCGCCAAATTTAAATTTTTTTACAACATTTAGGAGTGAAACTTTAGCCATAGCAAGCGTCTCATGGATAGGAGATTGTATGACTAGCACATAACCGTTATATTCAGAAAAATTTTCCACCCAAATATGCGAGGTTCGCCTTTAGATTTGATAGGAAAAGCATTTACTATTAGTGCTTATGAGTGTACCGGTAGCATTTAGATTCTAGAACTTGCGTTAGTGATGCATCCCGAGACCGCTAGTGAGACTACATTCGTGTAGTAGGATTTACTACATGATAAGAGGCATTAGGATCACCCTTGTGTTAAACCCGTATCATAATTACTTGACCATTTAAGTCATATTTAGTTAAGTCAATTAATTTTTCCCACACCATTAGCGTTGTACTCATTTTTAGTACACGAAACCCCTAGTACACCCCTCCGAGCCTATCTTTTCGTTTCTAACTTTAAGCATTTTACTTAAAGGAAGAATTTGTTACACCCCACTTAAATGTACACCCAAATCGCCTTAGCCTTCCGTGTATGCGCTCATTTTTAGTGCACTATTGTTATTTGTTAAACCCTAAGTTAATTATCTAATTGATTACATGGTTGCTAAGTCAAGTCATATCCTTGTACATATTGTTTTGGGACGATTGAGACTCATGGGTAAAGTACTTATTTTATGGAGTAATGGGGAAGAACATCATATGTTACCCCCATATGTATGTTAATCTTAAAAGTACTCCAAGTGTTGTGATTTTCTTAATTTGAGTCATTAGATTAGTTTATTGTAAAGTATGTAAAAATTCAAGTGTAAAGGAAATGTTCATTCCCTATGATGTATTATTTTGGATGGTAGGGTAAGAGTGTATGCAAAAAAAAAAAAAAAAAAAAAAAAAAAAAAAAAAAAATCAAAAAAACAAGAAAAAGAAAAGAAAAAAATAGAAAAAGAAAAGAGAAAAAACATACGGACTACCATCCCGTTTCATTATATGTTTTTGTTATTTTTCATTTATTTGCTTAAGTCGAGTCTAGTCTTGGCTTAGCAACGCCATATTGTACATGTAATTAACCAAGATTGTTAACTCGCCACCAGTAAAGACTGCCTATATCCAACAAAACCGTGTATTCCATATCCCTACACCTAACGTTACAACCCTTTAAAAGACCTCTTTGATAGTTTATCCTAGGTGCTTACGCCATGTGGTGGAGGTTTGATCTTTTCCCAAGCCTATGGTAATCTATTTTGCTATGACAGGTAGTGAGAGATATCTTCCGTTTCCATATTGTAATTTATACTTTATTACACCCGAGAGATGTGAGTATCTAAACTCTATTTGTGAGGTGCTAGTATATGACCTCCGCGCTTGTCTTTGGTCTTTAGTAGAATGATTATTTGTTGTAATTACTTTTACATTAGTGTTAAATGACCCCTAACTTGTATTTTGAGTAGAATAAAAGCGCATTTGCTTGAGGACAAGCAAATCTCAAGTGTAAGGGTATATGATGAGGAGAAAAATGAACGACTTTTAGGGGGTCATTTAAGCCTGGAATTGAATTTATTTGATCAAATATTACCCTAAATCGTTCCTTTTGTGATTTTAGGTACTTGGGGAGTGAAATCTGGAAAAGGAAGCAATTCGGACGTTTTTGGAGCATAAAAGTGAGGAAAACGCCAAAGACTTAATTTTCCATGCTGAATACAGTATATGACGGCGTCAAGAAGGAAATCCTGATGGCGTCAAGAGTAAAAACCATAACGTCCCAGAAGAAACCTGAAGGCGTCAAAAGAAGAGCGTCAAGATTTAATTTCATGACGGCCTGCATAAGGTGTACACATGACGGCGTCAGACCCAGATCTAGACAGTCCGAGGAGCTATTTGGCGGCGAGATGACGGCGTCAGACATTTGTTCTTGACGCCGTCACCTTCTAAAATCTATATATAATTTTCTATTTTTCATTCATTAAGAGGAACTTGTGTGGAGAAACCCTAGGGCCGAACTTTGTGAACCCTAGCTCGTATTTTACAGTAAATTCAAGGGTTTTTACCCCTTGAATCCTTTCATGTGCTATTAAGATAAGTCTTCTCTTTAATTCAATCAATATGTCTGTGTGTTGGTTGTCTATATCTTGTGCTTGTCTTGATTTCAACATGCCAGGCTAGATTTATCTTGTGTTTGCTTAGATCTAATGAAACCTAGATGTTAATTATGTGTTGATTACTTGTTTATGGTTGTATTGGATGAATGATTTCAATGTTAGGCTTAAGAAAACTGGCAGATCTCCATTGTGTAACATGCTTGAACGTCTTAGGAAACATGAACCGATGTGTACTAGGTTTTATTGGTTGTATTTAATGCATGAGCAAATTCTAATGATCCCATGTTAGGAGCTTCTTAGCCGGCTCGACATAGGAGTGAAGTAGGTACTCATAGGATTAGGGAAGTAAGTATGCCACCCCATGAATGGTATTAAGGAATACAATCCGTCATCCACGCAACTATAACAAGTAATTAACGTGTAAAAGATATCTAGGGAGTAGTGAAATCTAAGTAAACACATTTCTCCCACTTATTGCTCACAACCTTAGTTTAATATAGTTTATTTTTATTTCTAGTATTTTATTTTGATTGCATCTTAGTATTGGGTCAGTTGATTAGCAACTAATTCCGCCCAAATCCTTCAAACCTGAGATTTTAACTTGCTTTCTAAAAAATATAAAAAATACAAAAAGAATCATCCCTCATCTGTAGACCTAGTCTTTAGGTTTTCTAATCCTAGCGACACTATTCCTAGCTGAACGATCAATCCCCTGGTACTTGTCATTATACTATACTACATCAATCAGGTACACTGCCTGGTGGGGGTTGTAAGCTTCTCGAGATCCCTTGAGAGGTAAAGCCTGGTGCAATCCCTACGCATCAACTACTGGGATTCCAGGAACAATTGTGGATCTAACTCATCTTCTTGGGTACATCATAATGATCCACAGGGCAGGCTCAAGTCTTTCATGACTTAAGTCTCTTAACATATTAATGTTGTTGTATATTAACTTTTTTTGTCGTAGGAACATCCTCTTCTTAATAAAGACTTAGGTATTGTTGATAGTGGCTGTTCAAGAAACATGTCTGGGAAACAGGAGAAGCTACATGACTTTGTATCTTTTTATGGTAGAATAGTGAGGTTTGGAAGTGGGGTAGGAAGGATCACTGGAAAAGGAACCATAAGAACCCCAAAGGTGGATTTTGAGAATGTCTACTATGTGAAGGAGCTTCAAGGATTCAATTTGTTCTCAGTTTCACAAATTTGTGACAAATAGCTTCCTGTACTTTTCACTGAAGAGGGTTGTCTCATTCTTTCACCTGAGTTCCAAATACCTGATGACAATCATGTATTGCTAAAGGCTCCAAGAAATCATAATCTTTATACATTTGACTTGAATGATGTCAAGCCAGAAGGTGATCTAACATGTTTGGTGGCTAAAGCATCCTTGGATGAATATACAAAATGGCATAGAAGGATGGCACATGTTAATTTCAAAGTTGTCAACAAACTTGCTAAAGATGGACTTGTTCATGGACTTCCTTCCAAGATCTTCACCAATGAGCATAATTGTGTTGCCTGTAACAAGGGTAAGCAACACAAAGCTTCCTATAAGTCCATTACTGCTGTGAGCACAATCTCAGAACCATTGCAGCTACTTCATATGGATCTTTTTGGTCCAACATCCATCAGGAGTATTGACCATAAGTACTTCTGTTTGGTAATCACTGATGCTTTCAGTAGATTCAGTTTGACATTCTTTTTAGTGACTAAAGATCAAACCTTTCAGGCACTTAAAGAATTTATGGCTCTCATTGAAAACCAACTTAACAAGAAGATTAAAGGTATAAGATGTGACAATGGGACAGAGTTCAAAAATGCTAATCTTATTGAACTTTGTGGGTTAAAGGGTATTAAAAGAGACTATAGTACTCCTAGGACTCCACAACAGAATGGAGTTGCAGAAAGGAAGAATAGAACCCTTATAGAGGCTGCAAGATCTATGCTTGCTGACTCTAAACTTCCCACCATGTTTTGGACTGAAGCAGTTGGCAATGCTTGTTATGTATTGAATAGGGTGTTGATTACTAGACCTCATAATAAGACACCCTATGAGCTACTGACAGGGAAGAAACCTACCATTGAACACTTGAAACCTTTTGGTTGTCAGGTGACTATTCTAAACACAAGTGATCACTTAGGCAAATTTGAAGCAAAAGCTGCTGAAGGGTATATTGTTGGTTACTCAGCTCATAGCAAGGCTTACAGGGTATATAACTTGGCTACAAAGAAGATAGAAGAGACTCTTAACCTGAAATTTTTGGAGGAGAATGAAAATGTTCAGGGAAAAGGTCATGAATGGTATTTTGACCTTGATTACTTAACAGATTATTTGGGGTATGCTAGACACAAAACTAACCCCTCTGCAGGTACACAAGTGTCATCTTCTAACAGTGCAGGTACCCTACAGGATGATTCAGACAGTGATTCAGAATGTGATGAACCCACTATTGTTGTAACTACTCTACCAATTCAAATAGCAGATCCTCCCAACAAAGAAGCCTCTGATGCCAAATCTGCTGATGATGTGGAAAACTCAACCTATGCAGAAGATCTTGCTAGACTCAAAAAGCAAGAACATGCAGCTGCTGAGGAAGCTAAAAGACTTGGTCTTGAATTTGCTCAAGACACTAAAGCACTCTTAAAACAAGCTGCTATTGAAGAGAGCAGAAAAACTAGTTCTGTTGATACATCTGCAGATGCAGCTGCTGATTCTGCTGATGGAGATTCTACTGAAGGCATTTCTGCTGTAGTTCATGTTTCCACTGAAACATCTACAAGCTTGGATGAACCCTATGGCAGGTTTCCAATTCCCTCAGATCTTGCTAATGTTGAGCAAAGTGATGGCATTTTTCAATCAGCTTTTTATGATGAAGAATTTGCTCCTACACTAACCAATCTTGATACCTACATTGATGTTAATCCTGTTGCAACTAAAAGGATCAATACCATTCATCCACAAGATAATATACTTGGTGATCCAAATGCTATGGTTCTCACCAGGAGTGCCATCAAGAATACCAAGTTTGGGCAATGTGCATTTCTAACTTATGTATCCACTCAGAAGAGAGACAATCGCACAGATCAGAAGCATTGTTTGTTTACTTGTTTCTTGTCCCAAGTTGAACTAACAAGCATTAAACAGGCTTTGAGTGAACCTAGTTGGGTTGAAGCTATGCAGGAAGAGATGCAACAATTCAAGAATCAAGGTGTTTGGGTCCTTGTTGATCTTCCTGCAGGGAAAATTTCCATTGGGACCAAGTGGATCTTAAAATGCAAGAGGGATGCCAGAGGTATTGTGGTGAGAAATAAAGCAAGATTGGTGGCTCAAGGTTTCAGATAAGAAGAAGGGATTGACTATACTGAGGTCTTTGCACCAGTTGCTAGGGTTGAGGCAACTAGATTATTTTTAGCCTTTGTCTCCTATATGGGGTTTAAGGTCTATAAGATGGATGTCAAGAGTGCCTTCCTCTATGGAAAAATTGAAGAGGAGGTATATGTTACTCAACCACAGGGCTTTGAAGACCCCCATCATCCTAAGAAGGTGTACAAAGTTGTCAAGGCACTTTATGGACTTCACCAAGCACCAAGAGCATGGTATGCTAGACTGTCTACATTTATTTTGGAGCATGGCTACAGAAGAGGAGCTATTGACAAGACCCTCTTTATTAAGAAAAACTCCAGGGACATCATTCTAGTACAGGTTTATGTGGATGACATTATTTTTGGATCCACAAAGGAAGCATGGTGCAGGGAATTTGAAGAATTGATGAAAGGTGAATTTCAGATGAGTGCAATGGGGGAGTTAACCTTTTTCTTAGGGCTACAAGTCAAACAACAACCTGAAGGGATTTTTATCCATCAGGAGAAGTATGTTAAAGACATTTTGAAAAAGTTTGACTTTGAACTCTTGAGGACTGCTACTACTCCATATAAACCACCCAAGCTTAAAAATCCAAATGAACAAGATGAGGCTGTGAATGTTCATCTCTATAGATCCATGATTAGATCACTCATGTATCTCACAGCTTCTAGGACTGACATTACCTTTGCTGTCAGTGCTTGCTCAAGACATTAAGTCACTCCATTGACTTCCCACCTAAATGCAGTGAAGAAGATTTTCAAGTACATCAAAGGCCAACCCAAGCTAGGCCTCTGGTACCCAAGGGAATCACCATTTGTGTTGGAGGCTTACAGTGATAGTGACTATGCAGGAGCTAATTTGGACAGGAAATCCACAACAGGAGGTTGTCAAATTCATGGTAGAAGACTCATCTCTTGGCAGTGCAAGAAACAAACCATAGTGGCTACTTCTACTACTGAAGCAGAATATGTTGCTGCTGCCAATTGCTGTGGTCAGGTACTTTGGATTCAGAATCAGATGTTGGATTATGGGTTTAACTTCATGAACACTAAAATCTACATTGATAATCAAAGTATTATTTCTATTGTTAAAAATCCTGTTTTTCATCTGAGAACTAAACATATAGAAATTAGGCACCATTTTATAAGAGATGCAAATGAGAAGCATCTAATTCAAGTGCTTAAAATTCATACTGATGATAATGTGGCTGATTTATTAACAAAAGCTTTTAATGGACCTAGGTTTAATCACCTAGTTGTCACCATTGGGATGGTTAACCCTTGAATGCTATGTTTGAGGGGAGGCATAAGCCTCAGGGGAGGCATATGCCTCAAAGGAGGATTGTACATGTTGTATATTATGTAGATTATTATGTTTACTAACTTTGTCTTGTAGGTTTCTTACTAACCTTGTATACTATTATGGTTGTTCTTTTGTGTTCTATTTGAATGTTTGGTTGCAGGTTATGTTCCTGCTGATGTACAAAGATCTACACTATTTCTGTCAGTGGAATCAGATGTAAAAGACATAAAAACATGATCTTTCATTATTCAAGGAAAATGAAGTACATCAACAACAAAACAAGTCAACATCAAGCATACAAAAGACATCATTTAACAACAATCACCCAAACCAACACACCAACACCTCCCAAAGCCACAACCTTCTACTCCATCTTTCTCTTCCCTTTTCCCAAGTCCTTAGGGTCAGGCATCCTCTTGTGGACCCCTCTGGATTGCATGTCCTTGTTCCAGAGCTTGGGAGCAGCAAGACCTAGGACAACCTTTAATGGACCCTTGTTCCTCTTTGAGGACTGTGGCTTTTCAGGGACAGAGATCTTCCTCATATCTGCACAAACCCTTTCCATTTCACTTGTCAAGAATGTTGTGACAGGAGTAAAATCAGGGACAACCATAGCTAGAGGAGTTGGAGCTTCCTCTGCTTCATTGGTTTCTTCTGATGAGGTTGAAGATGGACAAAACTCAAAAGGTCCTTCACCAAGGTAGTAGTACACTCTTTGTATTTGAGGAATGCCAAATGTGGAATCAAATGAAGAATCAGAGGAAATATCAATGACTTTGGGGTTTGGTTTCATGATTGGGGTGTTGAGAAAGGATTTGGTGTGATGTTATAAGTGTACTAATGAGTTGTGAGAAGCTTATGCCTTGAAGACTTCTTTATAAAGACTTGATTTGGGTTTAATATGAGTAAATGCAAGTTAATGGGAGGTAGTTGAGTCAGTAGCAATTACTAATTGTGCAAGGTGTCCACTTAAGTGGATTCTTCGGATGAAAGTCAGTGGGGAATGCAACTCATTCAGAAGAATTAAACTCAAGTAAAGACAAACAAGGCAAGATTTTTATTGATTCTTCAGAAGTACAAAACAAGACAAAAAGATTGAAAGTTTAAAACAAGTAATACAAGCCTATCAATCCTAGAATTACTATTTTACTTTGCCCTTGCCCTTGCCCTCAACTGTCTTCTCCTTGCCTTTGTTGTTGTTGTTGAAGATTCCTTGCCACTGAGGACAGGGCAACCCCATCACAATCTTTCTTGTCTTTGGCAATGGGGGATTTAATTTTCTTCCTCTTGATGGTCATCTTGGACGAGAGGACTGGGGCTTCTCAAGCGTTGTGGGGTTGTAGAGTGCATCATTCTCATCATCCTCTTCATTAAAAGAAGTGAAGATGAAGGGAGACTCATTAGGATTGGGAACTCGGTTTGCTCTCTCCAATGCATTCCACTTTCTCTCCATCTCTCTCTGGTATTTAGGATCATCAATTTCAGAAGGGTATGGTGGAAGATCTTCTGATGATTATGAACTTGGAGCAGGTACATCATGTTTCTTCTTTTTGGCTTGCTCTTTTGTGAGACCCCGTGGGAGAGTTGGCATTCTGAGTGGTGATAGAGATGTTAGTGACTCTGATGAGTCAGATGAGTCAGAAGAAAGGTTGATGATGCTTTGATTGGATGCCATGGTTCTTAATTGATTGGTGGAATTGCAGTTAGGGATTTGTATTGTGTGGAGATATTTGGGGATAATTACCCTTTATTTATAAAGATCACCCAAACCGCGTGTCTTTATTACCATAAATGCGAGGTGGTTTGGAGATAATTAAGGGTAATTCAAAATTTGAATAAAGAGATTTTTCAAAGATATTTGGTTACCACTGAAGGGGTGATTCTGCTGATTGATTCTGCGGATGGTGCTGATTCATACATGGTTGACCGTAGTCAACGATTGACTTATTTCTACAGATTGACCATTTAGTTTCTGCCGTTTGACTTGGTTTCACCTGACGAGTCAGTTTAATTGGGATGTTTCAAAATCGATTATTGGTCAAAGATTTCTTTCCATAATTCATACCAATATCATTCCACGTTTGGTAACTTCCATAATTAACCAAGACGTGCATATCCCACTCACAATTAACTGATTCCCTCTCGCTATAAAATTTTAAAACCATTTCAACATTATTCAGCACTCCCAACCCTAATTTCTTCTTATCAATCAATGGCTGAACTACTTTTCAAAGGTGATCATAACAAACATGCCTTTCTTGGTCGTGGTAAGGGTGATGAAGATTATGTTGGAATGATAGAATTTCTCCAAAGATCTAAGATTCATTATGCCATGATCCATTATCCAAATGTTATTCATGAATCTCTGGTTGTACAATTTTAGGAAACGGCAAGGACCAGGACTGTTGATGATGGACCAACAGAGATTGTTGCTATGGTAGATGGGGAAGAATGTGTTGTTACTGAGTCTTTGGTCAGAACTCAACTACAATTGGATGATGAAGGTGGGGAGAGTGAATTGGCTAAGGAAGAAATACTTGCAGGTCTTAGGGCTACTGGTTATAGTGGTGATGGGAAAGTGTGGTACAAGAATTTGTTTTGCCCTAAATGGAGGTTTTTGACACACACTTTGCTTCAGTGTATGAGTTCTAAGTCTGGTGGATGGGATCAATTTTCAACAGACATTGCTCTTGCCATTGTGTATCTTTCTCAGGGAAGAACCTTTAACTTTTCTAAGTATATTTTCAATGAAATGCTTGGCAATGTTAAGGATACCAAACTTAAATATTTAATGTATCCTAGGTTTCTTCAGATTATTTTAGGCATTCAGACCACTGACCCTACCCATTTGCCTGTTAAGGGTTTACCTAAAAAGTTGTTTTCTCAAATGAAAATCAAATTTACAGGAGAACACAAACCCTTACTCCCTGCTATGTTTCCTGTTGGCAATGCTCCTGATGGAGTAGCTGTTGATGCAGCTGCTGATGCCCCTGTGGGCAATCCCCCTGATGGAGTGGCTGCTGATGCAGCTGCTGGTGGTCAGGATCCTCCTGCTGCTCAAGCACTAGAGGATTCTCCTGACAGGACTAAAGTTGCTCCTGATGCAAGTGCATCAGTTGCTCCTGATGTTCAGCCACCACCCTCTCCTAGGTCACCCACACCTGTACCTTTACTAATGGATACTACTTCTCCTGAGCATGTGCTCACTGAGAACTTAGGCCCTGACCAACCTATACACTCACCTCAATTTACAAGACTTCCAACACCTAGTCCTTTGAGAACTAACTTTGAGGATCATGTAGATGTAGATATAGACTTAGATTATTCTACTCATAGGACCAATGATGCTTCCAATGCCATAGATATCCGTGTTGGTGGAACTGAAGGTCCTGTTACTCTTACTTCTGTATCTGCTTTGGTGAACAGGTATGTGACTAAGGTGGACAAGTTGGAAAAGGATCTGAATTTCACCAAAAAGAATCTTGGTAAAGCAGTTCTGACTCTTATTGGCAGAGTCAAGAAGTTGGAGGCTCAGCTCAAGAAAAGGAAGAGACAAGGTGTTGTGTATGAATCAGATGAGGAATCCACTAAAGCATCTGACACAATTGATTTGGAAGGCCTTGAACTTCTTGCTGCTACCACATTGGGTAGTGTTTAGAAGAATGATACTGATACTAGGCCTACACCATATACTCATTCTGCTGATACAAGTGTTCCAAAGGATTCAAGAGTAACTTATGTCTGGAGAAAGTACTCTGCTGATAAGACTTCTGCTGATGCTTCTAGGAAGGAAACTTTTCCTGATCCTATGCCAGAAGTGGGCACTCATGGTACATCAGCAGATATACAAGTTGAATGTCCTGATGTTTCTACTGACAAGCCTTCTGTTCCTCCTGAGACTGCTTCAATTAAGGAAGACAAAGGAAAGTCCATCTTGGTTGACCAGGATATTCCTTCAAGAGTGAAGTCAAAAGTGGAACTTGCTAATGAAAAACTTAGTGAGCTTGCTGCTACACAATGGCAAGCTAAAGAGGATGCTGCAGCTACAAAGGTTCAGTTGGATATGAAAGCCTCAGAAGCACTTGCTAGGAAAATACAAGCTAATTTGGATAAGATGGGAACTCCATTTACTAGTACTCTGCCTGCTGAAAGACAAAAGGAACTAGATGAAATTGCTAAGACTCTTTCTGCAGAGCAATGGGAAAATTTGGCTGAACAGGCTGCTACTAAGCCTAATTTGGGTGAATCTGTGCTTGGGGTTAATAACCCTGACTTTGTCCAGATGATGGTTGAAAGAGGTAAGTTGTAGAGACAACAGGAGGAAGAGAGAAAAGCTAAACATCTCAGGGAAAGACCTTGGACAAAGGCAGAAATCAAGAAATATATGAGGCAGTTTGTCAAGAATCAAGGATGTTCTATGTTTGGGTCAGGATGGACTCAAGAGAAGGTTTGGGGATTTTCAGATAAACAGCTCACTTTCTACTATGAAAAAATCATTTCCAATCTTCATTCCTCTGGTATCAATGTCCAAGATGTCTTAGAGAAGAGGGGCAGACTTTTGGATGGGCCTGTTGCTAAGAGAACTAGGCTTAATGATTCTGCTGATCAACCTACTGAATCCACTGATTCCTCTTTTGTTGGTCAGGAGAAAGTGCATTCTCCTTCGGTGTTAACTCAGGTGGATGATTCTACTGATGCTGATCCTTCAAATGTTGTTCCAGACCCAGATCCTACTGAAGCTTCTCATTCTGATCCTACTGGAGCTTCTCATCCTAATACTACTGAAGCTCAACCTGCTACTACCGAAGTTCAACCTGATGTTTCACATGATGCTTCAGCAGATGCTCCAATAGAAGTACCTGATGATGATTCAGCAGATGTTCCTGCTGATGTTTCAGCACAAGTTCCTCCTGATGCTTCTAAACCAGTTCCTAAAGAAGAACCTGCTGATGGTGCTTCACTTCCTGCTACTACTGGCACTAGGAGAAAAACTAAAGCTATAAAGAGGAAGGCTTCTAAGGATGCATCATTAGAGGATAGTACCTTCATTGACTATGATTCTGATGATGGGCAGGATCCTGTTGTTTGGGAGAAAGTTGTTAAATGGGAACTTGTTGATTCTCTGCTTGGTCATGGACAAGTGAATGTCATTCATAGACAAGATGGCTCTACCAAAACATTTACTTTCTTGAGCCAAATCTTACACATGGTGGACAAGCAAGATCTTCTCTCACTTTATGACTGGGTTATCACTTATTATCAAACTCATTCCCCTGAAGGGATTAGAATGTATTTGATGGGAGACTTACAAATTCTTTGTGATTCTTATCGTGGTGATTCTGGAGTGAAGTTTCAAGTTTGGAAAGGTCGGAAGACATGGGTGGTTGATTATCGGAAGTTCTTTCCTCTTCCTAATATTCATATGATTGCCACCACCACTGGCAAGACCTTATACTGCTGGGCTGATGTACTTTATCCAATTACCATGGAAGTGATGCATCTCATGCTGGAGGCAAAACTATCTGTTCCTCTGGATATGACTGAGAATGATCTTCATCTTGCTGAACAATTGATAAGGTTCATAAGAAGAAGTATCTTGACTAAGCAGGAACTGAAAACTAAGTATGATATTTAAATGGAATCATATCTGCAATGAGTTGGTATTGGTATGGTCCTTTGTTGTATATTCTGTTTCTTTTCTTTTAGTTTAGTATATATAAAAAAATTAAATTAACAGATTTGTATAGTTTTGTATATGTTGTTTGCAGGTTTGGTGTTGATTCTTATCACACTTTCTCTGGTCATCAACTTACCTGATGTTGACTATTCCATCAAAAAGTTGGCTAGTCCAAAGGGTACAGCTTTGGTAAAGACTCATCGAATCTGTTGATAGCTGTAATGGTTTGCTCAAAACCATAGGGTCCTCAACTCACCCATACTTTATTGCTGAGAGTTGAAATGGTTGTCAATTGACCATGGATTTTTCCTTTCTGGATTCCAAATACTTGGCTAGCCCACAAGAGTGTGGCTTGTGGTAAAGGCAGTGGAAAACCAAATTTGGTATTCAATTGACCAAGATGATTTTTCATCAATAATTGACTAGTCCTAAGCAAACGGCTACAGGTAAAGACTTCTCAAATCCATTTATAGCTGATGATTTGCTAAAAATCATATTCTTTGGGTCATCAGTGTACCATAGTTTATTAACTGAGAACACTTGGCTACTCCAGTAGTGATGGCTATTGGTAAAGAGACATCAAATCCATTATTTTCAATGATTCACCTCTCACAGGAGTTAACACACATGGATGTGATGAGAATAGTATGAAACTAATCTGTTTTGATGTACATTTGGTCATGTGTTGCTGCAAAGAATGGAGTTTCCATATAATTGCTGATCATAGAGATTCTACTTATAAGGATTCTTTGCTGCTGATGTTCATCCTTAATCCTCTTGTTTGTGCTATTGGCGATCTATCAAGAAATCTTGAACTTAACTATGTCAAATTCAAGATTAGGGGAGGATTGTAAGGAATTATTGAAGTTACTGCTGACTGATACTGCTGACAGGTTCCTGCAGAAGCTTAGAGTGTTTCTGCTGATGAATGGTTCCTGCAGACGTATAGAGCTCCTACGGATAGAGTTAATCCGTGGATAGAACTTATGTAATTTAGGACAAGATATGTAGAATATCTTTTATTAGTTTATCTTTATTTGTTTCCTGTAAGAAAGGTTAGGGTTTCCACTAGTATATAAGGAACCCTAGGTCATTGTATTATGTACGAGTTTCATAACATTATTAGTAAAAGTATATTGATCTATAGAGGATCAAGTTTAGTATATAAGTTTGTTTTTATATTCCGCAATAATTACAAGCTCACAGAGATTATCTAACTTAGTCTTACTGGTGATTACATTAGTAGGCTAACGATCTATTGGCTCGAGATCTATCAAGATATAGATCCTAACATTTGCACCCTTAGACCCTAGTACAACCCCTTAGAGCTTAGGTACAAGTCCCATAAGCACAAAACCATAACTAGGTCATAACTTCCCGAAATTAGGTCTAAACTATCCCAAAACTTCACTATAAGCTACCACCACTTAGTATAAGCCTCTTAGGACCTATGATTAGTTACTAAACACTCATAGGACACTAATCTAGGCACTAAAGCCTAAGCTAGACCCTAATCTCCTACTAAGCCAAATTAGGTTAAAACTAAACCTAAACTAGTTAAAACCTAAACATAAGCACCTTAAGCACCTCAACCTAGCACCCTAGCCCCTTACTCACCCTAAGCACACACCCTAGTACCTCTAAGCTAGCAATCAAGGAGGTGGATCACCTCCTTGTCACCTCTTTCTTGCCGCAGCCAAATAACCACCATACAAACCCTAAACTGCCATTGTAGACCTCCTAGTCACCACCATAGCTTGCATTAGTCATGTACTAGATGAGCTTATTCACCTCCACCCCTCAACACCTCCTCCTTCTCTTGCTTGCTCTCCACTCCAAACGTACCCTATAAATAGCTACATCCCTCCATTTCAAAGGCACACCTCCTCTCTTCTTTACCTCAAATATTCTATATTTAGTATTAGTGTTCAAGCTATAGTAGGCCTAGGAGTTGAGCAAAGCAAGCCAAGGACCCTTGTCGAGTTATTTTTCCATCGCAATACCCTAAAACCTAGGAATACCCTCGTTAACCCTCCCCTAGTCAAGTAAGCTTTCATTTTCGACTCTATTAGCTTAATTGCAGTCCTAGGATGGTTATAGGTTGCATTAGATCACCTAGAAACCCTTACCTAAGCCTTGATCACTATAACATGCTAGTTTCTTTTTAAAACCCTAATTATGCACTAAATACTAAATATATACTATAATACTTTATAATATGCAATAAGCAAGTTTATGTAACTTATATAAGCTAATATTAGTTAAACATAGTCTAGGAAAACTTTTTGTTTTATAAAAATATAGTTTGCATGGAAATAAGACTAGTTTTGCAAAGTTTTCCATGCATAGGGGTATATATGGTAACTTTCTAAAAATATTAAGTCTAAGGACTATTTTTGACATTTCTTAGAAGTTATAAGTATAAGGACCCTTTTTTCAAAGTTATATAACCTTAGGGTAAAAAGTAAAATAGTTATAAACTAATAAGGACTAGTTTTGCAAAAGTTATAAAGTTAAGGGTATAAATTGTAAACTTTCAAAATTTATAAGTCCAAGGGTCATTTCTGCCATTTTCTTAAAATATATAAGTAGATGGACTAAAACTACTAAGTTTAGATAGTTATTAATATAAGTATATAAGTCTAGGGTAGATTTTGTAAATATATAAATTATAAGGGTATAAAGTGAAAATACTTTATAAATATAAAAACCTAAAATAAGTTAGAAGCATAGCACAATACTAGAGAGCTTCATGTGAGGAGTACCATGTGGATATTTTGTTTTGACGAGTTTGCTGGGTTTACGAATTAAAGTGCCCTGGCTCCTTAAACGATTATTGCATGTACTTCTGAATTATGATGGCCTGAACGGTGTTATGTTATAACTAAACTTAATAACAACATAGCTCAATAGTAGGGATCTTCATGTGAGGAGTATTAACTTCTGAATTATGATAGCCCGAACGGTATTATGTTGAAAACATAATACAATAGAGGGAGCTTCATGTGAGGAGTCTTATACTTCTAGATTGTGATGGCCCGAACGGTGTTATGTTATATTTAAAACATTAACAACCCTAAGAATTATTACTTAAGAAACTTAAACAAGATAACTAAAGCTTGACATACATCCACACCAACAATACCACCAGGATACGTGAATAGGCAGTCTAGTCTCCGAGTCACTTTTCACATCAATTAGATTTCCCTAAGCCCAGGTGAGTTTTCATAGCCTCACTTTTAAATGCTTTACAAACTTGTAAGGGGGATATGTGCTTTAAATCGAATACAAGTCTTTTTCTTTGGTTGTTGCACGAGTAAACTATCTGCTACCCCTACACAACAAAATTCATGAATCTAATCGCTTGTGATATTTTACACAAGTGAACGCAAATATAATAGATATATCTATTGGAGTTTGTGTTGGTCCATGTAAATCTAGTTTAGGTGAATATATTGGTGGTGTCGGGTGGCCGGCTGGAGTAGCCAAACACACCCATGGTGGTGGTGATGTTAGAGAGAGAGACTAGAGAGAAGGAAGAGAGAGTGGTGTAGAAAGATGAAATAATTTTAAGAGCAAAACACACCCCTTATAAGTGAGACTTGTGAGGGTATTTATACTAAGACAAGCATATGGGTGTGATACCTCACAACCTATTCCTAACAAAAGATGTGATACCACAACATTCTTAGTCCCCCCCCCCCCCGAGACTATAGAAGTGTCTCTGAGGAGGAATATCTAATCTAGTAAACTACTTGTATTTTTGTGTTCCAACAATCTCCCCCTAAATACAGGTAGTATAGATTAGCGAACATTGATGTCTTCAACTAATGATGATGATGACCTTGAAGCTCTCTCTTCCGAATAAACCTCGACATTGATCTTTTGCTCTGAGCTTGGTATGCAGCATCGTTGAAGATAAGCAATGAGATGCTTGGTATCACAATGTTCCAACAAATTACAACATTCCTTAATCATATTTTCATGGAAGCCCCTGCATCATGATTTATACTTTTCGTGTTCCAACAATCTCCCCCAAAGGGTAGATCATTCGGGTCTTCCAATGTAAGGCAACCGAATTTTGTATCTTTGAGCTCCAATGAATAGGTTCTAGCATTTTTATAATGCTCGAAGTTCCGGTCATTTATTTATCATATACAAAACTCTACTTATCAATGCTTGATATTCAACATCCATCTCTAGCTGCTTGAAAAACATCTGATCCAATAAATCTTCCAATGTCACTTGGGATGTTCTGGTGAGTAATTAGAGGTTTGGGTGTAGCTTTGACTTTTCTTGAAGATATCTCCTATAATACTATTGTCAAAGTCTTCTGGTTTGCATGACTCCCAAGTAGACGAGGCATTAAACATATCAGTTATCAGTTGATACTTTATCTTCAATCGTTTGATCATTCATTCATTGTAGAAGATATCTTGTATTGATGTTTAAGCCCTTTCGTCATATTCCTCGATACTTTCAGCACTAGACTTACCAGATGCTGATGATACTTCCTCGGATTATCAACCGTTGGATTTTTCATCTTACACCCCTAACTCCTTATCTTCTGCAACTGACCCATCTTTATCCAACTCCTACTTTGACCTTATTCCCCCTTCATGTAACTTAGCCTAACATACTTTAGCTGCTTCCCTTTCATCTTCTTGCACAACATCTTCAAAAACACCTTTCGGAATTAACTCTGTGGAGTGTTCTTCGACATCTTCAACAGGTTTTGATTAGCATGAGAGTTTTTGTGATTGTTGGTGAGATGATGTAGATTGTTCCATGTTTGTAGTACCAGCAGCTATTGAAGATTTCAATCTCGTATGCCATTTCTCCCCCTCAGAATGATCCTAATAAGGATTATCCTGATGAAGGCATCGAGATAGGTTTCGGCAAGTTTGTTTGTCCATTATTTCTATGGGGTTTTAATAGGGTTCAGATACAGATGAAACCTTTAATTAAACCGAAAGGTTATCTGTGTATCTTCCTTGGAGCAGTTGGAATGAGTGCTGTTGATGTTGTAGATGTGGTAATTTTTTGGTAGTCTTCACTGTGGATGTTGATGATGTATGAGTTTTTGTAGTTGATGGTGCCTGTGATGTAGGTATTGTTGTAATTGTTGATGTTGTTGTTGTTGTTTTTTGTTGTTGTTGTTCATGTTGTTGTTACTTCTTCTGTTGGTACTGATGATGATGATATGGCGATGTGGTCTTCTCTTCCTTGGTAATCAGTAACTAACCGAGCTTACATAGAGTAGTCATTAGCGAACTTGTCGATGTAACAACACATGATACATGACTTGTTTGACCGGCTTTCAGAGCTGGCGTGATGTTAACTCTGGCCGGATTTTCGGGTGATCCTCGTGAAGATTCTTTAGAAGAATCCACTACGCCCGTTCCGAAATCCACAGAAGGATTTGTAGAAGCATCATAAAATGAGTTGGTTTAACTCAGAGGTCCTAATATAACTACTGTTGTCAAACTTCTTCTACGTCCTAAGCTTCTTTCAAATTGTTTAAGCTCCGACCCACTTATCATCTCCATCATTTTCATCCATACGATCACTTCACTTCCTATCCAACAATCTATCCTTATTTTCCTTAAAAGGTTCACATTTTCACTTGATTCACCCTCTTTTCCTGCCATAAGGCATCCAATTTCGCACCTTCGTTATTTTTCTCAAGATTTTCTACTCACATAGAAACGATATCACCCATAAGTTCCTCCAACTCTGTATATCCACTTGACATTTTCTTTTTAGCTCATTTTCTTTAGTCATTACATGACTTCTATTTCTGTGATGTCTCCAACGTATGCTTACATTTTATATCTCCCCTTCTTATCCTAATTTGGCGCTAGACACAACTTTCCTATGCATTTCACGGGTAGGTCCGCTCGGTTCTGTGCTTTCCATAGAAACGCTAGCTACCCGTACAAACTCCGTTACTACTTTCGTGTTTTAAGCAGCAAGATACAATAACACTCTTAAGATATAGATAATGCTTATGTGTTGTAGCATTAGGTCTTTGCTGAGATGTAAAAACATCTATTCATCAACTCTTCAACGATGAGCTTGATGACCTTCACGAAAGGTACAAATGGTTCTCCCTTCTTCTTCGACTTCTTTTGCAACAGTGTTGTGAATTCAAAGATGTAGGTGTCCACATTTTGTTGCAAGAGTTGTAGGTTTGTTGTCTTCCGCGAGTTGGATGTGGTGCCAGACTTGTTGAAGATACGTGATAATGTTGGAAACAATGTAGTGATTGCGGGAAATATGGAATGATTTTTGAGAAGTTTAACGATTGTGGAGTGATCACAGTGAAAGGATTTTGGGATAAACCGATGGTTAAGAAACTCCAATCTTGAGAAATTCCTTTTCTGGAAGAAGTTCTTCATCAGTGATAATGGAAAACTTCATTGACTTCTTCCTGAATTTGTTGTGGTGATTGTTCTTGTTCTTGAGCCATTTTTGTGAGATGTGATTTTGAAACTGATTTGATATCTGATAAGTACCTGGATAAATTTAAATTCATTTATTTCACTCTGTCTGTTTTTATATGCTCTGTCATTTCTTTTTTGAGCATATTTCATTTCATTTTCTTTTCTTATGCTTTCTTGCTTTTATAGCATAAGCGCATGCTCTTTTCTTTTCACATGCGATTTAATTCTCTTTGTCTATTTTTGTTTTTCCTCACCAAAAGTTTTTTTGTCGTGATACTTTTTCTAAAGATTAGAAGGTTTAGAGATAACGTTGTTTTAGATTGCCCATGCATTAAAAATATACGTTTATCTAACCTTTTTGAAGTTTTGGGAAAAAGTATCAACCTTTGTTTCAAACTTAAGTAATCTAGTTCGTACTAGATAACTTGTTCTAGAAAAACATTTACAAAGATGATTTAATTGCACGAGCGTGAGATTTCTTGAAAAATGACGAAACTTTGAACTCTCTATTACGTTGCCTAGTTAAAGGAGTCCATTATCAGCTTTTAGGTGATAACTATTCATAATAACTATCTTGAAGATGAGAAGTTATTAGTTAAGTCAAATACAAGTCGTCTCAAAAGAGCTTTTTGTTACATAAGAGTGAGATTTCCCGAAACATATCAAAACCTTGAATACTCTATTACGTTGCGTAGCTAAAGGGATGCATTATCAGTTTTTACATGACAACTAGCCCTAATAACCACCTTGAAGATGAGATACTCTTGGTTATGACAGTGTCGAGTTATCTCAAAACCATTTGAATAAACAAATTTGAGTGAAAAACATTTCAAGGTTGCATGAATTGTTTTTAAGGTTAAAATTCATAGCATTGTCAACCGAGAAACAATTTAAATATGAATCCATCAAAATCATTCATTCTCATTGACATATAAAATGCCATTCACAAAGTGTATATTTTACAAGGTGCAATTATAGAAAAGTCTAATTATTTTAATTAAACATATGCATCTCGAACTACTGAAAGGTAATTTCTAGATACAATCCTAGTCTAATCAATATTAAACTAATCATATGCAGTTTGTATTCGCAAGTTTGAAATCTTCCTTTCAGACAAAGTTTAATATTTCTCATTTTAAAATATGATTTTTAAACTTGAGAAATACATGTTTTTGTTACAAATGTGCTCAATTATGAAATTTTTATATTTTTGAAAAATAAATTTGACAAAAATTTAAGTTTCTAAACAAGTGATGACATTTTAGAAAATCTTTCGATCAAAATATTACTTTGTCAAAATTAAGAAAAATACTTATAGGAGTTTTTATAAAGTATAATACTCTAAAAAGTCTTATAAATATTTTTGAGAATTTTGGGAATGTGACATTTAGAAATGATGGGTTACAAAATTTTGTAAGATTGCTCTTGCAATGAGACCGTTTAATTTCCCATTTTCTTTCCAAAACATGATCTCAGCATTATATCTTAGTCATTAAACCACAAGAATTTTATCAAGACTCCTTATATCGCAAACCAATATTGATCATAGTGTATTCCCTAAAACGCAACCCTAACAAGTTATTTTCTATTAATGTGATGCATAACAGAGTATGAAATACATAACAAAGATATAAAACAATAAGTTAAAGATGTTTGAAAACTCATTTTTGCAGTGGAAACACTAGATTCAAGAAAACAATGATTTTTCAAGTATTTTGTGAGTGAGAGAGGGTTGTGATAGTCTAAAAGGTTTGTGTGTTTTTCTCGCAAAGGGGCTGGGTGAGTTAATAACTCTTTTAAAATTTTGAACATTTTAATTTTGACCCAGCTTTACGAGAGTTTTGGGCTAGGGGAGGGTTCAAAGATAGTTTTAACAATTTAATCAAAACTCCCCCTTGGTTTAAGCTCACATTCACACAAAGACCTTTTTGTTAACATTATTCATTTAACAAAGTTTTTGAAAACATTTTAGTTCAGGTAAATGAACGTTTGTGTTATATCAAAAATGTTTAAATGAAATCGATCATAAAAGTCCTTTTTGTTAACTTTTATTTTTCAACAAGTTTCGAAAACATTTTAGTTCAATGAACTTTTGTGTTATATCAAAAATGTTGAAATAAAATTTATCGTAAAGTTCTTTTTGTTAACCTTTTATTTTAACAAGTTTTGAAAATATTTTAGTTCAAATAAATGAACTTTTGTGTTTTATCAAAATGTTGAAATAAAGTCTATCACTCCCCCTCGAAGTGATGGTATTTTCCCAACTTTTTAACAACATTTTTCTCATCATTTTTTCATTGTAACAACATTTTACGATTTAAGTTTTCCAACAACTTTTAACAACTTATTCTTTGATTTGAAAAACAAACTTCTCAATTTCTCCCCCTCAAAAATAGCGTAAGATTTTAAGCTGTTTTTGACCTATTGATGAGGTGTGTAGCATTGTTTTTGAAATTTTATTCTTGCTTAAGTTAAAAAAGATCATATTAATAATCATAAAAACTACTCAAGACTTTGTTTATCATGAGCAAAACATTTTTGAAAAGGTTTTATAAAAAACTTTTTGAAAAATCTTGTATAATTTTGCTCATGATAATTAAGAAGATTTCTCTTCTTTTTTGAAGGATTAACGCACTGAAGTGTACGTTCAGGGTCCTTTCTTGATAAATTGCGGGTGTTGATCTGTGATTTAATCAACAACCATAGTGAGTAATGAAATTACCCGATTGTTTTACCAGATTTACTTATACTCGTATTGACTGCTACTTTGTTGACTTCTTTGACCTTATCGTCATCGTTATCACTCATGCTTGCCTTTCCTAGACAATGTCGTAGATTAGCAAATGTTTCCCGTGGCAAAGCTTTGGTGATGAAATCGGAAATTTGGTAGTCATTTTTGACGAAGTACAGTTCCACATTCCGTCTATCTACATGTTCATTGATGAAATGAAATCTGACTGCAATGTGCTTTGTGTGAGAGTTCTGGATAGTGTTGCAAGAGATGGCAATGGCACTTTGCGACTCACAATAAATTGAGATTTTATCGAAGAAGAAACCATAGACCGTCAATTGTGTCTTCATCCATAGCACTTGTGCACAGCAACTGGAGAGAGATAAGTATTCAGCTTCTGTAGTAGATAATGCAGAGTGATTATGCTTTTTTGAAGACCAGCTGATTAACTTTTCCCACGAATAATAATAATACTCTGCACGAATTTCTCCAATCAATGTTCATCGACCCAATAAATCCCTCAACAAGTATGTATCCTTGGCACGAACCCATGTGACTGATGTCCAAATAGTAGATAAATCCCTCTAAGAGTATACTATTTCTTCCCCTAATATGCAGCCTCTGAATTACTTTTGTGATCAATTTGATAACCTACATAATCTTCATCTAGAATAGACAATTAGTTCGAAACCAGAATCTTTCAGATGCACAAGGCCCCATGTACATGGTTCCTTTTAGATACCGAAAGATCCATTTTTACAATAGTAATGTGCTTTTCCATTGGCCTTGATTGGTAACGGGCACACATGCGGATATCAAAATGAACATCAAGCTTACTAGATGTAAGATACATGAGTGAACCAATCATACTATGGTAGATTGTAGCATAAGCTGGTTTACCTTGTTTATCTTCATCTAGTTTAGGCTTGTAGATTGTTTCACTTCAAAATTTTCCAATATTTCCATTGTGTATTTGTTTTGATAAATTAAGATAGCATGAGGAGTTTTGTAAATTTTTAGTCCCAAGAAGAATTTTAACTCTTCCATCATGCTCCTTTTAAATTTCTGTCGGATGATATTTTCAAAGTTTTTGCAAAATCTAGGATTTTTCGATCCAAAAATAATATCACCGACATAAATTTAGATTAGTATGATGTTGTCACCTTTTTTTAAGAACAAAGTTTGGAACGATTGAACCTTTGACGAATTTGTATTTGAGCAGCTATTCTAACAACACCTTGTACCATGCTGTTGATGCTTGCTTGAGTCCATAAACGCCATTGTTGTGGACATAAACATCATCTGAGCTGTCTGGATCAATAAAGCCATCTGGTTGACTCATCTACACCTCTTCATCTAACTCCGCATACAAAATGACCATTTTCATATCCATTTGGTATACGATGAAAGATTTATGAGTTGCATGAGCCAAAAATAAGCGTTTTGCTTCGATCCTTGCTACTGGTGCAACTGATTCATCAAAGATAATTCCTTCTTCATGTGTAACCTTTAGCAGCTAGGCGAGCCTTGTTGTAGATTACTTCCCCGTCTTCATCTAACTTTTTCTTCAGAATCCATTTCAATACAATTGTGAATTTCCAAGAGGTTAAGGAACCTTTCTCCAAATGTCATGGTGTATGAATCTATTAACTTCTTCTTGCATTGTGATAATCCATATGGTATCTGCAAGTGTTTCTTTGACATTGGCAGGTTCTTCTTGACTCAGGAAGAAATTGTAGAAATAGAAGTCTAGTGTAGCACTTCTTGTTTGAACGGGTTGAGAAGGATTTCCAATCGTTTGTTCTAAAGGGTGATCTTGATTCAATCTTCTTCTTTGTGGATGTGGTTGGTAAAACATATGCATGTTTGAAGGATTAACATATCATGTCTCAAAAGGTTCATCGACCTCAACATAGGGAGTCGCGAATGTATATATGAACGGTTCCTCTTCAGACGATGCATGAGTAATTTCTTGATCATCAAAATTCTGGTAGGAGGTTGGAGTTGTATTGTTTGAATAAAGTTCTTGTTGAATCTTTGTTGTAGGAGGGGTATCTGGTACTTGATCAACATGTTCATAGGTAGTTGTTGATGAACCGGATACTGGAGAAGGAATGTCTTCTTGAGGATTAACTTCAATAATTGGAGTTGCAGCGGATAATGTTGACATCTTCATCCTATTTCCTCTACATGATTCATTATAGAAATTTTCAAACAAACCATCTAACTCTTCCTTTTGATTCCTATTAAGCATTGGTGTTGATGATTTCTGGTTTAGTACGAGTCCTGAACCGTGTTGTTCAGAAGTCATGAGATGATGACTAATTAAGTTTGCTCCCCCTCAATTAGGCCATTCAATGTAAAGAGCTTCTTCAAAGACTTATGAAGTTTTTGAATTGGCTCCCCCTCAAACTAACCATCTCCATTTATAGATTCAAAACTTTAAATTCATGATCAAGTTTGAGGGTCTTGATTTCAACCGTCTTCTTCTTCATTTGAATTAATCCAGTTAAACCGATCCAATGAAGTTCCAAATAATATACCAAGTTATGATCATCCAACTACGGTATCTCACTATTCGTAACCGAGTAACTTCGAAATAGAGCGAACAAACATGGTATCCCTGTATTGTTAACTCACTGCATGTACACTGATTGATGCCAAACCACCTAACTTATATTGACCAACTAATGGTCAACAAAGTCAAATAGCCTAGGTCAATGCTCCGGGTAATATAAGGTATCACCAGGTCGTTAAGTCCCGTTGAAATGTGAATTGTAACTTTAGCGTATTAGTGATCGGGTAATTATTCACAGAAAAGGGTTATGATCAGAATTATTTAGAAATTATTAACAAATATAGCTTAGGAAAGCTAAGTGATTGATTACGGGAATTTGGATTACGAAGATTTGAGCTAAAAACCTAAAAATGTACGTTTTAATTAAAAAAAACGTATACAGACGAACAAACCAAAAAGTACAACTGAAGGACTGGAAGGGGTAAAAGTGTAAATTTGATATTTTTACAATCCTAATAATTAAAGAAAATTTTAAGAAAAATAAAAATTATTTTTACACTATTTAATTATTTAATATTAATTAATTACTAATTATCTATTTAATACTAATTAAACTAATTAGAATTATTAAAAATACTAAAAAGACTTAGAAAATTAAGAAAAATTTTATAAATCTAATTAACCATCATGGGAATCCTAAAAAATTATAGAAAGTTAATTTTATGTATTTTTAAGCTAATTAATTAATTATTATTCTAATTATTTATTAATTACTAATTAAACTAATTATATTATAAAAAATAGAAAATGAACAGTAAAAATTCTAGAAAAATTTATGAAAATGTTTTAACTAAAATAAAAGCTAGAAAAATTATAAAAACTAGGTTATACTATATAAAATCTAATTATGCTATTTAATTGATTAATATTAATTAAAACTAAATTAAACTAAAATTAATTAGAAATACCACTAAAAGACAAAATAAAAATCTGGAAAAATTTGTAAAATTATTTTAACCTAAAATCTAATTTCTAAAAATATAAAAGTGATATATTACTTAGGAATTAATTAAAAAGAAAATTAAATTGATAAATCCTATTAAATAGAAGCTATCACTATTTTTAAAGTTGATTTTTTGGGATTTTTTTCTTTTTCTAAACTAATTATAAGCTAAAAATAAGTACTTTTAATAAAAACACTTTCACTACACCCCTGGAAATAAGCACTTGAAGTGCTTATTAACCTCACAGTTGACTTTTGTTGACTGTGAAGGATTTTTAAGCTCAAATGGAAGATGTGGGGTCCACAATGGTATTTTATGGTTTCTCTGAGTCCAATGAACAACAATAAGCAAGTTTTAAGCAAATGAATGGCCTGAATAAGCCAAAAATCTCAAATAAGCACTTTGCTTATTACTACTGATGCAGTTTTTTGGGACAAGGTTTAGGGGCCAAATTAGGTGGGGTCCACAAGTCACAAGGTCAAAGGAATGATCAATGAGTCAACCCTGGTAGGAGGGGGGTTGATTGGAACCAAAATCAAAGGTCTTGGACCACTGTAGTGGCCACAAACCACCACAAAAGGTGGTGGTGTGAGGGTGATCTGCTGAGACAGGGCAAGTGATGAGGCGAAAAATGATCCGTTTTTAGGGGGTCATTTAAGCCCGAATCCGACTTTATTTGATCAAATATTGCCCTAAATCGTTCCTTTTGTGATTTTAGGTGTTTGGAGAGTGAATTCTGGAAAAGAGGCTATTTTGGACGTTTTTGGAGCATAAAGTGAAGAAAACGACAAAGTACCAAAAATCCAAGCTGGAAATACAAGGTGACGGCGTCAAGAGTTTGCTCTTGACGGCGTCAGACATGAAGATTAATTTACCGTAGCTGGTGACGGCGTCAGATGGAGTTATGACGGCGTCAAAGTGGCCAAGATTAATTTACCGTGGGTGGTGACGGCGTCACATAGGCCGTCACGATTGGATCTAGGGCGTCCGAGGAAGTGTATGGCGGCGAGTTGACGGCGTCAGATTTAACTCTTGACGCCGTCAGGACGATTTTCCTATATATAGTTTTCTAGTTTTTTTCATAAAAAGGGAGAAGTTTTGGTGAAACCCTAAAGACGATTTTGGTGCCTCTTTTACAGGTTTTTCAAGGGTTCCAAACCCTTGAAACCTTGCATTGTAATTGAGATAAGTATACTCTTAATTCAATCAATATGTCTATGTGTTGGTTGTTTATCTTTTGTTCTTATCTTAATTCTACTATGCTAGGCTAGATCTCTCTTGTGTTTGCTTAGATCTAATGAAACCTAGATGTTGATTATGTGTTGATTACTTGTCTATTCTTGTTTTGAATGAATGATTTATATGTTAGGCTTAAGAAAACTGGCAGATCTCCAAATGGTAACATGCTTGAACGTCTTAAGAAACATGAACCGAGGCGTACTAGGTCTTTATTGGTTGTATTTAATGCATGAGCCACTGTTTACAATCCCTATAGTTGTGCTGGGTCATGGTGTAGGAGGAGATAAGAGCTCATAGAGTTGGGGAGTTATGTATGCCACTCCACGAATGGTATTAAGGAATACAACCCGTCATTCATACAAGTGTAACAAGTAATTAACATGTAAAAGATATCTAGGGAGTAATGAAGTCTAAGTAAACACAATTTCTCCAATTACTGCTCACAACCTTAGTTTAATTAGTTTAATTTTATTTTTATTGTTTTATTTTGATTGCATCTTAGCTTTGGGTTAGTTGATTAGCAACTAATTCCGCCCACTCTTTCAAAACCCGAGATTTTAATTGCTTTCATAAAAATATAAAAATACAAAAATAATCATCTCTCACCTCTAGAACTATTAATTAGGTTTTCTAATCCTAGCGACACTATTCCTAAGCTGAACGATCAATCCCCCGGTACTTGTCACTATACTATACTACAACGATCAGGTACACTGCCTGGTGGGGGTTGTAAGCCTCGCGAGATCCCTCGAGAGGTAAAGCAAGGTGCGATTCCCACGCATCAAGTTTTTGGCGCCGCAGCCCGGGGAATAGTTATTGTCTAGGTTAGGATTTCTTTTTATTAGGTCTACTTGCTAGATTCCTTTCTAGTAAGATTTTTTATTTTTATTTTTAGGTCTTCTTTAGTCTATCTTACTTCTTTGTGTTCTTTGTTCGTAAACAATTTCGATGGATAACAATAACATTGATCGCTCGATTCCTGTTATTCGTGTTTTTCGTCGTAGGATTTTCCAAATGCCCGTCCCACTTCCTTTAGCAGAAAATGAGAACCCACCTAACCTGTCACCCAACCACCACTTTGACAATAATTCTGAGTTAAAAGAGTCTGATCATGATGATGACCATAGGGCTAGTCCTTTTTACTATTCAGACTCCGATGAGGATCTTGATGATGGTGATGTGATTAATGAGGATAGAATGGAAGAAGAAGTAAACCCTCTTAGATATGTTGACCCTAGAACTAGGATTGAGTGCGATAGTTCATTTAACATGCAATTCCCTTGTAAGATTGGATTTAAGAGCTTTAACGCCTATCTCAACTCATCTCTTCCCATGAACATAATCTCACGTAATGAATACAATAAAATCATGGTAGATGAGTTAGAATACAAAGGAGAAAACATTGTGGCTAGGACAATACCATTACATGTGTTTGTAGGAAGTTTGGTTTATCTTGTTGAGTTCATGGTTATGGAGAATCTAGGAGAATTTATTGATGATAAATTGACCCAAGTTGTGTTTGGAAGACCTTTCAAACGGTTGACCAACCTCGATGAAAAACTCATAGAAGGGTTAATTACATTCTCGGATGGGGATGAAGAATTTGTCTATCAAATGCCCCGCACACACCCTAGGTTCAAGGATTTCTCCATGGAAAAGTGTAGTAGGTATCCGCCTATGGAAATGCTAAGTGAGAATGATAAGAGGAAAGGACTTAAGTACACGTATGAAAAGAATAAAAGATATTATCGCGGGTGCTTAGATTTAGGTGACGAATACAAGAAAGATGAGGCGACTATTAGATGGCTCACACTTGGTTACGTGAGCATAAGCGATACACGTTAACCCACGACTTTGAGTCTAGCTACAAGACTCGTAAATAAAGAAAAGCGCTTCTTGGGAGGCAACCCATGTTTTGTGTGATTTTAATTGTTTGATTGTTATTTGCTTCCGTATGCATGTTTTATTTTTATTGTTGGTTGATCATGTTTCTCAATTAAAATGTGAAATACTTTATTATGTTGTTTAGCCTAGTCTTAACTTCAACCTAAAGGTATTTTTGCAAAAGATAAGTGTAAGGGGAAACCCCAAATATGTTTTTAAGAAACAAACCAATCATGATTATCCACAATATTTAATGAACATGTATATTCGTATTTGTTAGAGTCAAATGCTTGTATTGAGTCATAATGAAGTTTTGCAGGATTTTCCAGGAAGTAGGACAAGATTTTTTCCAGAAATTTTCCGGAAACTTAACATAAAGATTTCTGCAGGTCCATTCTGACGGCGTCAGGAAATTGCTCTTGACGGCGTCAGGAGTTAAAAATCTGGAAATTTTACCGGTTTTGTTTTTCTAACGGAGTCTTATGGTTTTTGTGAATTATTAAGTTTTATAATCTCCAGGAAATCTGCAAACTTCATTCCACAAGCATTATATCTTATTTTGTTTTCTAGGATTTAGTAACTTATATAGGATACCGCCGATTTTACGCGAGGTTGCCTTGTCTATTGTTGTCAGGATTTATAGGTTATTTGTGACAAGAAGATGATTTATATTCTGGAAGGGAAGCTTTGATTGTTCGTTTTCTTGGAAGAAGATTTAACCTGGCCAACTAAAATCCATACCGAGCGAATCAGGGGAGTATTTGATTTCATTCTCTTTACTTTTTAACTTTTACATTCTTTACTTGAACATTGGGGACAATGTTCATCTTAAGTGTAAGGGGAGGGTAAAAAGATGATACCTTACATATGCACTTTCGCTTGAGTTTGTTTTGTTTGATAGTAGATGAGTAATAAAACTACGAGAAATACTTGTTAGTGTAATTTTAGCGCCAAATTTAAAATTTTTTACAACATTTAGGAGTGAAACTTTAGCCATAGCAAGCGTCTCATGGATAGGAGATTGTATGACTAGCACATAACCGTATATTCAGAAAAATTTTCCACCCAAAAATGTGAGGTTCGCCTTTAGATTTGATAGGAAAAAACATTCATTATTAGTGCTTATGAGTGTACCGGTAGCATTTAGATTCTAGAACTTGCGTTAGTGATGCATCCCGAGACCGCTAGTGAGACTACATTTGTGTAGTAGGATTTACTACATGATAAGAGGCATTAGGATCACCCTTGTGTTAAACCCGTATTATAATTACTTGACCATTTAAGTCATATTATTTGGCTAGTTAAGTCAACTAATTTTTCCCACACCCTTTGCGTTGTACTCATTTTTAGTACACGATACCCCTAGTACACCCCTCCGAGCCTATCTTTTCGTTTCTAACTTTAAGCATTTTACTTAAAGGAAGAATTTGTTACACCCCACTTAAATGTACAACCAAATCGCCTTAGCCTTCCGTGTATGCGCTCATTTTTAGTGCATTATTGTTATTTGTTAAACCCTAAGTTAACTTTCTAATTGATTACATGGTTGCTAAGTCGAGTCATATCCTTGTACATATTGTTTTGGGACGATTGGGACTCATGGGTAAGTACTTATTTTATGGAGTAATGGGGAAGAACATCACTTATTACCCCCATATGTACGTTAATCTTAAAAAGTGCTCCAAGTGTTTTGATTTTCTTAATTCGAGTCATTAGAATAGTTTAATGTAAAGTATGTAAAGATTCAAGTGTAAGGGGAGTGCTCAAACCCCTATGATGTATTATTTTGGATGGTAGGGTAAGAGTGTATGCAAAAAAAAAAAAAAAAAAAAAAAAAAAAAAAAAAAAAAAATCGAAAAAATCAAGAAAAAGAAAAAAAAAATAATAAAAAAAAAAGAGAAAAAAACATACGGACTACCATCCCGTTTTTATTTTATGTTCATTTTATGTTTTTGTTATTTTTCATTTATTAGCTTAAGTCGAGTCTAGTCTTGGCTTAGCAACGCCATCTTGTACATGTAATTTACTAAGATTGTTAACTCGCCACCAGTAAAACTTCCTTTATCCAACAAAACCGTGTAATTCATATCCCTACACCTAACGTTATAACCCTTTAAAAAGACCTCTTTGATAGTTTATCCTAGGTGCTTACGCCATGTGGTGGAGGTTTGATCCTTTCCCAAGCCTATGGTAATCTATTTTGCTATGACAGGTAGTGAGAGATATCTTCCATTTCCATAATGTTATATTACTTTATTACACCCGAGAGATGTGAGTATCTAAACACTATTTGTGAGGTGCTTGTGTATGACCTCCGTGCTTGTCTATTGGTCTTTAGTGGAACGATTATTTGTTGTAATTACTTTTATATTAGTGTTAAATGACCCCTAACTTGTCTTTTGAGTAGAATAAAAGCTCATTTGCTTGAGGACAAGCAAATCTCAAGTGTAAGGGTATATGATGAGGCGAAAAATGATCCGTTTTTAGGGGGTCATTTAAGCCCGAATCCGACTTTATTTGATCAAATATTGCCCTAAATCGTTCCTTTTGTGATTTTAGGTGTTTGGAGAGTGAATTCTGGAAAAGAGGCTATTTTGGACGTTTTTGGAGCATAAAGTGAAGAAAACGACAAAGTACCAAAAATCCAAGCTGGAAATACAAGGTGACGGCGTCAAGAGTTTGCTCTTGACGGCGTCAGACATGAAGATTAATTTACCGTAGCTGGTGACGGCGTCAGATGGAGTTATGACGGCGTCAAAGTGGCCAAGATTAATTTACCGTGGGTGGTGACGGCGTCACATAGGCCGTCACGATTGGATCTAGGGCGTCCGAGGAAGTGTATGGCGGCGAGTTGACGGCGTCAGATTTAACTCTTGACGCCGTCAGGACGATTTTCCTATATATAGTTTTCTAGTTTTTTTCATAAAAAGGGAGAAGTTTTGGTGAAACCCTAAAGACGATTTTGGTGCCTCTTTTACAGGTTTTTCAAGGGTTCCAAACCCTTGAAACCTTGCATTGTAATTGAGATAAGTATACTCTTAATTCAATCAATATGTCTATGTGTTGGTTGTTTATCTTTTGTTCTTATCTTAATTCTACTATGCTAGGCTAGATCTCTCTTGTGTTTGCTTAGATCTAATGAAACCTAGATGTTGATTATGTATTAATTACTTGTCTATTCTTGTTTTGAATGAATGATTTATATGTTAGGCTTAAGAAAACTGGCAGATCTCCAAATGGTAACATGCTTGAACGTCTTAAGAAACATGAACCGAGGCGTACTAGGTCTTTATTGGTTGTATTTAATGCATGAGCCACTGTTTACAATCCCTATAGTTGTGCTGGGTCATGGTGTAGGAGGAGATAAGAGCTCATAGAGTTGGGGAGTTATGTATGCCACTCCACGAATGGTATTAAGGAATACAACCCGTCATTCATACAAGTGTAACAAGTAATTAACATGTAAAAGATATCTAGGGAGTAATGAAGTCTAAGTAAACACAATTTCTCCAATTACTGCTCACAACCTTAGTTTAATTAGTTTAATTTTATTTTTATTGTTTTATTTTGATTGCATCTTAGCTTTGGGTTAGTTGATTAGCAACTAATTCCGCCCACTCTTTCAAAACCCGAGATTTTAATTGCTTTCATAAAAATATAAAAATACAAAAATAATCATCTCTCACCTCTAGAACTATTAATTAGGTTTTCTAATCCTAGCGACACTATTCCTAAGCTGAACGATCAATCCCCCAGTACTTGTCACTATACTATACTACAACGATCAGGTACACTGCCTGGTGGGGGTTGTAAGCCTCGCGAGATCCCTCGAGAGGTAAAGCAAGGTGCGATTCCCACGCATCAGCAAGTTTCTTGCCCTGCAACTAACTTTGAGGCCTGGTGGGCCCTACTAAACAAATTCCATAAAATCTAGAAAAATTCTTAAAAATCAACAAAGTGATGAAGATTGAGCTTGTAAAATCTTAGACCCTAGAACCTTATACCAAACAAGTTACAAACCTCCAAAGTTTGATCAAAATCCACTTAGACAGCTTTTGACTTTTAAAGAGAACTAAGCACTTTGACTTTTGTGAACTTTGGCTTGATCTAACTAACTGAAATCATGTTTGTAAGTTAAATTAGGACTGAATTACGTTAAAACACAAACTTATCTAATGAAATGAAAAGATTTGGGACTCAAAAACCACCACAGTTAACTGTGGTGGTGGAATTTTGGTAAATCTGACTTTTGCAAACTTTTGTACCAAGTCACTTGTTCCCCTGAGCCTTTATACACCCATACAACTGATAGAAACAAATAGATGCACAATTACACAGCTTGAACACACCATACAAGTTACAACCAAACACCCCTTTAAAAACAGTTAATGAAGAGATTCTGAATTAAAGCAACATAAACTACAACCTACTGATGTAAACTAAGATAATAGACAATAACTAAGTATATGAGAAAGCAACAAACAACTAAACTATATAAGAGAATGAAAATCAAAGGTGAAGCTTACATAAGCTTTCCAAGCTAACTGATTGAGAACCAAGGGACCAAATTAACCAATCCTATGCCCTCCCATGAGGTACCTAACCCACAGCCATCCTTGATTCACTGTGCTCCTTGCTCATTCATTAAGTGATCACCAATTTTTTATTTATTTATTTTTTATTTTTTCTTGATTTTTAGTAATTATTAAAAACTGATTTAAGATAGTTTACACAAGCTGATAAAGCTTATAAAACCTTTTTATATGTGTTTGTGAGAGCTTCTGAGTAGATTAAACATACATTAGATTACTTGATTAGAACTTGAGATTTGGAAATGAGACTTTGAAAAGTGAAAAATGAGAATTAACTTAAAACCAAACTTTCATTAATAATAAAAGGTACAAATACATTGAAAATAAACTGAAACTACATAAAAACTAGAAAATTACACACACAAAGCTTCTATGAGCTTTTCTATATATAACGACCTAAAAAAAATGCCTAAGGTCTTCCACATGGCTTTCTTTTGAAAACTGGGAGTCCCACATGTCTTGCCTTGACCTTCTGACCAAATCCCAACCGTCAATTTGATCTTCAAGCCATCCTAGCCATTGATTGGCTTTTCCCGCCCAAAATACTTTATAGGGAAATACTGAGTGGTATTGGTGAGGGTTTGGTGATACATTTATGGTGGTGGAGTTGTTAGGTGAAGGAATTTATTGTGGGTGGCTTTTGGTTGGAAAAAGGTGAGGAGGGGGGGGGGATTCTATCCCTGGTTTTGCGCGGCTTGGTTGGGAAGAAGAAAGAGTTGACTGGGTCAACTCTGGGTGGGGGATTATTAAAAAGGTGTGGGCTCGGGTTTTATTTGAGGTGGACTGGGCCTAAGGGGTTGGTGATGGGCTTGGTTTGGTTTTTGGTTTAAATAAGAAAAGGGCCCGGATGGTTAAGCTAAGTGCACAAGGACCATTCTTGTAATTTTAGGAAAGATGAAGGACTGAAATGGTAACTTTCCAAAAGTGCTCAAAAGGGTTAGTATTGCCAATATCCATAACTTCAAGAACCATTTTAGTATTTTTCCAATTTTCAAAATTCCAAAACTTCCCAGGGACCATTTATGCCATTTTTGGATTTTTCAGGGACTAAATACGTAACTTTGGAAAACTTGCAACCCAAATGTAATATTTTGTGAAATTAACTTTCAAAACCTTTGGTTGACTTTTTCTTTCAAAATAAATGCATAGGGACTAAAATTGACAAGTTTTGAAACTTGGGGGACTGAAACTGCCAATACTGCAAACTTTGTACGCTTTTTCTTTGTTTTTGCACATTTTGCTTTTAAAACACATAAAACACAATCCCTGGGATATTTTAAGTATTTTGATATCTTTTTAATTGTTTTTGTGCGTTTTGGCAGTTTAAATATATCAAAAACGATGAGTGTTTGAGCACTCATCAATCTCCCACACTGAACTATTGCTAGTCCCTAGCAATATTTTTAGAAAACTTGATGGATTTTAAACTCTTTACCAAAAGCCATCACTTCTGGAGTAGCCAGGGCCCAGGTGTAAGAACTGTGGCACACCTGATAACCGTGTGATTTTGAGCAAACCACCAGCTTCCAACGGATTTGTTAAGTCTTTACCAAGATCCGTTTGCTCCTGGACTAGCCAGCATCTTGATGGACCTAGTCAACATCTTGGTGAGCTGATTACCAATTATGGATTTTCCACGGCCTTTACCACAAGCCATAATCTTGCGGGCTAGCCAACTCATTTGTTTTCGGGGAGTTGATGAACCATACAATTTTGGGCAAATTGCCAGCCGTCAACGGATTTGATTTATCTTTACCAAGAGCCGTTTGCTCCTGGATTAGCCAATCCCTTTTGTCGCTTAGACAAGGCGGACTGATTACCACAAAAATTTTGAAATAAAGTGAAAAATTTTTGAAAATTTTGGCCAAAAACGGGGGTACTTGAAAGGATTTGCTTAAAATTCGATAGAATTTCCCCCCCCCCCCCCCACACTTAGAAATGAATATTGTCCTCAATATTCAAAGTCCCGGCTATTATGCCGAAGCTATGAACGTAAAAAGCCAAGATTCGAATCTAACTGCGGAAATACCAATTTCACTTTATTTCTATATATACAACTTTTTTTTTTTTTTTTTTTTTTTTTTTTTTTTTTTTGTAGTTAGAACTTTATGTACATTTTTTCTCAAACAGCAGGAGGTTGGCCATTCCCCCACACTAAGTGGTAGAAAATAGAAAGAATCAGAGATACGGGTGAAAACCCGTATTGTTGCTAATTTTTGGTCATTGAGTCGCTAGCTTGACTCTATCCCCGAATTCAATTGTCCTTGGGGAAAGTTTGGAGATCCGGGACGACCATGGATGGTACGTCCTCTCCAAAGTAGTGCTTTAACCGATGTCCATTCACTTTGAAGTTAGGACCGTCATTTTGAGATAATTCGACGGTACCATAAGGATAAACTTTTGCGATAGTGAATGGACCAGTCCATCGGGTTTTGAGCTTTCCCGAGAAGATCTTGAGTCTAGAGTTGAAAAGAAGGACTCGATCACCAACGTTGAAAACGCGGTTTTTGATTTTTGAGTCATGAATCTTCTTTGTCTTTTCTTTATAGATCAAAGAGTTCTCGTAAGCTTGATCACGAAGTTCGTTTAATTCATTTAGTTGAACTTTTCTATGATCACCCGCCATTTTGAGGTCGAAATTGGCATGCTTGAGAGCCCAATAGGCTTTGTGTTCAAGCTCGATCGGAAGATGGCACACTTTCCCGTACACAAGTTTATAAGGCGTACACCCAAAGGGTGTTTTGTAAGCCGTACGGAAAGCCCAAAGTGCATCATCTAATTTGTCCGACCACGATGCACGATTCTCACCTACAGTTCTCTCCAATATTCTTTTAATGCCCCGATTGGAAACTTCGACTTGTCCACTCGTTTGAGGGTGGTACGCAGTAGAAAGACGGTGAGTCACACCGTACTTTTGCATGACTTTGTCAAATTTGTCATTACAGAAGTGCGTACCACGATCACTAATAATAGCACGTGGAGTTCCGAATCGGGCAAAAAGAGCTTTTAAAAATTTCACAACTACTCGGGCATCATTTGTGGGTAAAGCTTTCGCTTCAACCCATTTTGACAAGTAGTCAACTGCCACGAGTATGTATTTGTTTCCGTGAGAGGATGGAAATGGCCCCATAAAGTCGATGCCCCAGATATCAAAAATTTCACAAACTTGAATTGCATTATGAGGCATTTCATTTCTTTGTGAAATATTCCCGTGACGCTGACAAGCGTCACAGGACTTGACCAATTCTTGGGCATCCTTGTAGATCGAGGGCCAATAAAATCCGGAATCAAACACCTTTTTAGCGGTGTAGTTAGGATTGTGGTGGCCCCCCGTGGGACCAGCATGGCAAGCCTTTAAGATTTCAGCGGCTTCCTGACCATACACACACCGCCGGATGACTTGATCCGCGCATATCTTGAATAGGTAGGGGTCGTCCCAAAAGTAATGTTTTATGTCTTTGAAAAATTTATTTTTTTGTTGGGACGACATCCCTTTCACAATGAAGTTACCCGCAAGATAGTTTGCAAAGTCGGCAAACCATGGGGTAATCGAGTCTCCACGAAATGAAACCACATTGAGGGTTTCGAGAGGAAATGTTTCATTTATTTCCTTTTTCTCGAAAGCATTTTGGTGAGGGTTTTCAAGACGGGAGAGATGATCAGCAGCTAGGTTCTCAGCTCCTTTTTTATCACGAATAATGATATCAAATTCCTGAAGGAGGAGAACCCATCGGAGGAGTCTCGGCTTTGCATCTTGTTTTGCAAATAGATACTTCAAAGCCGAATGATCCGTATACACTATGCTTTTAGTCAGAATCAAGTATGGCCGGAATTTTTCAAAAGCATACACCACAGCTAATAATTCTTTTTCAGTGGTGGTGTAATGACTTTGAGCCTCGGTCATAGTCTTGCTGGCATAGTGTATAGGCTGAAAATGTTTTGTTGTGTGTTGCCCCAAGACTGCCCCTATAGCATAATCACTAGCATCACACATGAGCTCGAAGGGCAAGTCCCAATCGGGGGCAACAAGAATCGGTGCCTCGGTAAGCCTTTTCTTTAATGTTTCAAAGGCTTCGATGCACTCAGGGGAGAAGATAAAAGGAGCATCCTTCTCGAGGAGATGGGTCATAGGCCGGGCGATTTTAGAAAAATCTTGAATAAACCTACGGTAAAAACCGGCGTGACCCAAAAAGCTCCTAACACCTTTCACAGTCGTGGGATGAGGCAATTTTGCAATGACGTCCACTTTGGCGCGGTCAACCTCAATCCCGTTTTTTGAAATTTTATGGCCGAGGACAATGCCCTCTTTGACCATAAAGTGACTCTTCTCCCAATTTAGACATAACTTTGTGTCTTCACAACGTTTTAGCATGCTGTCTAAATGGGAGAGACATGTTTTAAACGAATCCCCAATGACCGAGAAATCGTCCATAAAGACCTCCATACTTTTCCCGATCATGTCGGAAAAAATGGCCATCATACATCTTTGAAACGTGCCCGGAGCATTACATAAGCCAAATGGCATACGTTTATATGCGAAAGTTCCATAGGGGCACGTAAAAGTGGTCTTTTCTTGGTCTTGCGGGTCAATGGGAATCTGAAAGTAACCCGAGAAACCATCGAGGAAGCAATAGTACTCATTCCCCGCTAATCTCTCGAGCATCTGATCCATAAAGGGCAGAGGAAAATGATCCTTACGGGTGGCGTCATTCAATTTACGATAATCAATGCAGACGCGCCAACCCGTAACCAAGCGAGTTGGAATTAACTCATTCTCCTCATTTGTGACATCGGTAATGCCACCCTTTTTTGGAACACAATGGATTGGGCTGACCCAAGGACTGTCCGAGATAGGGTAAATCAATCCGGCATCAAGAAGTTTTAAAACCTCTTGTTTGATAACCTCGTGAATTTTTGGATTCACCCTTCTTTGCTGTTGGACCGCAGGTTTGAAGTCATCCTCCATTAATATCTTATGAGTACAAAACTCAAGGTCAATGCCCTTGATATCTGAGAGACGCCAAGCAATTGCTTGTTTATGAGACTTCAAAACCTTGATAAGAGCAGCCTTTTCCTCATCACTTAAGTCTTTGGCAATTATGACGGGTAATTTATCATCACCCTCCAGAAATGCATATTCAAGATGAGGCGGCAAGTCCTTAAGTTCAACCTCGGGGAAGTCATCAGTTTTCTCAACATTTTTGACCTCCTCTTTATGAAGTTGTTGTGGTAGAACAGGAAGATGAGAGGGATCCTCATTTAACAATTTTTCAAGCAGGAGAATATCCCTCTCGAGGTCGATCTCTTGGTTATCGACTCCATCGGGAATCGAATCACTTTTGAGAATCGCCTCCATTTCTTCTAAGATGAAGTCACTTCCCTCAAACGGAGTGAGGGAAGGAGAAGAATTGGCTATGATGGGGTGAGAAGACTGAGTGAGTTTCTCACTCGAAGAATCATCAATGAAACCTAAAATCTCTTGAGCATACTCCTTAGCAGCAACATCGATGACATCTATTTTGTTCACCGATTCACAATCATAATTGGAGGAGTATCTCGATGTTTGATTTAGGTTGAAGGTAATAGCTTCCGTTCCAACACGTAATGTGATCTCATGCTCAAATACATCGATAAGAGCGCACCCAGTTCTAAGGAATCCCCGCCCAAGAATGAGAGGGACCCTTGAATTGGCATCAAAGTCAACAATCACAAAATCTGCTGGAAAATGGAACTTTCCCACTTTAACGAATACGTCCTCGGCAATGCCAATGGGACGAGAAATCGAGCGATCGGCAAGCTCTAAAGTCATGCACGTGGGAGTGAGTTCGGGAAGAGAAAGTTTCTTCCACACAGAATATGGCATCAAGTTGATGCTAGCACCTAGATCGGCCAGGGCGAAGCAATCAACCATACCTGGGAAGGTACAAGAAATGAGAAATTTCCCGGGATCTCCAAGCTTTTCAGGAAGCTTTTTCAAAAGAACCGCAGAGCAGTTCTCATTCAGAGGAGTTCTTGCCATCTCAAATAATTTTTCTTTATTACTCAACAGATTTTTGATTGTCGATGCAAACTTGGGCATCAAGAGAATAGCATCAGCGAAGCTGATATCAAAATGCAAATCTTGGAAGATTTGGAAAAATTTATCCATTTGGTGATTAGCTTTTTCGCGGAGCTTTTGTTCACTGAGGCGTGATGGATAGGGAATAGAAGTTTTGGATTTAGGGTTGTCCACTGGAGTTTCTGATGGTTCAAAGACAACTCCAGGCTTACATCTGGTTTCAGGATTAACCTGAGGTTGGACGTGTGCTGTACTTCGTGGGCTAGGAATTTGCACCTTGTCCTTTGTCACCTCAGGTTCACGATTCACTACCTTAGGAGGAGAGGTAGAAGAGGTAGTAGGAATCGCGGGCTCATCATATGAAGCACCACTTCGAGTTGTGATCGCCTTAGCATCGCCCCTCGGGTTAGCGATCGTGTTGCTCGGTAAAGTTGTACCGGAGCCCGAGGGTCGATCATTTAAAGACTTCTTGATGTCAGAAATCTGGCTGACCAGCAACTTGTTCAACTCTTCTTGGGACTTCATGAATTGCTTCAACAATTCATCGGATGAAGGCCCAGTTGGAACAATAGCTTGATTCGGATTAGGAATATTTGGAGCTCGATTGTTCGGGTTGGGGCCTTGATTGAAATTTCCTTGGTTTTGATGATGGAAATTCCCTTGATTCTGGTGATTGTTTCCATGAAAGTTCCCGGGGTTGAAATTACCCTGACCTTGGTTCCGGTTAAAGTTTCCTTGATGTTGGAAACCTTGATTTTGAAAACCTTGGTTTTGATTTTGGAAACCGTGACCCTGATTGAAGTTACTTTGGTTTTGATAACCTTGGTTCACTCTATTTTGGTTTTGGCCACGGTTTTGGACATTTTGGTTTTGATTAAAACCGGGAGGTCCAGGATAATGGTGAGGACGATAGTTCGGGTCCATAGGAGGGCGGTATTGATTGCCTCCTTGATTTTGGGACCCGACAACAGCGTTAGCTTCATATGGAGTACCATCAGTAGCTGTGCAATTGTAGTAGGCATGCGGCCCACCACAAGTCACACAGACTTCCACTTTTTTAACCTCAGCAGGGGGAGGATGTTGTGGAAATGAGACTTTCTTTGTTTGGGCGAGAACCAAAGCTTGGATCGCTTCAGTGAGCTTGTCAAGCTTAGCATCCGTGCTAGATTGTCCCACAGAAGATGAAGTAGAAGGACCCGCATTGATTTGAGAAACAATCGGTTTGCTTCATGTAGAGCGGACCTTGGACTTGTTTTCTATGATTTGCAAAGCTTCTTTTGTGGTTCTACTCAAAAAATTTCCTCCCGCGGAGGCATTGAGAGAATCCTGATCAGCTTGGCTCACGCCATTGTAAAAAGTATCGAGTTGCATCAACTCAGAGAAACCATGATGTGGACACTTGCGAAGTAATTCTTTGAAACGATCCCACGCTTCACCAAAAGATTCATCGTATTTTTGAGTGAACTTGGTGATTTCGTTTTTAAGACTCGTGGTCTTGGAAGGTGGGAAGAATTCATTCACAAACTTTTTGACAAGATCTTCCCAAGTCTCAATAGATCATGGAGGTTGTTTTTCAAGCCAAATCCGGGCTTGTCCCTCCAGGGAGAATGGGAAGAGAAGAAGTTTTATTGCTTCACACGGGACATTTTTGTACTTGATGGTTGATGTGATTTTATTGAACCATCGAATATGAGCATGAGGATCGTCCCTCTCAAAACCGTAAAATTGACTCAAGGTTACAAGATTGAGTAACCCGGTTTTGAGCTCAAAATTATCAGCCACGATAGCTGGAACGACAATGGCATCTCCGTAACCCTCGATGGGTGCTTGGAGAAGTTCACACATGGGCCGGTCTTCCGCCATGGTGACAGTGGTTGTGGCAACAGTGCGGATCTCAGATCCGACTGTTGGTGCTGAACGTCTACGAGGTCTTCTAGGTTTTCGTACAAGCTCACGTAATGGGCTAGTAGACCTAGAAGAACGAGTGCGCATGCACTAGGAACAAAAATCAATCAAAACAAAGTCGAGACAAAACCACAGTGAACTTAAACCAATAATCACAAGTGAGTGGCTTCTTTAGAAAAGGTACACCACTCACAAGGATACAAAGGCAAGTTTTAATCTTTTTGATTTGGGAACTTATTTGTTTACACCTCCAGTTGGAAGGTGTTCTGTCTTGGTTTTCGACGGTTTATTTTTATGTAGAATTAATATTCACAAGAAGGAGACGAATGTTTTTGTGTTTTGTGTATGGGTTTAAAAACTTTTGGAAAATATTTTTGGTATCGTTTCGTTTACCAAAATCGTTTCTCTTTAAGAATCACCTTAAAAGAAAACCGAATCAGAAAATGTTACGATCTGTTTTGTTGTTTTTTAATTTTTTTGGTGTTGTAACACTTTAGGAAAAGTGTTAATGACTTTTTTGTATTTTGATTATGAAAATATACACAAGTGGTGGTATTTATACAGTGAGTGAGGTGAGATAATACTAATCTCAAATAACGCTAAAGAAACGCGCACACTTCCCCGGCAGCGGCGCCATAAATTGATTGATGCCAAACCACCTAACTTATATTGACCAACTAATGGTCAACAAAGTCAAATAGCCTAGGTCAATGCTCCGGGTAATATAAGGTATCACCAGGTCGTTAAGTCCCGTTGAAATGTGAATTGTAACTTTAACGTATTAGTGATCGAGTAATTATTCACAGAAAAGGGTTATGATCAGAATTATTTAGAAATTATTAACAAATATAGCTTAGGAAAGCTAAGTGATTGATTACGGGAATTTGGATTACGAAGATTTGAGCTAAAAACCTAAAAATGTACGTTTTAATTAAAAAAAACGTATACAGACGAACAAACCAAAAAGTACAACTGAAGGACTGGAAGGGGTAAAAGTGTAAATTTGATATTTTTACAATCCTAATAATTAAAGAGAATTTTAAGAAAAATAAAAATTATTTTTACACTATTTAATTATTTAATATTAATTAATTACTAATTATCTATTTAATACTAATTAAACTAATTAGAATTATTAAAAATACTAAAAAGACTTAGAAAATTAAGAAAAAATTTATAAATCTAATTAACCATCATGGGAATCCTAAAAAATTATAAAAAGTTAATTTTATGTATTTTTAAGCTAATTAATTAATTATTATTCTAATTATTTATTAATTACTAATTAAACTAATTATATTAAAAAAAATAGAAAATGAACAGTAAAAATTCTAGAAAAATTTATGAAAATGTTTTAACTAAAATAAAAGCTAGAAAAATTATAAAAACTAGGTTATACTATATAAAATCTAATTATGCTATTTAATTGATTAATATTAATTAAAACTAAATTAAACTAAAATTAATTAGAAATACCACTAAAAGACAAAATAAAAATCTGGAAAAATTTGTAAAATTATTTTAACCTAAAATCTAATTTCAAAAAATATAAAAGTGATATATTACTTAGGAATTAATTAAAAAGAAAATTAAATTGATAAATCCTATTAAATAGAAGCTATCACTATTTTTAAAGTTGGTTTTTTGGGATTTTTTTCTTTTTCTAAACTAATTATAAGCTAAAAATAAGTACTTTTAATAAAAACACTTTCACTACACCCCTGGAAATAAGCACTTGAAGTGCTTATTAACCTCACAGTTGACTTTTGTTGACTGTGAAGGATTTTTAAGCTCAAATGGAAGATGTGGGATCCACAATGGTATTTTATGGTTTCTCTGAGTCCAATGAACAACAATAAGCAAGTTTTAAGCAAATGAATGGCCTGAATAAGCCAAAAATCTCAAATAAGCACTTTGCTTATTACTACTGATGCAGTTTTTTGGGACAAGGTTTAGGGGCCAAATTAGGTGGGGTCCACAGGTCACAAGGTCAAAGGAATGATCAATGAGTCAACCCTGGTAGGAGGGGGGTTGATTGGAACCAAAATCAAAGGTCTTGGACCACTGTAGTGGCCACAAACCACCACAAAAGATGGTGGTGTGAGGGTGATCTGCTGAGACAGGGCAAGTTTCTTGCCCTGCAACTAACTTTGAGGCCTGGTGGGCACTACTAAACAAATTCCATAAAATCTGGAAAAATTCTTAAAAATCAACAAAGTGATGAAGATTGAGCTTGTAAAATCTTAGACCCTAGAACCTTATACCAAACAAGTTACAATCTTCCAAAGTTTGATCAAAATCCACTTAGACAGCTTTTGACTTTTAAAGAGAACTAAGCACTTTGACTTTTGTGAACTTTGGCTTGATCTAACTAACTAAAATCATGTTTGTAAGTTAAATTAGGACTGAATTATGTTAAAACACAAACTTATCTAATGAAATGAAAAGATTTGGGACTCAAAAACCACCACAGTTAACTGTGGTGGTGGAATTTTGGTAAATCTGACTTTTGCAAACTTTTGTACCAATTCACTTGTTCCCCTGAGCCTTTATACACCCATACAACTGATAGAAACAAATAGATGCACAATTACACAGCTTGAACACACCATACAAGTTACAACCAAACACCCCTTTAAAAACAGTTAATGAAGAGATTCTGAATTAAAGCAACATAAACTACAACCTACTGATGTAAACTAAGATAATAGACAATAACTAAGTATATGAGAAAGCAACAAACAACTAAACTATATAAGAGAATGAAAATCAAAGGTGAAGCTTACATAAGCTTTCCAAGCTAACTGATTGAGAACCAAGGGACTAAATTAACCAATCCTATGCCCTCCCATGAGGTACCTAACCCACAGCCATCCTTGATTCACTGTGCTCCTTGCTCATTCATTAAGTGATCACCAATTTTTTATTTTTTATTTTTATTTTTTCTTGATTTTTAGTAATTATTAAAAACTGATTTAAGATAGTTTACACAAGCTGATAAAGCTTATAAAACCTTTTTATCTGAGTTTGTGAGAGCTTCTGAGTAGATTAAACATACATTAGATTACCTGATTAGAACTTGAGATTTGGAAATGAGACTTTGAAAAGTGAAAAATGAGAATTAACTTAAAACCAAACTTTCATTAATAATAAAAGGTACAAATACATTGAAAATAAACTGAAACTACATAAAAACTAGAAAATTACACACACAAAGCTTCTATGAGCTTTTCTATATATAACGACCTAAAAAAATGCCTAAGGTCTTCCACATGGCTTTCTTTTGAAAACTGAGAGTCCCACATGTCTTGCCTTGACCTTCTGACCAAATCCCAACCGTCAATTTGATCTTCAAGCCATCCTAGCCATTGATTGGCTTTTCCCGCCCAAAATACTTTATAGGGAAATACTGAGTGGTATTGGTGAGGGTTTGGTGATACATTTATGGTGGTGGAGTTGTTAGGTGAAGGAATTTATTGTGGGTGGCTTTTGGTTGGAAAAAGGTGAGGAGGGGGGGGGGGATTCTATCCCTGGTTTTGCGCGGCTTGGTTGGGAAGAAGAAAGAGTTGACTGGGTCAACTCTGGGTGGGGGATTATTAAAAAGGTGTGGGCTTGGGTTTTATTTGAGGTGGACTGGGCCTAAGGGGTTGGTGATGGGCTTGTATTGGTTTTTGGTTTAAATAAGAAAAGGGTCCGGATGGTTAAGCTAAGTGCACAAGGACCATTCTTGTAATTTTAGGAAAGATGAGGGACTGAAATGGTAACTTTCCAAAAGTGCTCAAAAGGGGTAGTATTGCCAATATCCATAACTTCAAGAACCATTTTAGTATTTTTCCAATTTTCAAAATTCCAAAACTTCCCAGGGACCATTTATGCCATTTTTTGATTTTTCAGGGACTAAATACGTAACTTTGGAAAACTTGCAACCCAAATGTAATATTTTGTGAAATTAACTTTCAAAACCTTGGGTTGACTTTTTCTTTCAAAATAAATGCATAGGGACTAAAATTGACAAGTTTTGAAACTTGGGGGACTGAAACTGCCAATACTGCAAACTTTGTACGTTTTTTCTTTGTTTTTGCACATTTTGCTTTTAAAACACATAAAACACAATCCCTGGGATATTTTAAGTATTTTGATATCTTTTTAATTGTTTTTGTGCGTTTTGGCAGTTTAAATATATCAAAAACGATGAGTGTTTGAGCACTCATCATACACATTTTTCTTTCATAGAAACATAAACCGGAACAGAGAACAGTATAAACCTATTCTCCCCCTCAAAGATAGCATACATGGTGTTTGCTATATTGGAGAGTTATCAAAAGCAGTATGAATATTTAAGGTTCAATTGAATCAACCAATCAACTGGAGTACTAAATGATAATGCCAAGTTCGAATCCTAGAGGCCAAAATAGAACTCGAACACAGTAATAAACCACGGGATTTTTCGGCACGGTAGACATCAATTTTCCTGGAATATGTAATTAAGCTCGATCCCTTCTTGATTTATAACCCCAGAATACACATTTCTCCTCCCACAGATGAAGAGAAAGTTTATATGATCAGGAAACTCCGGTATACACCTATTCTCCCCCTAAAAAATGGCATGTAATGACGTTTTTGCCATATTTGAAATTCCGTGATGATTGTGATTTATCCATTGCAGCATGAATATTTGTTGAAGCCCAAAACTACTGCAAAGAAGATGGTAATTAAAACTCTCCTGTAAAATCCCTCTTAGTCTCCTTGATGCATGGGAATTGCATCAGGCTTTACCTCTCGAGGGATCTCGAGAAGCTTACAACCCCCAGCAGGCAGTGTACCTGATCGTTGTAGTATAGTATAGTTACAAGTACCGGGGGATTGATCGTTCAACTCAGGAATAGTGTCGTTAGGATTGAAATTAATCTAACTATCTCGGGTATTGGAAGGAGGGGCGGAATTAGTTGCTAATCAACTAACCCAAAAGCTACTAATCAAACTAATGTGCAAGAAAAATAAACTAAGGTTCTACAAGATAAGTGAAGCATGTCTACCTATGATATGTTACTCCTTGCTAGCTATACAATTCTGCCTATTGAATTGTCACACCTTGTTTTAATTGATGGGTTGTACTCCTTAATACCATTCGTGGGGTGGCGTACGTACTTCCCCAACTCTATAAGCTCCTACTTCACTCCTATGTCGAGCCTGCAAGAAGCTCCTAACATGGGATCATTAGAATTCGCTCATGCATTAAATACAACCATAATAACCTAGTACGCATTAGTTCATGTTTCTTAAGACGTTCAAGCATGTTACCTACGGAAGTCTGCCAGTTTTCTTAAGCCTAACATCGAATACAATCAACCAAACAAGAGACAATAGGAATCAAGAATTATAAGCTAAATCAACTAGACCTATCGAAGTGTCACACCCTAATTGATGAAGATAGACACAAACATCAATAAGGAATCAATAAGATCTAATCAATTATATACAAGTTTCACACAATCATAAGTAGACACAAGGTGAATTAGCAAAACATCATCAAAGAAGAGCAAGCAACAATGATAATGGAAAACATGATTAAGATAGAATCAACAAACCATTACAAGATGTTTATGGAGTGATTGAAACCCTCTAAGTTGCTGGAAAAACACCTACCTAAACCCAGTAATCGACCTTAGGGTTTAGGGCTTACAAAAAGTGAAGTTATGATGTTATATTTATAGGCGAGTTTTCTGTCGGCAAGGCTTGACAGCGTCAGCTTTAACACATGATGGCGTCAGCTCACCGTTTTCACCAAATCGAAGACTTCTTCATCTTTTTCGCGTGGGCTTTTGAATCACCTAAATCCGAGTTCGTATGCAAAAGTTATGACCAAAACAATGTCAGCTACTTCGAGCGCAAGTTTTGAGAAGTTAACACGTGACGGCCTACGTGACGCCTTCAGGAAATTTTCTAGGCCATCACTCTTTAATTTTTGTAAGGTCACACTTTATGTAAACACAAGTATAAGAATGATAGAAAAGAGATGAGAAAAGAGATTGGGTGATTATATGATAAAGAGAAATATAAGTGCAAGAGTTTCCTTAAGAAATCAAAATAACCAACCAAGTTTACAAATGACCTAAGGCTTCTATATATAGGGAAGGAGCTAGGGCAACACTCCCTCTCCTTCCTTTCTTCATTACGTGGGCTTTGAGGCCCATGGGTTTCATACCTTAAGCCTAGTAAACTTAATACATTTAGTAAATGAAAGTAAATAATAGTTAAGCAACCTACATTATTACAAATGACCGAGACTTGATAAAATAGTGAAAACTATGATCCCAACAATCTCCCCCTAAGGGTCGGTCATCAAGGTAGCTTGACGTCTTTGTCTTGATCTTTGACTTTCAAAGCTCTAGACGTCTTCTAAATCATTCATCGTTCGTTATTCTTAGTTGATGTAGTTGTGATCACCTTATTACAAAATGTAATGACCGATACTTGACTAAATATAAAAGTATGATCCCAACAATCTCCCCCTAAGGGTCGGTCATCACGGTTGCTTGACGTCTTCATCTTAATCTTTGACTTTCAAGGCTTTAGACGTCTTCAAAATCGTTCATTGTTCTTTGATTTTGTTGATGAAGTGGTGATCATCTTATGAAGTTATCTGCCATGCGTCACTTCTGCGTCTGTGGTGGTCGTCGGCCATTCCAACATGCTCATACATCTTAGAATTCTGACTTATACATTCACGTAGTCCCTTTCTTTCACTTAAGATCTTTAGTCTTTATATTTTGTAGATTCTTCTTTTTGGCGTAGAATCTTTCTTTGAACTTTGTGTTGCTTTGATCTTTGAGGGAGCTTTTGATGACTTCAAGATGCATGTATGAGCATGTGGAATCTGTCGCCATGGAGATGATATAACCCTGCATGTAAACAGTTAGCAATAAAACATCCGGTACTTACAGATAAGGAGCTAGAGATTGTCAACAGCATAGTGTGAAGACTCCTTCTAACCCTTATCAAGGCCGTTCCCATATCAGATACTCCCGAAGGAGCTTACGAGACCTACTAAGTAGCTCAATGACTGGGTGAGTCGCTGGGGATCACTCCACGACTGTAGACCAATAGAAACCAACGTAAACACTAAGCGTAACTCACGAGGAGTTACTGAAGTGACCTACTGTCAGGGCTGTTTGATGTTGACCCTGGCAGGATTTCTGTTCAATCATTGAGAAATACTTATGTAAATTCTCTCATAAACGTTCTCGGCAGATTGCTAAGATCTGCGAAGGACTCGATAATTTACAGCTGGTGTCCATTGATGTAGAACACCAGTTGTAGAAATACTAAGTGTTCCTAAGAGATCTTTGATGTATCTCTTGGCTCTAGACTCGATAAGTGCTCACTTAGGTTTCCTATGCGGAGACTAGGGAGGGGTCTCCTACTTCAATATCAACCATCTCTAAGAGATAAGTCGATAGATTACATCGGTTCCCCGTAAGAATAAAACAAGCTCTTTGAAGAGAACTTGAGTAGTTAAGAAGGTTTAGTGCATTGCGTCACTGGGTCCATGACAACTTTATCTTCAATACCGGTGTTGCCTTAGCAACGACCAGTAGCATATGAATTGAACCCGGTGTCTGCCCTAAGGTTGAACATTTGGAGGGCTATTTCTTTTCACCCTTTACTTTACTTTTCTTTTTAATTCTTCAACTCCTTCATTCCCTTTCATTCTTTTCTCCTTTTATCGTATCATACCTAAGGACTTCTAATTCTAACTATTGGTGATGTCCTTGGGTAGATCCCTCCGGCTCTGGCGAATCATAGGACTGAATTTCCTATCTTAATCACCTTATAACTCCATGATTATCCGACAATAGCCAAGAAACCTTTGATTGAAAATCTCTCAAAGTGTTTGTGATTATCAAACATTTTGTTTAACACTTTGAGAGTTTTGTGTTTTCTTTAGAAGGGCTCCCCCTTCACATGTGCTCTTAAGTGTTTAAATAAATTTGAACATGCGGGAGGAACAAGCACTTTTTGAATTGATCCACTTTCACTGAACAAGACCGATTCGAGACACGCTTACATCACTAGTCAGACTAGCTTGAAGTTATTACCCGGCCTGGTCAAGTCCACAGAAAGTTTCTCGAAACGGTACATTTCTACTAAGACAAATCTTTTTCGAGACACGCTTACGTGGCTAGTTAAAGAGTTCCATTGTCAGCTTTTAGGTGACAACTAGCTCTAGTAACTAACTTGATGTTACTACCCGTCGAGGAAAAGTCCTTTCGAATTTACTAACTTTTATGTTTTGTCAATTCCTGGGTGAATCTGAGTCTAGCTCGCATGAGATTTGACTTTTAAGCAACATTTAACTTTCATATTTTAATCACTTTCACTTTTCTCCCCCTCAAAAATAGCATATTAGATGTTGTTTTTGATAAACTTTTGATTAAAATATGCTTTTTGAGTCTTATGGGGAGATTTTAACAAGAACTTTTGGTTTTCAAACGATGAATGTTTCAAGTGCTCCCGCTCAACAAGTGAATACTCATTGAGGTGAAATACTTGCCTTTTAAGCAGAATTATGAAAATCAGAAAATGTTTGATTAATTCTACTCAAAAGTAAGAAGCCTTCGCTCCTTATCTAAGGATTGAGGCACTGAAGCGTACCTCAGGGTCCTTTAATTACAAGCACGGGTTGTACACTGTTATGTGTGCACAAACCATAAAAAACATGATTTTGACAAAGCATTTTGATTTCAAAATACTCCCCCTCAACACGAGCATGTGTTTTGACATTTTTTAAACTGTGGATCGAATTGGGGAGTAAAGATTTGAAAAATCTTGAGCAAAATTTTGAAAAGTTTTGAAAAACCTTTTGAAAAAATTTTGAATAAATTTTGCTCAAGATTAAGAGAGTTTAAGATAAGCTTTGCATGAGAACTTCTTGTTTTCAAGGAAAAGTGCACGTTTTGTTTTTAAGAAATGGTTTAGCAAGGCACTTTCCTTACTTTGAAAACCAAATTGTACACTGAAATGAGTGCACAAGTCGTTGTTTTAATACAAAATTAGTTTTCTTTAAACAAACTACTCCCCCTCAAATAATGAATGTTATTCGAGAGAAAGTCTTCTTGAGCAGAGTTTTGAATCGTATTATAAAATACTTTTTGAAAATTCGTGAGACGACTCTGCTCAAGGTTTTAGAAAACACAATCAAGTATTATACAACAAAGAATGCTTGAAATTCAAAAACTCTTTTACTGTTGAAAATCTGAAAAAGATTTCCATCTAAAGTTGAACCTCATGAGTTCTTTTTGAAGATTTGTTTTTGTGATGCATGGAAAACCTCCGGTATTTGGGATGCTCAGATCAGAGACATTCTTTTATTGTGTTAAAGCATTCCAGATTGTGAAAATTTGAAAGGTTTTGAATGACTTTGCTTCGGTCTCCACACTTGCTTTACCGGTGTAAAATGAGAGTGTAGAGTTTGGAAAAATTTGTTTCTCACCATTTTGAATCCTTTTACCAGTTTAACCTTTAAACACATTTTGCCCTTTGACCTCAAAATATGTTCCATAAGAAACATTTTGTCGAATGTTGAAATTTTGACTTTCAATGGGATGACATGTACTTGCACACAGAGAAAATGCATCAGGCACAAACAAGTATACAGATGAATCAAGAAACTCATTCTAAATCTACCAAAAATGCTCAGAATTCTCTAATAAACACACAAGATCACAGATTAACTGTAACACCCCAACCCGATAAGGGTAGAAGTATTACATTACAGTGACATATCAGAACAAACACAAGCATATGATTTATACATACAAAAAAAATTCAGGGTTTACAAATGGAAAATCTGATACTACAAGGTTACAAAAATAAATACTAAGTCTAATGAGGTGAAACTTCTTCTAATCATCTCTAGTCCAGCGTAACTATCAAAGCATAGTCTTCTAAGTCCAGTCACACTCTCTTCCCATAACCCAGCTTCCTACTAAAACCTGCCGCAGGAAAAGGAAATGCGGCTGAGCTTAAAAATCCCAGTGAACAGATACATATACAAAACAATGATAATGAAACAGAACTGAAATATAGTGCATTGGGGAAATAGAATAAGGAATATATAAAAGAGAGTAATAGAAAAGAAAAGAAGAAAGGATAGTCATCCACCACGAGCCCAAAACTCAAAGTCATAACTCAACATCATAATCTCAAAGTCATAAGCCGTCAATTCATAATCTCACAATCAGAGGGGATACCTCTCAGGCAACCAGATAATATGAGGGGTGTCCTCATGTATCATAAAGGTGGAGTGATCAGCTCCCAGGGGTTGTGAAGGGCATGTATAGCACACAGTACCAATCACCTCAAAGTCAACTCAAAGTCATAGTTAAATCCACTAAGCATACATGTCTAGGATTGCAATCCATACGCCCCTTACTCAAAGTCAATCTCAAAGTCATATACTCAAAGTCATAGCCGGCAGATAATCATAAAAAGGGACGACGTGAGAAATCACTCACCCACGCATGAGTCATGCCAGTGGTGCATCACAGACATGCCTATGGTACCTCCATAGGTAGAAGAAACATAAATGGCTCGGGTATCAAACTAAGAGTCAGGTCTCAAAATCATGCAAAAGGTCATATAGCAAAGGTGCATCTCAAAGTCATATCTCAAGGTCATCTCAAAGTCATAATATCAGAAGTCATATCAATGGTTCAGAATATCCAAGGTTCATTACAAAAGGTTCATTATTAAGTTTCATAAGTTCATAAAATGTGAAAAGGGTTAAGATAAAACAGATTTAAAAACTTTAATAGTCATTTACCCATTTCATCACAAAAGTTTCCCTTTTAAAACATTCTTCATAAAAGCCAATTAATCCTTCATTTAAAAATGGTTTCGTATCAAAATCATAGAATGTCATTTCAAAACAGTTTCCTTCCATAACATCAAGTTATATTTTAAAAAGGTTTTCATATCAGATTATCATAAAAGATGAACCAGAGATATCGGGTATACAAAGGTCAGAAGTCATAGCAACGAAATCGAATTAGAAGCTAACATATCAAAGCTTAACAGGAATCAGAGGAAGTTCACAACAGAAGGGAGCATAGCAATGGCTTGGGGAATCTTAACTGAATCATAGCTCAAAGTCATAAGAAGAATATAGGAGCCCTTACTGAAAAGGCAGAGTATCCGTACCTTATTGCAAAGCACAAATGAAACAAACACAGAAACGGAAAGGACTCAAGATCTCTTATTCTTCACACCTAGAGGAGAAGAGGGGGAATCATAATTCATTCTTAATTACATATCTTTCCATTTTAAGTAACTCTCCATTTTAAGTAACTTTCCATTTTTAGTAACTTTCCATTTTAAGTAACTTTCCATTTTAAGTAACTTTCCATTTTTAGTAACTTTCCATTTTAAGTAACTTTCCATTTTTAGCAGGTTTCCATAAATAGTAAGTTTCCACTTTTAGAAGGTTTCCATAATTAGAAGGTTTCCACTTTTAGAAAGTTTCCATATTTAGTAAGTTGAATCATTATTAATGGAAATAAGTATCTTTTAACATATTTACACCTTTGATCCTTAGGGTTTCATAATTCTACATTTTATACCCTTTACTTTCCAAAATTACACTTTAAACCTTTTAATATTCAAAGTTACACTTTAAACCCTTAACTTATCCATTTTACATAATGAGTACTTATTTTATCAAGTTATTCGAATGAATCTTCAATTTTTCATAATTTACACTTTAAGTCCCTCAAGTTATAAAAGTTACATATTTAACCCTTTAATTTACAATTTCAACTTTTAATTATCTATAATTACATATCATGCCCTTAAACTATCAAAATAGCACAAAACTCCCTGAATATCTTAAATTACTCAAAACAACCTTAAGTTTCCAGAATTTACATATTTAGTCCTTCTCTTTTAATTATTTTCAAAACAAACCCTAATTAGGTTAAAAATACATTTTAATCCATTAAATTACAAAAATTACACTTAGCACCCTCACCTATCATTTTATTCGAATAGTACCTGATCCAAATTAAGTTTCAAAAATAACCTTTAAGTTTTAAAAGTTACAAAACTCACTCAAAACTTTTTACCCAAATCGTATAACATAAAATCATAAGATTAAAAACCCTAATCATAACAAATCCATTTCCAATCATTAAGTGATCATTAAACATCATTTATAATCACAATTACAAGCCCTAGCCATAAACCCTAGCTCACACGATTTTATTCTTTTCCTTTTATTTTATTTTTGCCGATTTAATATATAATCCAAAATAATTCGAAACACAAGATTTAAGCTATAACAATTCTTTCCAATATTTTTCCAGATCATAATACATCATAACAAGCCTATAATAATTTTATTAAATATTATTTTGGATCGGAACATATGTTTTACGATTTAACATGTTTTTAGGGTTTTAATTCACGAATATGATATAGAGCATGCATGGATCGATTCAACCATTTTATTTGATGTTAATATGATGTAAGGGACCTGAGAAAAATACCAAACCAAGGTTTGAACGTGTAGAAAAGGCTGGGCGAATTTCTTGTATGCGCTTGAATAAATCGAACCCAAAAACGATCACGACCACACGAACGATTCTCCAACCTTGTAAACATTTTTCGTGGGTTTCATATCATGTAAGGAACTCAGGAAAAATAAGAAATAATTTTTATATGGATCGAATCAACCAAAATGGATTTACCTTTAAAATCGGCTCGCTAAGAAGAAAAAGAGGACCACGATCGAACCAAGCCACCACAATTCGAAAGGGATTTTTGTAGGGTTCCTTGGATAGTGTATGATCTCAGAAAAATGCTTAGGAATTTTGGTATTGTCGAATGGAGGCTATGGAGTTTATTTGTGTGCTTGTTAAATCGAATTTAGGGTTTTGGGGAAACAAATGAGATCTTTGACTTTTATTCTGATTGTGGCCGGTTAGGGGGGGGAATATGGGCCAAAAATTCGGCCTAGTAGCTAAGGATAAGCATTGATAGGTATTTTCCATATTTAAAATGTTCTTATCACTTTTAATTCAAAGTAAATGTAAATTAAAATATCATTCGGCTATTAAGGGGTATTTTGGTAATTTCACAACTTGTATAAATGTTTAATGTAATTGTTAAAATTATTTGGATGTATAACTTGTGCATTGTTTGAGGTTTGGAATTAATTTGGAGACTTTATAAGCTTTTAATTAAGTTTTAATCATGTAGGGGCATTTTGGTCTTTTCACATGTTCTCGGATTTTAGGTGTTACAACTTCTTCCCCTCTAAAAAGAAAAATTTCGTCCTCGAAATTTGAACTCGCAAAGTTAGACGAAGTCGTAGTAAACCGCAAAAGGTCATTACAACATTCTCACGCTCGGGGAGGTTCTTCCAAAAAGATCTTCAGACAACTTAGTTTCTCATGACTCGTAACTATCGTCAAAGCAGTTTCAGATTTCCCAGAAAGGCATATCATATTGAATTTGAATCAAAAGGGTAATGTACCGAATATTACGGATGATAATCGAATTCTCCAGGAAGAGGTATAAAAATGCATAGGATTTTTCATCGATTTGATTAGGCGAATCAGATGAGAAGACATTGAATTGTAGCAAACATGGGGTGATTTAATGGTTTAACTCTTCAGCTTCTCAGATAGTCTCGGCTTTTAGATAACCTTCCAAAGGTATTCTCATAAACAAACAGGTCTCATTTCCTCAAAGTCCACAATCACATATTTTACTCATAGCAGATCATAATGAACAACTTCACGAATGCGAATCGTATACGGACAGAAAGCATATCGTTAGATATCGTCAACGGCAGAAATTTCATAATGGAACCTAAGATTCTTATCAGAAGTTGCAAAGATCAGCAAAACACGTGTCGAGAGTCCAAACGTATTGAATCGTATAACAAGGACAGCATATCAAACGTATAGGTAGAATGAACCTAAAGTCTCACTAAACTCAGATGATCTTGATCAGATATCAGAAATTCTAAAGCTTCTAAGGCACTCCTCGAAATATCACATGCCCACCATAAGTGCACGTTATATGATGTAAGTATTATCACGTTGGCCAGGCGTCATAATACTGGCATCATATACATATGCCCTCATGCTGGTCATACTTTATCCCAAGTCGTGAACAACATAAACTTATCTAAATCCACCTAGTCCACCTACAGTCTCAGAGGTCACCAAAATCAAACATCATAATTAAGAGAATGAAATTACTCGAAGAGTAACGGAAATCCGAGAATTTCATTCAAAATTAAGGTACGTCATCAATAGCGTCAATCCTTTACAGAATCATCTCCTCTAAACACAATGTCCGCCTCAAAATCCGTCCACTCAAATACAAATTTCAAAATTTCTTCCAAGTTGGGGTAGTCTGTTTACTCTTGTCCATCTTACCTCATGATTAAAAGAATTTAAACTCGAGTCTGGTTCCTCCGGTCTTCAGCAGCTCCTCTTGGTAGTGTGGTATCGTAACGACAGTCTCTGACGTGATTACTGTGCATCCCTCCATCTGCAGGTCTACTTCTGCTCTCAATTCATCTTAGTACAACTAAAATGAATAGAGAAACAAGACTGCGTGTCTTCGACAGGTCTTCTAACATAGCTCCAGGTTTTAAGGTACATGATGTTGTTGTCGACTCCAGGTTGTGTGTTGAATGGTTCGTCTTCTTTGGTCTGGTTGTCTTGGTGCCCAAACTGAAATCTTCACGTGTTGTATGATTGAGCACTATCCCAGTTCCTCTCTTCTTCTTGTATGCTTCTTCCATGATAATGCTTGTCGCAACCATCTTCTACTACTCTTCCACCAGGTTTCTAACTCCGATAACGGTCTTCAATCTTGGTCCCTCTTGTGAAAGCTCTGTCTTTACATTATACAGGGTAGGGTTGTCTACTATGCTTTCTGAACGTCAATCAAAATTTTCTTCCAGAACAAAGGGTCATCTCACTAATAATCTCTATGTTCTTCTTTCGTTTTAGAACACAACACAATGTCATACTATGACAATTTGTCCAAAACACGCGAAAACATGATTATTCTAGCCAACACCATTGGCATCATTCAAACTCATAAATGTTATAACGAGTGTAAGGCAACTTCAGAAATCATCTCAGGGAATTTTCACATCGCCTTCTTTCTTCTTCAAGAACTGAAATACTTCACAAAGGTTACTCTCGGTTAGTTAACCCCATTCTTAGAAGTTCTTGTGGTTGCTTCTTCCGATACAATCAGATGCGGAGTTTCAAAGGAAGACCAAATTAATTATTGATACTCGGAAATAGATAATGATTAGTGATAGTGGTACGTTTAAGTTCACGATAGTCGATACGTCATTGCATACTTCTCTTGTTCTTCTTCATAAACAAACAAGAGTATCCAAGAGAATCACAAAGGGTCAACAAAATCATATTCCATTAGCTCCTTCCATCTCTCAACTTCTATGGCACCATGGTTTCTTCAACTGAAATCAGTTCAATGCCCACTCTACTTCCTAAGCAGGAAGGAGTACCAAAAGGTTCATCAGAGAATACCGGAAAATCTTCGTACAACAAAATATTTCCCAATAGCAGAACTTTCTAAGGGTTGATAATAATGGTTTTCAGGAAAAACTTGATAATCACATGAGTTCGGGGTTGGTGTTTCCATAGTGGCAGAAATTTTAGTAGATGTAGAGAATCATCATAACGAAATAGGGTGAAGCAGATTGTTAAGGTCACATTTCAGATACGGTAGTCTATGGTATCTTCACGAATAGTCATTCAGTCCAAAAGACCGTACAGTCAGACATCTCAAAGTCAAAGGATTCATAGAGTGGATACAGTCGTCAAATTATACAGATAGTTCATATATCAGAGTCAAGTACATGATTCAACAAAAGTGTTGGGATGGATAAACGAACAGTTCAATGTGTGGGAATTTTGTTTAGTTTCTTAGAATAAGTAGCAGGCAGGATGTGTATCATTGGTAATACGAATATCGTATAATCGTCAATTGTAAGAGGTACAGAATCTCAGTCATCAGCATCATTATGCTTAGTTAACAAATCCATACAGAGATAGTATTTACATCATGCCCTTCCAAAGGAAACGGTTGGCAGAACGAGGTTCGTCATTCACAGAGAGGAAACAAAACTTCTCATATTTGTGGTTCATAATTACCAGAATTCTCATAGGAGTAGCAATGGATCATACAGAGTTAAGTAGTATCGGATGATACATTCATACCTAACATAAGTAATAAATTTACAGAATGTGTCGAACACATTGTGGTTGAATGACCTACGATATGGTCGAAAAGGTGTCAAACAACTTATCAAACAAATCGGAGGCGGAGATCAAAATCTGAAGGTGAAACTTAAATGTGTAAGGTATCCAGGTAGCTTTCCGAGGTATTCCAAACTTACTTGGTTACTAAGCTTAAGTTGCAAAACTTCTAACTTCTGAAACAAGGGTCCTTATAAGGCTTATCTAAGAGCAAGGGCACGATCAGAGTGATGCGGAAACAAATGATACTTACATAAATGTGTTAGTCTACCCATTCCTCACTGGTAATAACTTGGGTTCCTATGGGGAATCCTAAGGTAAAGTTCCAAAGGTTGTCTTATGAGCGCCTACAGGGAAACTTAGGGGTCCAAACTTCACAGGTCAAGGGTAAATGTATTACGAATCGCAGCCTGGGCTCTGATACCATAATTGTAACACCCCAACCCGATAAGGGTAGAAGTATTACATTACAGTGACATATCAGAACAAACACAAGCATATGATTTATACATACAAAAAAAATTCAGGGTTTACAAATGGAAAATCTGATACTACAAGGTTACAAAAATAAATACTAAGTCTAATGAGGTGAAACTTCTTCTAATCATCTCTAGTCCAGCGTAACTATCAAAGCATAGTCTTCTAAGTCCAGTCACACTCTCTTCCCATAACCCAGCTTCCTACTAAAACCTGCCGCAGGAAAAGGAAATGCGGCTGAGCTTAAAAAGCCCAGTGAACAGATACATATACAAAACAATGATAATGAAACAGAACTGAAATATAGTGCATTGGGGAAATAGAATAAGGAATATATAAAAGAGAGTAATAGAAAAGAAAAGAAGAAAGGATAGTCATCCACCACGAGCCCAAAACTCAAAGTCATAACTCAACATCATAATCTCAAAGTCATAAGCCGTCAATTCATAATCTCACAATCAGAGGGGATACCTCTCAGGCAACCAGATAATATGAGGGGTGTCCTCATGTATCATAAAGGTGGAGTGATCAGCTCCCAGGGGTTGTGAAGGGCATGTATAGCACACAGTACCAATCACCTCAAAGTCAACTCAAAGTCATAGTTAAATCCACTAAGCATACATGTCTAGGATTGCAATCCATACGCCCCTTACTCAAAGTCAATCTCAAAGTCATATACTCAAAGTCATAGCCGGCAGATAATCATAAAAAGGGACGACGTGAGAAATCACTCACCCACGCATGAGTCATGCCAGTGGTGCATCACAGACATGCCTATGGTACCTCCATAGGTAGAAGAAACATAAATGGCTCGGGTATCAAACTAAGAGTCAGGTCTTAAAATCATGCAAAAGGTCATATAGCAAAGGTGCATCTCAAAGTCATATCTCAAGGTCATCTCAAAGTCATAATATCAGAAGTCATATCAATGGTTCAGAATATCCAAGGTTCATTACAAAAGGTTCATTATTAAGTTTCATAAGTTCATAAAATGTGAAAAGGGTTAAGATAAAACAGATTTAAAAACTTTAATAGTCATTTACCCATTTCATCACAAAAGTTTCCCTTTTAAAACATTCTTCATAAAAGCCAATTAATCCTTCATTTAAAAATGGTTTCGTATCAAAATCATAGAATGTCATTTCAAAACAGTTTCCTTCCATAACATCAAGTTATATTTTAAAAAGGTTTTCATATCAGATTATCATAAAAGATGAACCAGAGATATCGGGTATACAAAGGTCAGAAGTCATAGCAACGAAATCGAATTAGAAGCTAACATATCAAAGCTTAACAGGAATCAGAGGAAGTTCACAACAGAAGGGAGCATAGCAATGGCTTGGGGAATCTTAACTGAATCATAGCTCAAAGTCATAAGAAGAATATAGGAGCCCTTACTGAAAAGGCAGAGTATCCGTACCTTATTGCAAAGCACAAATGAAACAAACACAGAAACGGAAAGGACTCAAGATCTCTCATTCTTCACACCTAGAGGAGAAGAGGGGGAATCATAATTCATTCTTAATTACATATCTTTCCATTTTAAGTAACTCTCCATTTTAAGTAACTTTCCATTTTTAGTAACTTTCCATTTTAAGTAACTTTCCATTTTAAGTAACTTTCCATTTTTAGTAACTTTCCATTTTAAGTAACTTTCCATTTTTAGCAGGTTTCCATAAATAGTAAGTTTCCACTTTTAGAAGGTTTCCATAATTAGAAGGTTTCCACTTTTAGAAAGTTTCCATATTTAGTAAGTTGAATCATTATTAATGGAAATAAGTATCTTTTAACATATTTACACCTTTGATCCTTAGGGTTTCATAATTCTACATTTTATACCCTTTACTTTCCAAAATTACACTTTAAACCTTTTAATATTCAAAGTTACACTTTAAACCCTTAACTTATCCATTTTACATAATGAGTACTTATTTTATCAAGTTATTCGAATGAATCTTCAATTTTTCATAATTTACACTTTAAGTCCCTCAAGTTATAAAAGTTACATATTTAACCCTTTAATTTACAATTTCAACTTTTAATTATCTATAATTACATATCATGCCCTTAAACTATCAAAATAGCACAAAACCCCCTGAATATCTTAAATTACTCAAAACAACCTTAAGTTTCCAGAATTTACATATTTAGTCCTTCTCTTTTAATTATTTTCAAAACAAACCCTAATTAGGTTAAAAATACATTTTAATCCATTAAATTACAAAAATTACACTTAGCACCCTCACCTATCATTTTATTCGAATAGTACCTGATCCAAATTAAGTTTCAAAAATAACCTTTAAGTTTTAAAAGTTACAAAACTCACTCAAAACTTTTTACCCAAATCGTATAACATAAAATCATAAGATTAAAAACCCTAATCATAACAAATCCATTTCCAATCATTAAGTGATCATTAAACATCATTTATAATCACAATTACAAGCCCTAGCCATAAACCCTAGCTCACACGATTTTATTCTTTTCCTTTTATTTTATTTTTGCCGATTTAATATATAATCCAAAATAATTCGAAACACAAGATTTAAGCTATAACAATTCTTTCCAATATTTTTCCAGATCATAATACATCATAACAAGCCTATAATAATTTTATTAAATATTATTTTGGATCGGAACATATGTTTTACGATTTAACATGTTTTTAGGGTTTTAATTCACGAATATGATATAGAGCATGCATGGATCGATTCAACCATTTTATTTGATGTTAATATGATGTAAGGGACCTGAGAAAAATACCAAACCAAGGTTTGAACGTGTAGAAAAGGCTGGGCGAATTTCTTGTATGCGCTTGAATAAATCGAACCCAAAAACGATCACGACCACACGAACGATTCTCCAACCTTGTAAACATTTTTCGTGGGTTTCATATCATGTAAGGAACTCAGGAAAAATAAGAAATAATTTTTATATGGATCGAATCAACCAAAATGGATTTACCTTTAAAATCGGCTCGCTAAGAAGAAAAAGAGGACCACGATCGAACCAAGCCACCACAATTCGAAAGGGATTTTTGTAGGGTTCCTTGGATAGTGTATGATCTCAGAAAAATGCTTAGGAATTTTGGTATTGTCGAATGGAGGCTATGGAGTTTATTTGTGTGCTTGTTAAATCGAATTTAGGGTTTTGGGGAAACAAATGAGATCTTTGACTTTTATTCTGATTGTGGCCGGTTAGGGGGGGGAATATGGGCCAAAAATTCGGCCTAGTAGCTAAGGATAAGCATTGATAGGTATTTTCCATATTTAAAATGTTCTTATCACTTTTAATTCAAAGTAAATGTAAATTAAAATATCATTCGGCTATTAAGGGGTATTTTGGTAATTTCACAACTTGTATAAATGTTTAATGTAATTGTTAAAATTATTTGGATGTATAACTTGTGCATTGTTTGAGGTTTGGAATTAATTTGGAGACTTTATAAGCTTTTAATTAAGTTTTAATCATGTAGGGGCATTTTGGTCTTTTCACATGTTCTCGGATTTTAGGTGTTACATTAACTCATCCTATCACTCGAGATAATCCAATTATGATAATGGTTAGAGGTTATGATTTGAGTCTAAGCACACTTGTTAGCATCATAATGCCTGAATATTAAACAAACAAACGTCCTAGTAATAGCAGCAAAGACATCGACATCTTAAACCCTAAATCACATGATTTCTAAACTATGTTGTATCTAATCGTGCAAACACACCAATCGAATATTCTTTAGTGTTCTCTAAGGTTATATGAAATGATTAATTAGACTAAACACATAAAAGAAAATGCCCCGATCGATAATTACTTGAACCCTAGTTTCTGATTATGCCTTTTGACTGTAGAAAACATTTGAAAAATTTAGGGAACGATTAGATAACAGCAATGAAGAAATTAGAAACTCACAATCGAAAAGAAATCGAGGATAAAAAAATTGTTAGTCTGATTATGTGTGAAACTTTTGAGAACATTTGTGAAACCATTGATGCGAGCCTGTTTTATTTTTATTTTATTTTTCATGCAATGTCCTTTTACCTAAGTTTAAGACTTTTGTGAACTTTAATCATTAAAGGTTAACTACTTTTCCATTTGAAGTCTAAACATGGTTAAATTGGAATCCTTGCCGAAAAAAATGAGTTTTTAATCCGAATGATGAAGAAACATTTTATCCTTGAAGAATAATGATTAGGTGTCCAAACTTCATGATTTTGTGAAAAATTTTCTCCCCCTCAAAACATGTTCCATTTTGACAATGTAGGAACATAGTTTTGAAGATTAGAAGTTTGTACACAGAGAAAGAAGATTCTTTTTGCAGTTTTTGTATTTACTTTATGATAGAATATTTACAAAAAAAGTTTGATGTTTGACTCTCTTAGTTTTTAAGAAAGTTTTGCAAATCATATGGAGTCAAACACCGCATACCAATATGGTGAACTAAATCAACAAACCTTGATGGAGGTAATGTCTTTGTAAACAAGTCCGCCAATTGGTATTCAGTTACCACAAACTCTAATTCAATTGTACCCTTCTCAACATGCTCCTTTATGAAATGGTAGCGGAGAGCAATTTGTATGGCCTTGGAATGATGAATGGTGTTGCACGAGATTGCAAAAGCACACTTTGAGTCGCAGTACATTGAGATTTAGTCAAATACATAGCCGTAGTCCGTGAGCTAAGTTCTCATCCAAATGACGTGAGCATAGAAAGCAGACATGGCTACATACTAAGCTTTTGTTGATGACAGTGATGTACAATCCTGCTTCATTGACTGTATCCCTTTGTAACTAAACAAGATTTGTTGCGAATCACTGTGCCTTCTGCGTCCAGCTTGTTTTTCCAAATCCATTTAATTCCAATGATGTGTCGAAGGGTGATGTTGATAGAACGTATGCATATTAGACGGATCCAAATTGCGAGAAGACGACTCTATTATATCAGGAACGGTTGGAGTCGTTGCAAATGAATTGGAGAAAGCATTTCCATCATAATCTGCAGGTTGTGGTACTGATTGTTGTAATGGATCTTCAGCTGATTGTTTGGAGTTGGAAGCGGTTTGTCCTACTGTTGTTGGAGATGCAATTGGAGGACCGTCTTTATCAACAGTTGTTGTTGTTTGTTGAGGTGTGTCAGGTACTTGATTTTGATCAAGATGTGCAGCGGAAATTGGTGAGGCCTCAGAAGGACGGTTTTCAATCGTATCATCAAACAATGGAGCAAACGAGGTTTCCACTTCTCTACGGGAGAGAGACAATGGTTCAGCCAAAGATTTCGGAAAGTTTAGACGGTTGGATGCGGGTCCTAAGCTGTTGTGCTCAGAAGCCATTAACATTAAGCTCGGGTCCGAAACTGATTTGTTCCGAAGCCATTCCTGTTATGCCTGAAAAGAAGAAAGAATAGACAAAACAGAGGACATGGATCCCCAAGTTTAATTGGGTTCCGGATGTTAGAAGCATAAAGATGTAGTGTCAATTATCTTCTTGACACTCGGACACACTATATCAATGGTTTCCTTTCTCGCCTCAGGGATAGATGTTGTGGATTTCATATTAGTTTTGGTGCAAATGTCTAAAATCTTTCCTGTAGGAATCCACTTAAGACCAATTGATTTGAAAATTCTACCCGTGGGTACCCACCTAGTGTTAGATCTAGGAGATGTTTTCCTTTTAGATGCAATTGAATGAAATGTGGGAGCATCACTTGGTTGAGAAAACTTACGTCCTATATTGATCCACTTCTTAGGTTTCTGACTTATGACTTTTGGTTCAACGGGTTTGTTTGTCTTAGTCGATTGAGCCTTTTCAAGTGAATTTCCCTTTTGAAGATATTTTAAAGCACAAACAACATGATTATTTATGCAACTACTCTTAGAAGCTATCCAATTCCTATTAGTTTGTTGATTACTCTTAGGTTTTGGTGTGCTACTACAAGCAGTGTTCTGTACTACAGTGGAAGGCATCACATGAGGTTTTGAACCTAGAATTCCATCCTTTTGAAGTAGTGCCTTTTTCCTAGCCTTTTCTAGATCATAGTTCTTGTACATGTCATATTTGCCATAAAACTCTTTACTTTTAATGCTCGTTTTAGACACTGTTTTTGAACTAATCCTAGATGAACCAGGTATAATCACGTGTTGAGATTTGGCAGACACAGATACATTTTCCTTAGGCCAAGGATGTGGAGTGACTGGTTTTGTCAAATTGTTTTTCTCAACAACTTGGGAGGCAAACCGAGGTTTTGAAAATTTAGATCGTTCAGATTTAAATGCAGTAGGTTGTCTAACCACTGCTTGTTTTCTGATTGTTTGAGAAGGCGGTTTCCCCAAGATTGATGGTTTTGCAAACTTAGTATCCACACTCTGGCCAGTCAGTCTTCTTAATTTGTTTTGTAATGCAGCATGTGAAAACACCTTTTCTTGAATTTGACCTTTTAAAAGCTCATTTTCTTTAACTAATGTAACCACACGTTTACTTAGTTCATTTGAAACTTGACCATTGTTGCCCGAATTTAGAGATTCGTTTTGCATTTGGAGTTCAAGTGAGATGCTATGTGCCTCTAGTTTTGAATATTTTTTATGACACTGGGCAATGGTCTTTTTGAGAAGAAGGTTTTCAGACTCAAGAGTTTGATTTGATGTTTCAGTCATTAGATTATCATGTAAAGACTCAGACTCAGAACATTTGTCAAGACATTGTACAACATCCTGGTCAACCTCTCCTACATTACTGAAGTTAGGTTGCTCAGATTGTTGTTTCTCATTTGCAGGCATAATATGATCAACAGTAGATTGTACCTCAGCCATTTGCTCCTTATCAAAGTTCGGTTCTTTGTCATAGATGGGTATGACATCTTCCTCATCCATCTGTCCTTTGTCAAAGTTGGGCTCTGAGTCACATAAGGGTCTGATCTCTGCATAATCTGCATCTTTATCATTCCCCAATCTGCTGTTGTCATCCTGCACTTCTGATTCTGTCCCTTTGCATTCCATGGCAACCAAATTATCTTCCAATGTATCAACTTTATGAACTTGCTCTTCTTGAATTTGCAACTTCTGTTCTTTGATAGCACTCAGATGAAGTGATCTTTCATTAAGCATAAATTCTAAGCGGTTTAGGCGTGAAACAAGTTGATCTCTAAAATCTTCAACCTCCATACTTGTGATGTTCTCTCTCCATACATTGCTTTCATATTTATAGTGTATGAGAGCTTTAAAATGCAATGCCATGAACACTTTGAACTGAGCCTTGAGCGCTCTAAATCCTGCCATGCAATCGCTTCCCTGTTCAATTTGCTTTTCAATTTGAACAATGTTTTCTCGGAGTTTCCTTTGGAAGGTTAGACGATCCATTTCAGTTCTGAAGAATGCATTAAAGGTACCCCTCGTAGGAAACCATGCATCAGAGAGAATCTTACATTGAGTCTTAACCGATTCAAAATAGGCTAAGCAATTTTCTGTAGAATTGATGGCTCTTTTCTCAGCCTCAGTCATCTTTCTCTCAAATGGGTCTTTAGATTCATCAGAAGCATTTGTGTCGTATAGTGGTTCAGTATCATCCATGACACCCGACTTATCTTCCAATATCTTAACCTCGTTGCCTACATTAACTACATCTGCAGTATTACCAATAGTCCTTTCAGCATTCCTTCCTTGTCTATCAACTCTTTCACCTTGCACAACAGCTTGATTCCTTATGTGAGAAGAAGAATGAAAATGGTTGTTTGTCTTGTTGGAGATTTTGCTGAGGGCACTAGCAATAAGTGCGAGTTCTTGATTCAGAATTTTGAAATCCTCATCGTCATCTTCATTGGTTTTTGAATAGTACACTGCATCACTGTTGTCATATGGAACAAGTTGAGTTGAAGTCTGTTGCGGAGATGAATCATATTGGATCATGATATTAGAAGTAGCAGGTTCTTGAACATAATCATGATGTGACATTAACATGACATCTGCTGTATTGACTTCCAAATCTGCATATTCATCATCAGATGGAATATCTCCTATGACACTTTGCAAAACTGCATTGAGATTACCCCCTTCAACTTCCATTTGACTAAGTGTGGTATTGTATTCAACATTATCGTCAGAGAGTGAGGTTGAATCATAATCATGATCTTCCTCTTCTGCAATATTTTCCGTATATGCCAAGAATGCCATGCTTGGTTCGATAAGATCTTCTTCATCATCAGTATCTTCCATTGTGTTTAACCATTCAGAACTAGCCGTCATTACGCCTTTGCCTTTCTTTGTAGATACTTGACTTAGCTTCACTAGATTTTGCAGTAGAGATTGCACATTATTATGTAGTGTAGCAGGATGGTGCTGAGGAATGAAGAAAGGCTTAGGTGCATTTAGAGGATTGAAGAAGAGACCATTTGGAGTGTAGATTAGTGATCCATGGTCAACATCTGGAGATGGTAGAGCAGGGAGAATGGTCTTCAGTGGATTCATGTTTAAACAAGATTCAAGAATTTGCTTCATTCTGTGTGATGAAGTTCTTCGGTACGATGCAAAGCTTCAAGATATTTCCACATTTCATAAGCACTGTCTTGAAAGTCCATATTCATGTAAATTGAATTGGGAAGGGCTAATGACATGGACCATGCAGCCTGATGGTCAGCATCGTACTGAGCGAGTTCAGTAGCATTTAAGTCTGCAGTAGTTTGTAGCCTCATAATCCCTGTTGAGTCAGCAAGAATTATCATTTTGTATGGACCATCTTGAATGGAGTTAAACATGAGATCTGCAGCAGGACGATCTATGAGCCATTGTAGAAATCTCCGTTTCCAAATAGTATACGTTCCTGGTAGCAACATTGGAGGCCTTGATTCATTGCCAAAGAGCAGAACATGATCAATGAGGGAGCTGTGACTTTGTTGTAGATGAAACTGTTGCTGATGATACTGTAGCTGATGATACTGTTGCTGATGAGAATATTGGTGAGGAAGGTAGTTGGAAGAAGATGATTGAGACATTGTAGATGACATCTCTCTCCCCCTTGATTGTTGCGACGTAATCGAAATAATCAAAGAAAAATGTCACACTCAAGGACGAAATAGTGATTTCTGGTTTTCCCTCCAAAATAATTTGAAAAAATTTACTCTCCCAAAATTTGAAAATCACTATGAAATGCAATTTAAAGGTTGCAAGAAAAATTTGTGTTTCAAAAATTTTGCCGCCAAATTTTACCGAAAAAATTTGAATTTTGGCCTAAAAATTTGAATTTTGGGCCAAAATTTTCACTGTTAAACCAAAATTTGAATTTCGCGTAAAAATTGAACGTTTAATCTCCTGTAAAAAATAAATTTTACTCAATTTTTTTTTTTTTTTTTTTTTTTTTGAAATGAAAGAAGATAGTAAGGAGAGATTTAGAAAGAAAATTTTTAGAAAGAAACTTGTGTAATTATGGATCTTATAGAAGGTATAGGTGTAATGCCAATTCTCGAAAATTTTGAGTTCTCGAAAAAAATAGTAATTGCGAAACTTATGCTGATTGCGAAAAATTACTTCTCGAAAAATCAGTGATTTCGAAACTTTTGCTGATTGCGAAAAATTAGTTCTCGAAAAATCAGTGATTTCGAAACTTTTGCTGATTGCGAAAAATTAGTTCTCGAAAAATCAGTGATTTCGAAACTTAAGATATTTTCGAAAATTTTGAAATTTCGAAAAAAAACTGAAGATGTTTTCGAGATTGCAAGAGTTTGCGAAAGAAATATGTGATTTCGAAAATTATGATATTTTCGAGAACACAAACTCAAAAGCCAAATTTCGAAATTATACAATTTCGAAACTTATCCAAAAGTCGAAGTAACTTTCTTTCTTGTACAAGAAAGAAAATACTGAGTGCACAAAACGAAGTCGATATAGAGCACTTTTCAAGAGATCTCGAAACTGTGTATGTAGAAGATTGCGAAATTGTGGCAGAATTTGTTTTCAAAGAAAGTTAACCAAAAACTCGTTTTTATTTCAAGATTCTTGTACTTTTAAGTATAAAATGATGAGATCTTTAAGAAAGTTGAAAACTTTATTAACTTTTTCAAAAATGAAAAAGATTTCAAAAAATAGTACAACTCTCCTAATCGAATTTTTTTGATAAAAGTTTGGAACTTTTTGGTTTGTTTTGATTTTTTAACACAAGTTTGTAAGCAAAGATGTGATAAAACCAAGAAACAAACAAGAAAGTACAAAAATTTTAACTAAAATTCGATTTAAAAAACAAGTTTAAGATCAAAATCAATGAAAAACAATAACTACACCTTCTTTCGGCGAATGATACCACTTGTAAGGTCACACTTTATGTAAACACAAGTATAAGAATGATAGAAAAGAGATGAGAAAAGAGATTGGGTGATTATATGATAAAGAGAAATATAAGTGCAAGAGTTTCCTTAAGAAATCAAAATAACCAACCAAGTTTACAAATGACCTAGGGCTTCTATATATAGGGAAGGAGCTAGGGCAACACTCTCTCTCCTTCCTTTCATCATTACGTGGGCTTTGAGGCCCATGGGTTTCATACCTTAAGCCTAGTAAACTTAATACATTTAGTAAATGAAAGTAAATAATAGTTAAGCAACCTAACATTATTACAAATGACCGAGACTTGATAAAATAGTGAAAACTATGATCCCAACAATTTTACACGTGACGGCCTTGGGTGACGCCGTCATCTCCAATGCACAAAACTTTCTGGACCATCACGGACTTTACCCACTTCCACCTCTTGTATTACTCTTGACACAGTCATGTAGAAGCTTGTGACGCCGTCATGTACTGTTCCCAGCAAGGAAAATTAAGACTTTGTCGTTTTCTTCACTTTTATGCTCCAAAAACGTCCAAAATGCTTACTTTTCCAGAATTCACTCCAAAAGTACCTAAAATCACGAAAGGAACGATTTAGGGCAATATTTGATCAAATAAATTCAATTTCGGGCTTAAATGACCCCTTAAAAGTGGATCATTTTTCGCCTCATCATATACCCTTACACTTGAGATTTGCTTGTCCTCAAGCAAATGCGCTTTTATTCTAATCAAAATACAAGTTAGGGGTCATTTAACACTAATATAAAAGTAATTACAACAAATAATCGTTCCACTAAAGACCAAAGACAAGCACGGAGGTCATACACTAGCACCTCACAAATAGTGTTTAGATACTCACATCTCTCGGGTGTAATAAAGTATATATCACAATATGGAAATGGAAAACATCTCTCACTACCTGTCATAGCAAAATAGATTACCATAGGCTTGGGAAAGGATCAAACCTCCACCACATGGCGTAAGCACCTAGGATAAACTATCAAAGAGGTTTTTTAAAGGGTTATAACGTTAGGTGTAGGGATATGGAATACACGGTTTTGTTGGATATAGGCAATCTTTACTGGTGGCGAGTTAATCATCTTGGTTAATTACATGTACAATATGGCGTTGCTAAGCCAAGACTAGACTCGACTTAGGCTAATAAATCAAAAATAACAAAAACATCAAACAAACATAGAATGAAACGGGATGGTAGTCCGTATATTTTTTCTTTTGTTTTTCTATTTTTTTTCTTTTCCTTTTCTTTAATTTTTTTATTTTTTTATTTTTTTTTTTTTTTTTTTTTTTTTTTTTGTATACACTTTTACCTTACCATCCAAAATAATACATCATAGGGAATGAACATTCCCCTTACACTTGAATTTTTACATACTTTACAATAAACTAATCTAATGACTCGAATCAAGATAATCAAAACACTTGGAGTACTTTTAAGATTAACGCACATATGGGGGTAATAATATGATGTTCTTCCCGATTACTCCACAACACAAGTACTTTACCCATGAGTCCCAATCGTCCCAAAACAATATGTATAAGGATATGACTTGACTTAGCAACCATGTAATCAATTAGATAATTAACTAAGGGTTTAAACAAATAAAAATAATGCACTAAAGATGAGTGCATACACAGAAGGCTAAGGCAATTTGGGTGTACATTTAAGTGGGTTGTAACAAATTCTTCCTTTAAGTAAGATGCTTAAAGTTAGAAACGAAAAGATAGGCTCGGAGGGGTGTACTAGGGGTTTCGTGTACTAAAAATGAGTACAACACTAAGGTGTGGGAAAAATTAGTTGACTTAACTAGCCAAGTAATATGACTTAAATGGTCATGTAATTATGATACGGGTTTAACACAAGGGTGATCCTAATGCCTCTTATCATGTAGTAAATCCTACTACACGAATGTAGTCTCACTAGCGGTCTCGGGATGCATCACTAACGCAAGTTCTAGAATCTAAATGCTACCGGTACACTCATAAGCACTAATAGTAAATGCTTTTCCTATCAAATCTAAAGGCGAACCTCACATATTTGGGTGGAAAATTTTTCTGAATAATATGGTTTCGTGCTAGTCATACAACTCCTATCCATGAGATGCTTGCTAAGGGTAAAGTTTCACTCCTAAATGTTGTAAAAAATTTTAAATTTGGCGCTAAAATTACACTAACAAGTATTTCTCATAGTTTTATTACACACCTACCATCAAACAAACAAACTCAAGTGCAATAGTATCCTATAAGGTATCATCATTTACCCTCCCCTTACACTTAGGATGAACATTGTCCCCAATGTTCAATTAAAGAATGTAAAAGTAAAATAGGTAAAAGAATGAAATCAAATACTCCCCTGATTCGTTTGGTGTGGATAGTGTGGTAACAAGGTTAGATCTTCCTCTAAGAAAATGAACAATCAAAGCTTCCCTTCCAGAAATACAAATCATCTTCTTGTCATATGTAACCTGTTAAACCTGAGAAAACAATCACAAAATCCCAAAGCATCAATCCGAACAAAGAAAACTCACAACTTGATGTAATTCCAGACTTAGGAATAAAAATAAAACAATTAAATATATAATGCTTGTGGAATGAATGTTTGCAGATTTCCTAGAGTTTATAAAACTAAATAATCAACAAAAACTTTAAGACTCCGGTATAAACAAAACTCGCAAAATTTTTCAGAATTTTACACATGACGCCGTCAGTAATTAATTCCTGACGCCGTCAGAAGTGACATGCAGAAATCTTTATGTTAAGTTTCCGGAAAATTTCTGGTAAAACTTATGTCCTACTTCCTGGAAAATCCTGCAAAACATCATTATGACTCGATACAAGCATTTGACTCAAACTATTACTAATATACATGTTCATTTAATATTGTTGTGGATCATGCTCAATTTCGTTCTTATAAACAAATTTGGGTCTCCCCTTACACTTAGCTTTTGCAAAATACCTTTATATGTAATTAAGACAAAGTTAAAAACAAAATAAAACATTTTTACAATTTACTTTGAAACATGAACCACAAACAATAAAAAGAAAGCATGCATACGGAAACAAATAAAATCAAATAAACAAACAAACTAACAAATAAATAAATAAAGCTTGGGTTGCCTCCCAATAAGCGCTTGTTTTTGTTCGAGTCACGAGCCTGACTCTACCCTTATGTAACGGAAATAAGGGAGGTTTTCCCTACACTTTGAATTAAGTGCGGGTGGAAGTAGCGATACACACCCTTAGGGTGGAAATATGCCACGTGAGGTGAGGGGGTGAGTGAATGGCTTCCTTCATCCTAAAACTACCCGGATAATATTGGTTGATGGGTGGGTCGGTTCCTCTTTTGTCTCCTAGAAATATATCTAAGGATGGAAAGGTGTGTAAATATTGAGGTCCGGTTCATCAACACTAGGAAATTCCCTAGAACTAGGAGTAAGGTTATCACTACAAGTATTCAAACCTATATCCTCAAGTGGTGCCTGGTCCAAGGGTTCTACCTCCATCGGAATTCCTAAAGTTTCTTCTACTTCTTCCGGGTAAGTCACGGGCGGTGTGTGTGCCTCAAATAATGGTTGAGTATTTTGTGGGCTTATGTTATTGACCTCATCATTCCATGTGTCAAGATCACCTATATCTTCATCATGTGTTTTGGTAGAATCTATCCTAAGCATTCTCCTAAGTATCTCACGTGCTTCTCTAGGCATCTCAACTTCTATGTCCGAATCATAAGGATCATCCTCAATAATCTTATATTCAATTTGCCTAAAGGATTCATCATGTGTTCCTTGAGATTCAAAGTCATTGGTCATAAAACCTAGGTCTTTTTGATCAATGTGATCATGCTCGGCTAAATCCTCCTCAATTGTTTTCTTAGGTAGTGATAAAAGCAAACCTATTGCTTCATCCAACTTATGGTTTATTGCTATAGATCTATCCACAATTCCTTGGCAAACTAGGTCGCTTTTCCTATTGGCCTCACTAAAACTAGATCTTAAACATGGAGGTTGTTCATAAGAATCTATCCTAGGTGAAGGCTCATATGATTCATAGGTGTCTCTAAATGAGGTATTTTGAAATCTTTGGTGTTCTAGCCACTCAACCTTATCTTGCAATCTTAGAAGTCTAAGTGTAAAGTCCATTTCAAGCAAATTACAAACAAAATCACAAAGAAAAGATAGACTACGAGAAAGCTATAAAATAAAAAGAAAAAAATCTCACTTGATAGGAATCTAATGAGTAGACCTAATAAAAATCAAATTCAACCTAAACAATAACTATTCCCCGGCAGCGGCGCCAAAAACTTGATGCGTGGGAATTTCACCAGGCTTTACCTCTCGAGGGATCTCGAGACGCTTGATTGGTTCAGAACCGTCTTATTATTATTGACCAAAGTCAACAAGTCAAAGATAGCCTAGAATCAATACTCCGGTGATAGTGTAGTGTTTCCCCGGGTCGTGAAAGTCCCAGCGAGATTGAAATGGTGCTTTTGGAATCGTTTATGAGAAAGTGGCACTGAGGACAGTAGCCAGATGATGTAGGAATGATATTGCTACTGTTATTTTGGTATTGACAAACAGATATATTATTCACAATAATCAGATACCAGATATATGCACAAATTGACAATTAAGATCACGTATCGGACTGGAAAAGTGGGTTTTGGTATTTAACAAACTACAGGGGGTGCTTTTGACACTTTTTCAAACTTGAAAGTTAAAAATGAAAAAGAAATTATAAAAGTGATTAAAATAATATTAAACTATTATTTAATTAATTAAACTATTTAAATTCTAAATTAAAATCTAATTTAATTAAACTAAAAATGACAAATGATGTAAATTAAACTAAAAATTTATAAAAATATTTTCTAAACCTAAATTGGAACTTGAAGAAAGTATAAAAAATTAAAAATAATATTTTTGTCTTTTTGTGGTTTTGTAATTAATTAAAAACTATTTAACTTAATTAAACTAATTAAACTACTTTTAATTTATATTAATACTAAATTAACTTAGAAAATTAAGATAAAATTTATAAAATTACTTAACCATCACTGGAATCCTACAAAATTATAAAAACTCAAAAATTATGTTTTAAGATTAAACAACTAATTATTTATCTATTAATTAACTTAAATCTATTTTAAACAAATAAAATAAGGAAAATAGAAAATGAACAGTAGAATCTCAAAATTTATTTTCTAAAAACTTATTATACTATATTAGAACTAGAAAAATTATAAAAACTAGATTTAACCTTATAAAAACTAATTAAGCTATTTAATATTTAATATTAATTAATAATAAAGAAAATTAAAATTAAATCTAATTAGCACTAAATGACAAAATAAAAATCTGAAAAAATTATCAAAATTACTTTACTATATAAGGTATTTAATAAAAATATAAAAATACTAGTTACTTAATTAAAATTTAAAAATGAAAATTAAACTTAACTTGAATTAAATAGAAACTATCACTTATTTTAAAACTAATTTTTTTTTTGGATTTTTCTTTTACAGAACTACTAAACACCTTAAATTGACAAACTTTAATGAAAACACTTTTTGAAATAGCTTATAAATAAGCTGTGACACCCCCTTGTCTCAAACAATTGACTTTGGTTGACTGTTTGGTCAATCTGGGTCAAATGGCCTTGGGTGGGGTCCACAATGGTGAAGACAGATGCAAACAGGTTTAACAAGCTCAAATAAGCTAGAAATAACAAACAATAAGCCCAAATAAGCTGAGTAAAATGAAATAAGCACTTATCACTTTGAAAATGAACACAGACTAGGGACAAACTTTGAGGCTTAATCTAGGTGGGGTCCACAGTGACTCAGGTCAATCCAATGGTCAAAGGTGAGACCTTGGTAGGAGGGGGAATGTAAAAACCTAACTATGGGGTCTGGGGTCCACTGAGGTGGTCACAAAACACCACCCAAGTGATGGTGGTGAGGTGGTGACTGGGTGAGCAGGGCACAAGCTTGCCCTGCAGGTTACTTTGTTGGAATGTGGGACTCAGATTAAATTTTCTAAAAATGAAATAAAAGCATATTCTCAAAGTTGAGCTGGTAGAAAACTAAACCTCCAATTTTCACAATCCCAAACAAATCACAAAATTCAGAAATGAACAAGCAAATATGATGAAATCTGAGAACAAGTATTTTGACTTTTGACAAGAACACTCACACTTTGACTTTTATGAATTTCCAACACTCCTAATAAGCTGTAACTATGATAATAAGCTAATGTGAGATTAAAAATAGCTACAATAATCACTTATGAGCAATTGAGCAAAGTTTTGGGACACAAATCCCTCACAGTTAACTGTGAGGGGGAGTTTTCTTTGATTTTGACTTTATAACTAATAAGACACTGATTTATGGATTGATTAAACCTATATAGACCTATTCTAACTTGATTGAACTAGAAGCAACAATTAAACCAACCTTAAGGGCAGTGGATCCTACTGATCCAAACACACCTTTTGATTGACTGATTTGATCTTTTCAAAGCAAATGGTCACTAGGGGGTACAAACTTACTTCCAAACAACAAAATATGATTAATGTAACTGGTTTTGAGTACTAGATATACAGATTAACACATTACTCATACACACTTAACACCAAAGCTTAATGAGACAGTTAAAACTCAAAATTTTAAATGACTAACTACTTTAACCAACAAGCTATAAATTTAAAGCTAAAGATTATCTAAACAATATCTAAATACCACAAACAAACAGCAATTAACAACTGTAAGCAAACAATCAATCAAAAAGCTAAACTAGAAATTTTTAACTAAGAATTAAAATAAGCAAGTTCTTACTAGGTTACCCTCAGCATGAACAGAGGGTTTTCCTTTGTAGCCTATCTTTAGATAGGCCAACTTCACTTAATCCAGCTCCTCAATGTGCTTAGAACCTGAAACAAATAGCAGAGATACAAACAGTTGACCATAGTTGACCTTTTTTATTTTTTTGTTTTTTCTCTACTAGTACTGAGTTTTAGGAGTCTCTAAAGCTTAAACAAGCTTAGGGGAGCTTATGTGAGCCTAGATTCAATCTATAATTCCATACAATAAGCACTGTACCAACTCAGATTGAAACCAAAAATGCAAAATCAAAATGTAAAGTGAAAGCTTGAATTTTATAACTTAAAAAGACTTCTGATACATAAATTAGGACATTACAACACTTGAATTGAAAAAGATTAAACTACTTTGCTTGATAATTTAAATTCGATACAATTAAACTAAAATTAAACTACTCCTGCTTCATCTTGCATCTTCTCTTATTTATAGCCTTCAATTAGGGTTCCCCCATCCTTCTGAGTAAATCCCATCATTTCTTGATCAATTTGGTCCAATGGCAAGCCTACACGTGTTTTGGCGCCAAAATCTGTTTCTCCCATTTGACTCTGATAACTTGAATTAGGGAGAAGCATTTAATGCAAAGGGTGATGGATAGGTGTAGGGGGTGGGGTGGTGATAATTGAGTTGCAAGTGGGGGTGGTGGTGGCAAAACCAGGTGGTTTTGGGTGGAGGTGGTTTGGGAGGGAAGAGATAAGCAGGGGTGGTTTTTGTTTTTGGGGGTGTTGACCGAGGTCAACGTTGGACCCGGGTCAAAGGTTTGGGTGGACTGGGCTGAGGGTGTGGGTTATTTGTTATTTTGGGCCCAAAGTGTGGATTGGATTTGGATTTTTGGCTTTAGTTTAATTTGGGTCCGGTTGGTTTTTAATAGGAAATAATCACAAGGACTTAAAATGTAAATATGGGAAAGTTAAGGGACTGGATTTGGCATTTTCTAATTTTGTTTCCAAGGATATAAACTGCCAATGATGAATAGTGTGAGGTTTTATTTTTGAATTTTTCACTTTTAAAACCCCAGGGACTAAATCTGTCAATTTCCCAAACTTCAGGGACCTGTCATGAAACTTTTCCCAAAATTCACATAAGGACCAATCCTGCATTTAAACATTAGCACAAGGACCACAAGTATTATTTTAAACCTCAGGGATCAAATCTGCCAATTTCACAAACTCCAGGGACCTGTTTTGCCAATTTTGGATTTTAAGGGGTAAAAGTGTAATTTTCTCAAACTTTATCACCCAAGGACTTATTTTGATAAATTTTGACTTTTCTTTGCCTTGGGTTGACTTTTCTTTCATTTTAAACTTCCAGGGACTAGATTTGACAACTTTTGAAAGTTGGGGGACTGAAATTGCCAATTATGCAAACTTTATGTGTTTTTCATCTGTTTTTGGTATTTTTGCATTTGAAACATGTAAAACACTTTCCTGGGATATTTTCACTATTTTGATTCATTATTGAGTGTTTTTTGGATGTTTTGGCAGTTCAGAATTGGTAAAAATGATGAGTATTTACACACTCATCAATCCCCCACACTAAAACATTGCTAGTCCCTAGCAATCTTTTGAGAAAAACTTAATGGATTTGAAACTCTTTACCAAAATCCATCACTTCTGGAGTAGCCAGGTGTAAGAACTGTGGCACACCTGATAACCGTGTGATTTTGAGCAAACCACCAGCTGTCAACGGATTTGATTTGTCTTTACCAAAAGCCGTTTGCTTCTGGACTAGCCAGCATCTTGATGGACTAAGTCAACATCTTGGTGAGCTGATTACCAATTATGGTTTTTCCACGGCCTTTACCACAAGCCATAATCTTGCGGGCTAGCCAGCTCATTTGCTTATGAGGATGCGGGGGAGCTGAGGAACCATGCAATTTTTGGAAAACTGCCAGCCATCAACGGGTTTGAGATGTCTTTACCAAGAGCCGTTTGCTCCTGGACTAGCCAATCCCTTTGTCATTTAGACTTTGGCGGATTGATAACCACAAAAATTTTGGAATAAAGTGAAAAATTTTTGGCCTAAAATGGGGGTACTTGGAAAGTTTTATGATAAAATTCGTAAGAATTTCCCCCCCCCCCCCCCCACACTAGAACTGAATATTGTCCTCAATATTCAAAGTCCCGGCTATTATGCCGAATTTCTGAATAGGAAAGCTAATATTCGATTCTAACTGTGGAAATTTCTATTTTTCACTTTATTTTATCTGTACATACAATCTTTTTTTTTTTTTTTTTTTTTTTTTTTTTTTTTTTTTTTTTTGCTCACTACCTCCCAGGCTTGTGTTAGGTTTACCACGCTAGCTAATCACTTGTGAATGATTAACTGTAATAAATTTGCCCTAACAGCCCGGGAGTTGAATGATAAAGTTTATAATATACATACACCTTCCAGGTTGGTGTCAGGTTTACCACGCTAGCTAATCACTTGTGAATGATTAACTGTAATAAATCTGCCCTGACAGCCTGGAAGATGAATAATAAAGTATATAATATACATACACTTCCCAGGCTTGTGTCAAGTTTACCACGCTAGCTAATCACTTGTGAATGATTAACTGTAGTAAATTTGTCCTGACAGCCCGGGATTTGAATGACATAATATACATACAAAACATGTTTATTGAATTTTGAAAAATATTTACTTTTGAAACGGTGGGGGATGGCCACTCCCCCACACTAGGGTGGTAGAAAGTAGAAAGAAGTCAGAAATACGGGTGAAAACCCATATATGCTGCTAATTTTTGTTCACCGAGTCACTAGCTTGACTCGATCCCCGAATTCATTGGTCCATGGGGAAAGTTTGGAGATCCGGGACAACCAAGGGTGGTGTGTCCTCTCCAAAATAATGTTTCAATCTGTGACCATTCACTTTGAATTTGGGACCTTCGGGTTGAGATAACTCAACAGTCCCGTATGGGTATACTTTAGCAATAGTGAATGGTCCAGTCCATCGGGTTTTTAATTTCCCCGAGAAGATCTTTAATCTGGAATTGAAAAGAAGGACTCTGTCACCGACGTTGAAAACTCGGTTCTTAATCTTAGAGTCGTGAATCTTCTTTGTCTTTTCTTTGTAGATCAAAGAGTTCTCGTAGGCTTGATCACGAAGTTCGTTTAATTCATTGATTTGAACCTTACGGTGATCACCCGCTTTATGAAGGTCGTAGTTAGCATGTTTCAAGGCCCAGTAGGCTTTGTGCTCGAGCTCGATCGGTAAATGACACGCCTTCCCGTATACAAGCTTGTATGGAGTGCACCCGATGGGTGTTTTGTAAGCTGTACGGAAGGCCCAGAGTGCATCATCTAGTTTATCCGACCAGGAAGCACGGTTTTCACCTACTGTCCTCTCAAGAATCCGTTTAATACCACGGTTGGAAACCTCCACCTGCCCACTTGTTTGGGGGTGATATGCGGTGGAAAGACGATGAGTAACACCGTATTTCAGCATGACTTTTGCAAATTGATCATTGCAAAAGTGAGTACCGCGATCACTAATGATGGCACGTGGGGTTCCAAAATGAGCAAAGAGGGATTTCAAGAATTTCACGACTACTCGGGCATCATTAGTGGGTAAGGCCTTTGCCTCAACCCATTTTGACAAATAGTCAACAGCCACGAGTATGTATTTGTTTCCACGAGAAAATGGGAATGGCCCCATAAAGTCAATGCCCCAGACGTCAAAGATTTCACAAACTTGAATAGCATTTTGCGGCATTTCGTTCTTTTGTGAAATATTCCCGTGACGCTGACAAGCATCACAGGCTTTGACTAACTCGTGGGCATCCTTATAGATTGTGGGCCAATAGAAACCGGAATCAAACACCTATTTGGCGGTGTAGTTAGGACTATGGTGGCCCCCGGTGGGTCCAGCATGGCAAGCCTTGAGAATATCAGTGGCTTCCTGTCCGTATACACATCGCCTGATGACTTGATCGGCACAGATTTTGAAGAGGAAGGGGTCGTCCCAGAAGTAATGTTTAACGTCTTTGAAGAATTTTTTCTTTTGTTGGGACGTTAACCCCTTCACTATGAAGTTACCCGCATGGTAATTTGCAAAGTCGGCAAACCATGGGGTAGTAGAGTCACCACGAAAAGCAACCGCATTGAGTGTCTCGAGAGGAAATGTTTCATTTATTTCCTTTTTCTCGGACACATCTTGATGAGGGTTCTCTAATCGTGAGAGATGATCAGCAGCAAGGTTCTCGGCTCCTTTTTTATCACGGATAATGATATCAAATTCCTAAAGGAGGAGAACCCAACGAAGAAGCCTCGGCTTTGCATCTTGTTTTGCAAATAGGTATTTCAAAGCCGAGTGATCTGTGTACACTACGCATTTAGTCAAGATTAGGTATGACCGGAATTTCTCGAAGGCATACACCACAGCTAGGAGTTCTTTTTCAGTGGTGGTGTAATGACCTTGAGCCTCAGTCATAGTTTTGCTTGCGTAGTGTATGGGCTGAAAGTATTTTGCTTTTCGTTGCCCCAAGACCGCACCTATGGCAAAATCACTAGCATCGCACATAAGCTCAAAAGGTTGGTCCCAATCGGGGGCAACAAGAATCGGTGCCTCGGTAAGCTTTTTCTTTAATGTTTCGAAAGCTTCGATGCACTCAGGAGAGAAGATGAAAGGAGCATCCTTCTCGAGGAGATGGGTCATAGGCCGGGCAATCTTAGAGAAATCTTGGATAAACCTACGGTAGAAGCCGGCATGACCCAAAAAGCTCCGAACACCTTTTACGGTGGTGGGATGAGGTAATTTGGCAATGACATCGATTTTAGCTCTGTCAACCTCGATCCCGTTTTTTGAAATCTTATGGCCGAGGACAATGCCCTCCTTGACCATAAAGTGGCTCTTCTCCCAGTTGAGACTTAGATTCGTTTCTTTGCAACGTTTAAGCATCTGTTCCAAGTGGGAGAGGCAAGTCTGAAATGAATCCCCGATGACCGAAAAGTCATCCATGAATACCTCCATAGTTTTCCCGATCATGTCGGAAAAAATAGACATCATGCACCTCTGGAATGTGCCTGGTGCATTACATAAGCCGAAAGGCATACGTCTGTAAGCAAAAGTTCCGTAGGGGCATGTGAAGGTAGTCTTCTCTTGATCCTGGGGATCAATGGGGATTTGGAAGTAACCCGAGAAGCCATCGAGGAAGCAGTAGTATTCATTCCCCGCAAGTCTTTCGAGCATTTGGTCCATAAAAGGGAGAGGAAAATGGTCTTTACGGGTGGCTTCATTTAACTTTCGATAGTCAATACAAACACGCCAACCCGTGACCAAATGAGTTGGAATCAACTCGTTATCCTCGTTGGTGACAACGGTAATGCCACCCTTTTTGGGAACACAATGAATTGGGCTAACCCAAGGACTGTCAGATATAGGGTAAATCAATCCCGCATCAAGAAGTTTAAGAACTTCTTGTTTGATAACTTCGTGGATTTTTGGATTTACCCTTCTCTGATGTTGCACAGCTGGTTTAAAGTCATCCTCCATTAAGATTTTATGAGTACAAAAGTTCGGGCTTATGCCCTTAATGTCGGAGAGTTTCCAAGCAATTGCTTGCTTGTTTGACTTAAGAACCTTTAGGAGTGCAGCCTTTTCCTCATCTTTTAAGTCTTTGGCAATAATGACGGGTAATTTATTATCACCCTCCAGAAATGCATATTCTAGATGAGGAGGCAAGTCCTTGAGCTCAACCTCGGGAAAGTCTTCAGTTATTTCAACATTTTTGACTTCCGCTTTATGAAGTATTTGTGGAGACGGAGAGGGTGAAGGATCGTCATTTAACAATCTTTCAAGGAGAAGAATGTCCCCCTCCGGGTCAAGATAGTTTTCATCAACTCCATCGGGAATTGAGCTATCTTGAGCAAGAAAAGCCTCGAGCTCTTCCAAAAGGAAGTCACTTCCCTCAAACGGAGTGAGGGAAGGGGAAGAGTCGGAAATGATCGGGTCAGTAGAAAGACTGCCACTAGATGAGAAACCGAGGACCTCTTGAGAATACTCCTCAGACGCAACATCGATGACATCAATTCGGTTAACCGTTTCAGCATCATAGTTGGAGGAGTATCTTGAAGTCTGATCAAGATTGAATGTGATGGCTTCGCCACCAACACGTAGAGTGATTTCTTCTTCGAATACATCGATTAAAGCACGACCCGTTCTTAAGAATCCTCTCCCGAGAATGAGAGGGACTCGTGGGTCAGCATCGAAATCAACAATCACGAAATCTGCCGGAAAATGGAACTTTCCTACTTTCACGAAGATATCTTCGGCAATGCCGAGAGGACGGGATATGGTACGATCTGCAAGCTCGAGTGTCATGCAGGTCGGAGTGAGAGTAGGTAGAGAAAGTCTTTTCCAAACTGAGTAAGGCATTAGGTTAATGCTTGCGCCAAGATCGGCCAAGGCAAAGCATTCAACCATCCCCGGGAAAATACATGGAATGAGAAATTTCCCGGGATCTCCAAGCTTTTCGGGAAGCTTTTTCAAGAGCACTGCTGAGCAATGCTCATTGAGTGAAGTTTTTGCCATCTCACAGAGTTTTTCTTTGTTGCTTATCAGATTTTTGATTGTCGAAGCAAACTTAGGCATGAGAAGAAGAGCGTCCGCGAAGCTAATATCGAAGTGTAATTCTTGGAAAATTTGATAAAATTTTTCCATCTGATGATTAGCTCTTTCGCGGTTCTTTTGATCATACACACGTGAAGGATATGGAATTGAAGGCTTAGGATCATTCTTTGGAATTTCATCAGGACTCACAGGAGGATCAAATACAACTTTCGGCTTACGAGCCGGGACCGGGACAACTTGAGGGTGGACGTTGTTGGTACCTCCGTTATTAGTAGGAAGTACCGTGTCCGTAGTAACCTCAGGTTCACGTTCCGCTACCTTAGGAGGAGAAGAAGAGGTAGAAGGAATCGAGGGTCCATTGTAAGATGTCCCACTTCGGGTGGTGATCGCTTTGACATCGCCCCTCGGGTTAGCGATCGTGTTGCTCGGTAATGTACCCGGGCCCGAGGGTCGATCATTTAAAGACTTCTGAAGTTCAGAGATAGTCTTGATCAATAACCGATTTGTTTCCTCTTGTGCTTTCATGAATTGTTTAATCTCAGTATCGGAGGAAGACGGGGGTGGAACAACGTTTTGAATTTGAACAGGGGGATTTTGAACACGGTTGTTTTGAAAATTCCCTTGATTTTGATTGTTGTTACCCTGAAAAGTGTTTCTCTGATTGAAATTACCCTGATTGTAATTCCCTTGATTCTGGTTTCTTTGAAAATTTCCTTGAAAACCTTGGTTTTGATTGCCATTTTGAAAATTGTTTTGATTAAACTGGCCTTGATTTTGGTTCGGGTTTTGGAAATTTGAGCTTTGACCTTGGTTGAAATTCTGATTCGTGTTACGGTTTTGATTTTGGTTAAAACCGGGAGGTCCGAGAAAATTGTTGGAACGATAGCTTAAGAGATTACGGTCCCCTTGCGGTTGGTAAGAATTACCCCCCGTGTTGTAGGAACCGTTAGCAGCATAAACGTTCTCTTGAGAAAATTCAGCAGTAGCTGGACACTCGGAATACAGATGTGGGCCCCCACAAGTTTCACAACTTCGGGCCACGGCTTTCACTTGTTGATTTTGAACCTGATGTTGTATCGTTTGGTTCATTCTCAACACAGCCGTAGAAATATCATCCATCTTTTTGGTAAGAGCGATTATTTCAGGAGATGATGATGAGGGAGTAACGGAATTACATGACGCTTCCCTCTCCGCAGAGGAATCCCAAAAGTTATGATGGGCAGTCATGTTCTCGATTAAGTCATAGCACTCCTCGGGACGCCTTTTCATAAAGGTCCCACCAGCAGCAGCATTGAGAATGTCTCGGTGCCTCAATGTCAGACCATTATAGAAGGTATCTATGATGGTAACTTGTAACATATTGTGGTTAGGGCACCGATCAATGGCTAGCTTATAACGTTCCCAAGCCTCAAAAAGAGACTCATTGGGAAGTTGCCGGAAGTTGCTGATATCATTTCGTAACTTGGTAACCATGGATGGTGGAAAATATTTTGCTAGAAACTTGGTTACCATTTCATCAAAGGTTCGAATAGAATTCTTTGGGAGTCGGTCAAACCATGCAGTGGCATGATGAGCGAGAGAATAGGGGAAGAGGTACAGCCGAAGGGCATCATCGGTGACACCATGCTGTTTCATGCTTTGGGTGACCGTAAGATATTTGTCAAGATGCTTGTTAGCATCGTCACCCGGTAATCCGTGAAATTGACACGAATTCTGGACTTGTTGGATCATGTGGTGCTTGAGGCCAAAGTCCGCGGCCCCAATAGTGATTGGTGCAATAGGCCCACCCCGCCCTTGCATGGTAGGCTGGCACAGCTCCTCCATCGTTCGGAGATCGGGAGCTGGCTCATCAGGGGGTGGTAATGGTGGTGGTGGCCCAGCGGCCATTTCGGTTTCTGTGTTAGAACGTAGCTCGGGTACGTCTTTCTGTTTTTTATTCTTTGCTTGAGACCGAGTGCGCATGCACTAAAAACAATTTTTCAACACAAGTTCGAGGCAAAACTACAGTGAACTTAAACCAATAATCACAAGTGAGCAGCTTCTTTGAAAAAGGTACACTACTCACAGGGATACAAAGGCAAGTTTTAATCTTAAGTTTGGGAACTTATTATGGGTTTATTAATTGATTTTGAAAAAAAACTGTTTTAGGCTTATGGGTGTGTGTGCAGAAAACTTGGGAAATATTTTTGGAACTGATTCGTTAACCGAAATCGTCCCTTTAAGATTACTCGCAGGCTGGCGGGAGGAAGTAAATAGGTTTCCTCTTCAGTTCGTAATTTAATATCAGAACTTACCTTAAACCAACTGTTTCAGGTTGTAATCTTAAAGAACACGAAGTAATTTAACTTCACAGTTTGTTTTTGATTGTTTTTAATTTTTTTGGTGTTTCTCAACACTTCAGGAGAAGTGTTAATGAACGTTTATTTTTTTTTTGATATGATTGAGTTTTTACAAAAACTTTTTACAGGGAGGGTTTTGAAAACCACTAAACTTAAAACGATTTTAAAACACGCAACAACCTCCCCGGCAGCGGCGCCAAATTTTGATTGGTTCAGAACCGTCTTATTATTATTGACCAAAGTCAACAAGTCAAAGATAGCCTAGAATCAATACTCCGGTGATAGTTTAGTGTTTCCCCGGGTCGTGAAAGTCCCAGCGAGATTGAAATGGTGCTTTTGGAATCGTTTATGAGAAAGTGGCACTGAGGACAGTAGCCAGATGATGTAGGAATGATATTGCTACTGTTATTTTGGTATTGACAAACAGATATATTATTCACAATAATCAGATACCAGATATATGCACAAATTGACAATTAAGATCACGTATCGGACTGGAAAAGTGGGTTTTGGTATTTAACAAACTACAGGGGGTGCTTTTGACACTTTTTCAAACTTGAAAGTTAAAAATGAAAAAGAAATTATAAAAGTGATTAAAATAATATTAAACTATTATTTAATTAATTAAACTATTTAAATTCTAAATTAAAATCTAATTTAATTAAACTAAAAATGACAAATGATGTAAATTAAACTAAAAATTTATAAAAATATTTTCTAAACCTAAATTGGAACTTGAAGAAAGTATAAAAAATTAAAAATAATATTTTTGTCTTTTTGTGGTTTTGTAATTAATTAAAAACTATTTAACTTAATTAAACTAATTAAACTACTTTTAATTTATATTAATACTAAATTAACTTAGAAAATTAAGATAAAATTTATAAAATTACTTAACCATCACTGGAATCCTACAAAATTATAAAAACTCAAAAATTATGTTTTAAGATTAAACAACTAATTATTTATCTATTAATTAACTTAAATCTATTTTAAACAAATAAAATAAGGAAAATAGAAAATGAACAGTAGAATCTCAAAATTTATTTTCTAAAAACTTATTATACTATATTAGAACTAGAAAAATTATAAAAACTAGATTTAACCTTATAAAAACTAATTAAGCTATTTAATATTTAATATTAATTAATAATAAAGAAAATTAAAATTAAATCTAATTAGCACTAAATGACAAAATAAAAATCTGAAAAAATTATCAAAATTACTTTACTATATAAGGTATTTAATAAAAATATAAAAATACTAGTTACTTAATTAAAATTTAAAAATGAAAATTAAACTTAACTTGAATTAAATAGAAACTATCACTTATTATAAAACTAATTTTTTTTTGGATTTTTCTTTTACAGAACTACTAAACACCTTAAATTGACAAACTTTAATGAAAACACTTTTTGAAATAGCTTATAAATAAGCTGTGACACCCCCTTGTCTCAAACAGTTGACTTTGGTTGACTGTTTGGTCAATCTGGGTCAAATGGCCTTGGGTGGGGTCCACAATGGTGAAGACAGATGCAAACAGGTTTAACAAGCTCAAATAAGCTAGAAATAACAAACAATAAGCCCAAATAAGCTGAGTAAAATGAAATAAGCACTTATCACTTTGAAAATGAACACAGACTAGGGACAAACTTTGAGGCTTAATCTAGGTGGGGTCCACAGTGACTCAGGTCAATCCAATGGTCAAAGGTGAGACCTTGGTAGGAGGGGGAATGTAAAAACCTAACTATGGGGTCTGGGGTCCACTGAGGTGGTCACAAAACACCACCTAAGTGATGGTGGTGAGGTGGTGACTGGGTGAGCAGGGCACAAGCTTGCCCTGCAGGTTACTTTGTTGGACTGTGGGACTCAGATTAAATTTTCTAAAAATGAAATAAAAGCATATTCTCAAAGTTGAGCTGGTAGAAAACTAAACCTCCAATTTTCACAATCCCAAACAAATCACAAAATTCAGAAATGAACAAGCAAATATGATGAAATCTGAGAACAAGTATTTTGACTTTTGACAAGAACACTCACACTTTGACTTTTATGAATTTCCAACACTCCTAATAAGCTGTAACTATGATAATAAGCTAATGTGAGATTAAAAATAGCTACAATAATCACTTATGAGCAATTGAGCAAAGTTTTGGGACACAAATCCCTCACAGTTAACTGTGAGGGGGAGTTTTCTTTGATTTTGACTTTATAACTAATAAGACACTGATTTATGGATTGATTAAACCTATATAGACCTATTCTAACTTGATTGAACTAGAAGCAACAATTAAACCAACCTTAAGGTCAGTGGATCCTACTGATCCAAACACACCTTTTGATTGACTGATTTGATCTTTTCAAAGCAAATGGTCACTAGGGGGTACAAACTTACTTCCAAACAACAAAATATGATTAATATAACTGGTTTTGAGTACTAGATATACAGATTAACACATTACTCATACACACTTAACACCAAAGCTTAATGAGACAGTTAAAACTCAAAATTTTAAATGACTAACTACTTTAACCAACAAGCTATAAATTTAAAGCTAAAGATTATCTAAACAATATCTAAATACCACAAACAAACAGCAATTAACAACTGTAAGCAAACAATCAATCAAAAAGCTAAACTAGAAATTTTTAACTAAGAATTAAAATAAGCAAGTTCTTACTAGGTTACCCTCAGCATGAACAGAGGGTTTTCCTTTGTAGCCTATCTTTAGATAGGCCAACTTCACTTAATCCAGCTCCTCAATGTGCTTAGAACCTGAAACAAATAGCAGAGATACAAACAGTTGACCATAGTTGACCTTTTTTATTTTTTTGTTTTTTCTCTACTAGTACTGAGTTTTAGGAGTCTCTAAAGCTTAAACAAGCTTAGGGGAGCTTATGTGAGCCTAGATTCAATCTATAATTCCATACAATAAGCACTGTACCAACTCAGATTGAAACCAAAAATGCAAAATCAAAATGTAAAGTGAAAGCTTGAATTTTATAACTTAAAAAGACTTCTGATACATAAATTAGGACATTACAACACTTGAATTGAAAAAGATTAAACTACTTTGCTTGATAATTTAAATTCGATACAATTAAACTAAAATTAAACTACTCCTGCTTCATCTTGCATCTTCTCTTATTTATAGCCTTCAATTAGGGTTCCCCCCATCCTTCTGAGTAAATCCCATCATTTCTTGATCAATTTGGTCCAATGGCAAGCCTACACGTGTTTTGGCGCCAAAATCTGTTTCTCCCATTTGACTCTGATAACTTGAATTAGGGAGAAGCATTTAATGCAAAGGGTGATGGGTAGGTGTAGGGGGGTGGGGTGGTGATAATTGAGTTGCAAGTGGGGGTGGTGGTGGCAAAACCAGGTGGTTTTGGGTGGAGGTGGTTTGGGAGGGAAGAGATAAGCAGGGGTGGTTTTTGTTTTTGGGGGTGTTGACCGAGGTCAACGTTGGACCCGGGTCAAAGGTTTGGGTGGACTGGGCTGAGGGTGTGGGTTATTTGTTATTTTGGGCCCAAAGTGTGGATTGGATTTGGATTTTTGGCTTTAGTTTAATTTGGGTCCGGTTGGTTTTTAATAGGAAATAATCACAAGGACTTAAAATGTAAATATGGGAAAGTTAAGGGACTGGATTTGGCATTTTCTAATTTTGTTTCCAAGGATATAAACTGCCAATGATGAATAGTGTGAGGTTTTATTTTTGAATTTTTCACTTTTAAAACCCAGGGACTAAATCTGTCAATTTCCCAAACTTCAAGGACCTGTCATGAAACTTTTCCCAAAATTCACATAAGGACCAATCCTGCATTTAAACATTAGCACAAGGACCACAAGTATTATTTTAAACCTCAGGGATCAAATCTGCCAATTTCACAAACTCCAGGGACCTGTTTTACCAATTTTGGATTTTGAGGGGTAAAAGTGTAATTTTCTCAAACTTTATCACCCAAGGACTTATTTTGATAAATTTTGACTTTTCTTTGCCTTGGGTTGACTTTTCTTTCATTTTAAACTTCCAGGGACTAGATTTGACAACTTTTGAAAGTTGGGGGACTGAAACTGCCAATTATGCAAACTTTATGTGTTTTTCATCTGTTTTTGGTATTTTTGCATTTGAAACATGTAAAACACTTTCCTGGGATATTTTCACTATTTTGATTCATTATTGAGTGTTTTTTGGATGTTTTGGCAGTTCAGAATTGGTAAAAATGATGAGTATTTACACACTCATCAACGCTTACAACCCCCACCAGGCAGTGTACCTGATCGTTGTAGTATAGTATAGTGACAAGTACTCGGGGATTGATCGTTCAACTCAGGAATAGTGTCGTTAGGATTGAAATTAATCTAACTAGGTCTAAAGGTGAAGGATGATTCTTTTTGTATTTTTATATTTTATGAAAAGCAAGTAAAAATCTCGGGTATTGGAAGGAGGGGCGGAATTAGTTGCTAATCAACTAACCCAAAAGCTACTAATCAAACTAATGTGCAAGAAAAATAAACTAAGGTTCTACAAGATAAGTGAAACATGTCTATCTATGATATGTTACTCCTTGCTAGCTATCCAATTCTACCTATTGAATTGTCACACCTTGTTTTAATTGACGGGTTGTACTCCTTAATACCATTCGTGGGGTGACGTACGTACTTCCCCAACTCTATAAGCTCCTACTTCACTCCTATGTCGAGCCTGCAAGAAGCTCCTAACAAGGGATCAATAGAATTCGCTCATGCATTAAATACAACCATAATAACCTAGTACGCATTGGTTCATGTTTCTTAAGACGTTCAAGCATGTTACCTATGGATGTCTGCCAGTTTTCTTAAGCCTAACATCGAATACAATCAACCAAACAAGAGATAATAGGAATCAAGAATTATAAGCTAAATCAACTAGACCTATCAAAGTGTCACACCCTAATTGATGAAGATAGACACAAACATCAACAAGGAATCAATAAGATCTAATCAATTATATACAAGTTTCACACAATCATAAGTAGACACAAGGTGAATTAGCAAAACATCATCAAAGAAGAGCAAGTAACAATGATAATGGAAAACATGATTAAGATAGAATCAACAAACCATTACAAGATGTTTATGGAGTGATTGAAACCCTCTAAGTTGCTGGTAAAACACCTACCTAAACCCAGGAATTGACCTTAGGGTTTAGGGCTTACAAAAAGTGAAGTTATGATGTTATATTTATAGGCGAGTTTTCTGTCGGCAAGGCTTGACGGCTTTAGCTTTAACACATGACGGCGTCACCCCGCCGTTTTCAACAAATCAAAGATTTCTTCGTCCTCTTCGCGTGGGCTTTTGAATCACCTAACTCCGAGTTCGTATGCAAAAGTTATGACCAAAACAATATCAGCTACTCCGGGCGCAAGTTTTGACAAGTTAACACGTGATGGCCTACGTGACGCCTTCAGGAAATTTTCTAGGCCATCACTCTTTAATTTTACACGTGACGGCCTTGGGTGACACCGTCATCTCCAATGCATAAAACATTCTGGACCGTCACGGACTTTATCCACTTCCACCTCTTGTATTACTCTTGACGTCGTCATGTAGAAGCTTGTGACGCCGTCAGGTACTGTTCCCAGCAAGGAAAATTAAGACTTTGTCATTTTCTTCACTTTTATGCTCCAAAAACGTCCAAAATGCTTCCTTTTCCAGAATTCACTCCAAAAGTACCTAAAATCACAAAAGGAACGATTTAGGGCAATATTTGATCAAATAAATTCAATTCCGGGCTTAAATGACCCCCTAAAAATGGATCATTTTTCGCCATCAATGGTTTAGCAAGTGAAGAATTCAATGAAGCTCATAATATGCCTAAACCATTTGATGTACCATGTTCAACTTTATAGGAGCACAAGTTGAAACACGTCTCTAACCATTTCCATCTCGTGTCTTTAAGTCTGACCAATTCTTGAGAAGATCTTGTACTAGAATCCCGTTAGAAGCTCGAAAAACGACAATCTCTTGATGAAGCTTGATAATAGACAAATTCGCGATTTAAACTTGCACTAATTTGTTATTAAGAACCTATTTTGAGGAAACACACAAAACTCCTTAGGTGGTGGTATATACCCATCCTTCCATCCTTTACTGTATATATCAACCTCTTGAACTATCCACATCTCGTGTGACATTTAGCACTACAATGTAACTGCTTAAAGTGATAGTTATATTCTCTGTGACCACAACGTAAACTCGTTGACAGATATAACTAGATAGCCAAGTCTAATCACTGTGAATACGCTCGAGCAAGGATCTTCAGACATCATGCATCCAACCAACCCCTAGATATTTTGAGATACTAAGTACACGAACCCGTAAATTAACAAACCAACCAAGCGATCATAATTTCTCAGTTCCATTAAGCTCAAATGATCTCGTAACGAAACGCAATCCCGAAAAATAACTTCCAATCGATCAAGTAGTACAAATTTATCCCAAAAAATAGTCAAACCCCGTAAGTTTTATTTCGTCCAAAATCCAAGTCCATGATTAGTCCAAAAATAATTCAAGTCCGAACAACCTTAAGTCAATTATCCAATTTATACCAACATCTCAACATGTAAAACAATTTTGTTTAGCCCAACAGCAACTTTAACCAAGAATTTCGGCCCATGTTTACCCATTATAATTTGTAGTTCAGAAGCCCACTTTTTATAGTGATATACGGATAATCCATGTCACAAGAAATTGGTTAAGCCCAGTACACTCACAGATTTTGTTAAAGTCCAACACTCCATTGTCAAACCCTAAATTTAAGGTTATTATATAAAGCCACATAACCTTACTAATAACCCTAATCTTGCTCCAACTAAAACACGCAGTCAAAAATTCATGACATCTGCTCTAACCTTATCACACCCAAAAATAGATCGACCCATATGTCTGCTTAAACATAACGCATTTCCATCCTTATTACTCCACAACATACATCAAGTTAATCCTATTATCAAACGAATCAAACCCTAACCTGCTACCTAACGAAGCACATACAAGAACTAAAGCAAATCCACTCCTTATATCTCTTCATACTAGTAGGTTTGGTTTTCAGTTATTTACTTGTATGTTTTAATCAAATGAAAAGAAAGAGTATAACAGGTCTGTTATAGATCTTTCTTTAACAGATTCGTATATACAAGATCTATGATGAGTTGGTATGAGTTCGAGTTGTAAAGATCTTTGAGGGTCTTTCATATCTAATAAAAGATACGAACCAAAATCAACACTAAGATCTTTTTTGTTCTTATTAATTTGGTCTTGTGTTATCGTGGGAATAGAAGTAAGTGGGACAGAGGTTGTAGCATGACATTGTTGACTGAGGGTGTGGTATATTGTGAGTAGTATATGAGACAGTAGTGTTGAAGGTTGTTGATAGACATCATAGCTTGTTCAGATTAGAAATGAGAGTAATAGATGTACGAATATTTTTGCATTTCTTTTTCTTTTTTTTATTGGACTGATAAGGTTGTAATTAATCTTGGTCAAACAGTCAAATCCGAGACTTTTGAATGTCTTGTGGCATCTCAAAGTTTAAGTGGTTGTCTCTCGCATCAGATCTGGGTTTGTAAATGATACAAGGTCTCGTATTTGTTTTGAGATAAATAAAACAAGTTTTGTTCGCATCGCATGACAAAATTTTGACAGCATTTCTTTTCATAAATATGTGGGTAACATAAGTCTCGTACTGTAGCTATCGTATCTCATCTATTATACTTCTATCGCAGACTGCCATTGCGGAACTGCCATCGCATTTCTGTCATCGCAGTCTCATACCTCACTGCTATTACAGCCGATCCGAACATAAAATTGCGAGCATAATTTCAAGACTTTTCCGAGTATAAAAAGTACCCATTTTTCTCGGATCAGAAACTGCTCAAAAACCTCAAAAATGACCAAAAACTTGAATTTTTTACTACAAAAAAACTTGAAGACACCAATAATCTTGTTAAGAATCAGTAAAAAGCATAAACACAATAAGAGTAGGATTCAAAACATGGATTTGGACATCAAAAGTACCAGATTCAGACTGATTTAGACTGTTCTAATGACTAGAAAATAACAAGGACGATTTTGAACTTTTTGGACATAAATCTTGATTTAACAAAAGATTTAAACACCAAAAGATACAAACTTTGAACTGTTTTAAATGAGACCATAAAAACAAGATTGTTTTGGACATAAAAAGCTCACAGCAGACATGAAACACCAACTATAAAAACTAAACAACCTAAACCCCCAGTTAGCTCTTGATACCAATTGTTGGTCCATGTAAATCTAGTTTAGGTGAATATATTAGTGGTGTCGGGTGGCCGGCCAGAGTAGCCAAACACACCCATTGTGGTGGTGATGTTAGAGAGAGAGAGACTAGAGAGAAGGAAGAGAGAGTGGTGTAGAAAGATGAAATATTATTAAGAGCAAAACACACCCCTCGCAAGTGAGACTTGTGGGTATTTATAGTAAGACAAGCATATGGGTGTGATACCTCACAATCCACTCCTAACAAAAGATGTGATACCACAACATTCTTAGTCCCCCCTGAGACTATACAAGTGTCTCGGGGGGAGGAATATCTAATCTAGTAAACTACTTGTATTTATGTGTTCCAACAGTTTGACAACTCCCGTTGGTACTATCTCTCACTGGAGAGTACCAATAAGTATTATATTTGAACCCTTACTGAAGGATTAACTTTGGCAAGTTATCCTTCTCATCCCCTCATGGTTGGGTCTGCAGCCCCCATGACCCGGATTGTTAACGTGTGGTTCATGAGCTTAGTGCAACAGACCAACTGACCAACTCCAGATAATTGTACATGCATTACAATTATCACACATACACACTACATTTTCCTTGAAGGGTGTAACAATTGAATCTTGAGGAACTTGTATTCACTAACCCCTAAACCTATGACTCTCACTCAACACCTAGTGTTGAATTTTTAAGCATGTATTCTAGGTAACGAAGCTTTGTGGAAATTATGGCATGGAGAGGCACGAGACTTGAAAGACTTTCTATTTGGTTATTATTCAAACATAACAACTCATACTTAGATTCACGGGACCTCATCTTATAAAACTCTGATAATTTTAATGAATGAGAACTCATTTTTATAAAATGTCTCTTTTTGAGTCATTCCCTATTACTGTATCTATGGTCCATGAGGTAATACCCCAAACACTTAATCCGCTGCGATCAGTGAAAAATGGGGGTGTTACAGTGTTAAGCCAAAGGCATAACAAACACTTTCAGCCGATATACTATGCTAGCAAAACCATGAATCCTGCTCAAGAAAACTACACCACTACTGAAAAGGAGCTCTTAGCCGTGGTGTTTGCTTTTGATAAGTTTCTCTAATATCTTATCCTTTCAAAAACCGTTGTTTTTACAGATCTTTTAGCTCTGATCAATACCTTCTCGAGAAACAAGACGCGAAACCACGACTAATTCGTTGGATTTTATTATTACAAGAGTTCGATGTCTAAATTCGTGATAAAAAGAGAGCGGAGAATCTAGTGGCTGATCACCTCTCTCAACTCGAAAACGCCAACCTTAGTGAATCTATCAAAAGTGAGATTCGGGATTCATTTCCTGAAGAACAACTCATGTCAGTAAATGATTCTGAACCGTGGTACGCGGATTACGCTAACTACCTGGAAAGCAGAGTTATTCCAGAATACATGAATAGACAAGAAAGAAATAGGTTCTTCACTCAATTAAAGTACTATTTTTGGGACGAACCTTTCTTGTTTCGCAGGTGCCCTGACCAAGTGATCAGGCGTTGTGTCTCTTGAAATGAGGCAATTAGAATCATGAAAGAATGTCATGCTGGTCCATCTGGAGGGCGTCATGGAATGAACACTACTGTACAGAAAATTTTTCATTCAGGATTTTATTGGCCTACGATATTTCGCGATGTGAAGGGAATGATACAGACTTGTGACTCATGTCTAAGAGTTGGGAATATCTCCATGAGGGATGAAGCACCTCCGAATTATATACAAGTTTGTGAGATTTTCGACGTTTGGGGGATAGATTTTATGGGACCCTTTCCATCATCTAGGGGAAATGAGTACATCCTAGTGGCCATTGATTATGTTTCAAAGTGGGTAGAGGCGCACGCCCTTAGGACCAATGATGCTAGGGTGGTTATTCATTTCTTAAAAAACTGTTGCTAGGTTTGGCATTCCTAAAACTCTTATTAGTGATAGGGGAACCCATTTCTGCAACGCACAAATGGAAAAGGTCGTGAAACGATATGGAGTCTCCCACCGATTCTCCACCGCTTACCATCCTCAGACCAATGGTCAAGTGGAAAACACCAATAGAGAAATAAAGAGAATATTGGAGAAAACAATTATAATCAAAATAGAAAAGATTGGTCCTTTAAGCTTGACGAAGCTTTGTGGGCATTCTGAACTGCCTACAAGACACCTATTGGGACGACACCGTTCCGCATGGTCTACAGCAAGGCATGTCACCTTCCAGTAGAACTGGAACACAAGGCATATTGGGCACCTAAGGCTTGAAATTTGGACTATAAGGTCGCAGGGACGAACAGGTTCTTGCAACTCCAGGAACTTAATGAATTGAGACTGGAAGCTTATGAGTCCTGCGTCACATACAAAGAAAGGGCTAAAAGATGGCACAACCAATGGATTAAAAGCCCTAAGGAGTTCTCATAAGGAGATAAGGTTTTACTATATAATTCTTGTTTGAGGCTATTTCCAGGTAAATTAAAATCTAGATGGTATGGACCTTTCATTGTGAAAAGTTCCTCGAAAACTGGAGCTGTTGTGTTAATAGATGACGAGGGTAGGGAATTCACTGTACACATACAACGCATTAAGCATTATCAGGAGAATGGTAATGAAATGATCAATGAGGAAGACATAGCCTTTGATGACAAGGTCACGTAGTAGAACGTGACTTTGAGTCTAGCTACAAGACTCGTTAATAAAGAAAAGCAAGCTTTATTTGTTTGCTTGTTTGTTTATTAGATTTTATTTGCTTCCGTATGTATGTTTGTTTTTATTGTCTATTGTTCATGTATCAAACATTTTGTGAAAATGCTTTATTTTGTTTTTAACCTCGTCTTAATTACATATAAAGGTATTTTGCAAAAGATAAGTGTAAGGGAAATCCAAATTTGTTTTTTAGAACAGATTGAACATGAACGATAATAATAAGATATAAACATGCATATTAGTATTTGTTTGAGTCAAATGCTTGTATCGAGTCATAATAAGTGTTTTGCAGGATTCCAGGAATTAGAACATAGGTTTTTCTAGAAAGTTTCCAGAAACAAAATATAAGAGTTTTGTCAGATCAATTCTGACAGCGTCAGGCCACACCTGACGACGTCAGGTATAGTTTTCTGAAAATTTTGCAAGTTTTGCTTTTCTGCCGGAATTATAAAGTTTCGTAAAATCTGTATTTTATAAACTCCAGAAATCTGCAAACATTCATTCCACAAGCATTATATCTTTACTTGCTTTCTAGGATTTAATTTTTTTTATAGATTTACCGTCGATTTTAAGCTAGGTTTTCTTGTTTGTTTTCTCAGCTAATTAACAGGTTATATTGGACAAGAAGATGTACATGGATAATCAAGCTTTTGGTGCTGCTTTAATCTTGGAGTTTTCACATTTTCTTGGAGGAGGATTTAACCATGTTACTACATCATCCACACCGAACGAATCAGGGGAGTATTTGTTTCATTCTTTCATTTTCTTTACTTTTACATCTTTTAATTGAACATTGGGGACAATGTTCGGCTTAAGTGTAGGGGGGGGGGGGGTAAATGAAAATTCCTTAGATATTACAATAGTACTTGATTTTTGTCTTGTCTAATAGTAGATGTGTAATAAAACTGAGAGAAACACTTGTTAGGGTAATTTTAGCACCAAATATAAAATTTTTTGCGACATATAGGAGTGAAACTTTAGTTTTAATAAGCCTCTCATGGATAGGAAAAGCAGTACCACTCAAAAAACCGTACCACTCAAAAACAAATTTCCACCCCAAATATGTGAGGTTCGCCCCTAGATTTGTTAGGAAAAGCCTTAGTGCTTGTGAGTGTACCGGTAGTACTTAGATTCTAGAACTTGCGTTAGTGATTCATTCTGAGACCACAAGTGAGACTACATTCGTGTAGTTAGGATTTACTACATGATATGAGGCATTAGGATAACCCATGTTTTAAGCCTGTTTATATAATTACATTGACTTCATTGGTGAAGTAACTTTCCCACACCTTTGAGATGTACTTATTTTTAGTACACGATACCCCTAGTACACCCCTCAGAGCCTATCTTTTTTGTTTTCTAACCTTAAGCATTTTACTTAAAGGCAGAATTTGTTTACAATCCACCCCCAAATGTATACCCAAATTGCCTTAGCCTTCCTTGTATGCACTCATCTTTAGTGCATTATTGTTACAACATTTGTTTAAACCCTTTTTTGTTAATTATCTAATTGATTACATGGTTTCTAAGTCGAGTCATATCTTGTACATATTGTTTTGGGACGATTGGGACTCATGGGTAAAGTACTATTGTTATGGAGTAATGGGGAAGAACGTCAATTATTACCCCCATATGTGTACAAATGTTTTAAAGTACTCCAAGTGTTTTGATTATCTTAATTCGAGTCATTAGAATAGTTACATGTAAAGTATGTAAAAGTTCAAGTGTAAGGGGAGAACAGAGCCCCCTTGATGTATTATTTTGGATGGTGGGCAAGAGTGTATGCAAAAAAAAAAAAAAAAAAAAAAAAAAAAAAAAAAAAAAAAAAAATCAAGAAAAACGAAAAAAAAAAAAATAGAAAAATAAAAATGGAAAAAATATATGGACTACCATCCCGTTTCCTTTTATGTTTAGTTTTTGTTATTTTATGGTTAGCCTAAGTTGAGTCGAGTCTTGGCTTAGCAACGCCGCATTGTACATGTAATTAACTAAGATAATTAACTTGCCACCAGTAAAATATCCCTTTATCCAACAAACCGTGTTTTCCATATCCCTACACATAATATAACCCTTTAAAAGACCTCTTTGATAGTTTTTCCTAGGTGCTTACGCCAAGTGGTGGAGGTTTTCGATCCTTTCCCAAGCCTATGGTAATCTATTTGCTATGACAGGTAGTGAGTGATATTTTTCCATTTCCATTAGTTATATATAAGTTTATAACACCCGAGAGATGAGAGTATCCAAACACTATTTGTGAGGTGCTAGTGTATAATTTCTTTGCTTATTTTGATTAAGGTAGAATGATCATTTGTTGTAATTACTTTTATGTTAATGTTAAATGACCCCTAGCTTGTATTTTCATTAGAATAAAAGCTCATTTGCTTGAGGACAAGCAAATCCTAAGTGTAAGGGTATTTGATAAGGAAAAATTTGTTACGCTTTTAAGGGGTCATTCAATCCCTAAATTGTGATAATGTGATCAATTATTACCTTAAATCAATTCTTTTGTCAATTTAGGTACTTTTGAGAAGAATTCTGGAAAAGGAAGCATTTTGGACATTTTTGGAGCAAAAAGTGAAGAAAACGACAAAATCAAGAATCCAAGCTGAAAATTGTACCTGACGGCATCAAGCATTTCAAAGGGACGGCGTCACTCATTGAAACAAGAGGTGGATATCACAATTGCACTTGATGCGCCAGAAGAAAAGTTGAAGCATAAGGCATGACGGTGTCACGTTATACAGAAAGTAGGCCGTCACGTGTTATTCCCAAAGCATGACGGCCCAGAAGTCTTATAAGGGGATGACATCAAGAAGTTGGATTGGACGACAAGAAACCCTAAACACGGCGAGATGACGGCATCAACCATTAAAAGGGGACGCCGTCACCATTGTAAATCTATATATACTTTTCGATTTTTCATTCATTAGAGAGGACTTTTGGTAGGGAACTTTTGGGTACGAACCCTAGTCGACTTTTGCAGCAATTTTAGGGTTCCAAACCCTCTTTTCTTCCATGTTCAATTAAAGATAAGTTATCCTTTAATCATTCAATATGTCTATGTGTTGTTTGATTATATCGTATGCTTTTCTTTCTTTTAACATGTTAGCTTAGATTTACTTGTGTTTGCATAGATCTAATGAAACCTAATTATTGATTGTTGGTTGTTGGTTTGTCATTAATTGTTGTGAGTGATTGATTTTAGCGTTAGGCTTAAGAAAACTGGCTAATCTCCTAATTGGTAACTTGCTTGAATGTCTTAAGAAACGTAATCGGATGTGTACTATGGTTTTATTGGTTGTATTAAATGCATAAGTGACTATTAATGAGGCCATGATAGGATACTAAACGTGTCATCGTAGCAAGAGATAGAAGCTTATAGAGTTGGGGAAGATTGTACAAGGCCCCACGAATGGTATTAAGGAATGTAACCCTTCACCCATGCGATTGTGACAAACCAACTAATCAATGAAAGATAACTAGGGAGTAATGAAATCTAAGTAAACACACTTTTCTCCATATTAGAAGTTCTCATATTTTATTTTCTTGTTATTTATTTTATTTGTTTAAGTAGTTATTTGGGTTAGTTGACTAGTAGCTAATTCCGCCCACTCTTCCATTACCCGAGATATTTACTTGCTTTCCTTAAAACATAAAAATACAAAAAGAATCATCCCTCAGCTCTAGAACTAGTTAAATTAGTTTCAATCCTAACAAACAGTATTCCTCGAGAGAACGATCAATCCCCCGGTACTTGCCACTCACTATACTACATCGGTCAGGTACACTGCCTGGTAGGGATTGCAAACTTCTCAAGATCCATTGAGAAGTAAAACTTTTTGCGTAGACCGCAATCCACGCATCATTCAACAAATTCCTTAGTAAGAAACATCCTCCTAAAGCAAATTTTATGGATGGTACGTATGAGAAAGAGCGTTTGATGCTCGAGAATGTTTTGGAGGATGAAGCGGGTTTCATCCTGAACTTGGTGTAGCATGGTTTTTATGCTTTCACAAATTTTGATTGTTTGCTCACATTGCGAGCAACCTTGACGAGAGTTATGTAGGATGGGGTTAGTGGTTGTTTGTTGTGATGGTGGAACACTAGTGGTTTATTGGTTAGCGTTTGGTGCTACAACGGATGATATCGAGGCGGTTTGGAAATCCATTGCTTGATGGAAGTGTGTATCAATCATGCTTTTGAAAGCATACAAGTTGTTGAGGTGATCATTGATCTCCTCATTAGTGTTTGGTGGGTTATTCCATAAGGATACCTCAATTTTCTTGTAGAAAGGAGACAAGGATTCGAAGTGTTGAGATTGTGATTGGGGTTCTTGAGGTGGTGCTTGATGTTGAGGTTGATTATTATGTGGAAAGTTGGGTTCTTCATATAGAGGACCATGGATGTCATTGTAGATGGGATGAAATATCATTGGTTTTGGTTGTGGTGGTTCTTGTGGTTGAGATGATTGTGCTTCAAATGGTTGTGGTCCCAATGGTGGTGATTTGGAAGTTTGTGTTTTTGGATAATAATTTTCCAAGTCCTCATAACATGGAATAGGTAATGATGGTGGAGTTCCAAAGAGTTCTATGGGTTCTATCTTAGGTGATTTTGGAGGTGATGGTGATTTTGATGGTTGAGTTGGTGCCGATGGTGGTATTGGATCAATTGGTGTTTTAGTAGGTGGTGGAGTGATTGTGACATTTTGTGATCTAGGTGATAGTCTAAGAGTGACAGGGTTAAGGAAATTTTCTTCCTTGATGGTTGTTGATATGATGAGTTGTGATTCATCCGAAGATGATGAGTTCAAGTTAATGGTTGAGTTGAAGCCAAAAGGTTTGATGCTAATCCTAGCAGTTCTTCTAATCGGTCGAGTTGGTGGTGATGAGTTGTTGGACTTTGTCATGGTGATACAATGAAGTGTTCAAGATGCAAGATGGTAATGGTGAGGTGTGAGTACAAAGAATCTAAGATGGATCAACTTATAGAGTTGAAGGATTTTGGAAGGAGTGTTTGGATTTGATGTTCTACCATACATCTTTTGAGGTTTCTAATTATTTGGATGGTTTTATGAGAGTTGTCAGGTCATTGGAAGTCAATCCAATGGAAAATAGTGGAGTAGGAAGACCAAAATATGCACTAAATGCTATGTGGTCATGTCAAATGATTTGGGTCACAAGTTTCACGGATTTCAAGGAACATTTTGGAGGGTTCCTTCCCTTATGTAGAAGGGTTCCTTGCGTTAAGTTTGTCTAAATTTGAGTTTTGGCGGGAAGAGGTTTCCTATTGGTGCTAATGAGCAAAAATGATCCTAATATGTTTAATGAGGGTTAAGGAAGATGTTTCTCACTAAAGACAATGATTTGGTGGTTTTAGAAAATGTGAAAATAAGAAAAATGAAAAATTTCTGCAGGCACTTGGTGGAACCAAACGAGTACACATGCGGAACCCAATTTTTGGTTCCGTCTGGTCCGTTGGGCCGAATTCTGGAATGCCCAGAAAATGCCAGACCTGGAAAATTTACAGAACAATATTTAAGGGTCGAGACATTTTCCAAATTTTCCGAAAATCCTTGGAACATAAACTTAAGGTTATAACTGATTAGGAAATGACAAAAATGGATATGGAAACATTCTTACCGATAGACTTTGACCGGGGGCTAGTGAATTTCACTATACTTAGTGAAAATTCCATACACATGAAAATTAGACAACATCCCAAATTATGTCTTCCTGCATATATGTTAGTTCATACATAGTCTAAACATAACATAATATCTGTATGAATACATAAATCCATAAGACAACGTAAAACACATAATTTTAACAACTACAAAGTTCACAAGTTTAGTTATCCCAAACACTCCTTAAACTAATTATCAAATGCGATCAATCTTCTTCTTGAGCTTTCCAAGGTACCTTCCAAAGCACTTGAATATTCCCCTTGTTTGCTTGTATTCCTCATATTCGTTTTCAATTGTTGGAAGTTCTTGGAGATAATCAAGAGGGGCAAGTCTAGAGTTTGGAAGACCATCATCTTCGCTCATGGGTGATGATGATGATGAAGGAGAAGGAGAGCGAATACGTTTCCCTTTGGTCTTAAACATTCTCTTACCACTTAGAGGAACAAATATGTGAGGAACGAGAGAATATTCAAGGCTAATTCCCTTGTCATTTGGTGGGATAAGTGAGATGGCTCTAAATAGGCGGGTGAGAAGCATCAAGTATGAGAGAGCGGTTGTTCCAAACACAGGTATATTAGCCATTCTTTTGGCCATGTAGTATGCTAGATTGAACGGTTGGCCAGTAGAGATACTATAGAGCATTTAGCAAAGACATGTGTTAACATGATCTCTATTTCCTATGGAACATATGACATTAGCCCTAAGAACTTCTTCCCATTTCTTAAACTGAGGTTTAAGTTCATTTAGTTCCATTTCAAATGGGTCCTTATCAACTTCATTTCCCGAATGATTTTTCCTAGCGTTTGAGGTTCTTACAAAAAGATGTTCACGAATCACTTCCTTACTAACAAGAAGAGTAGAATAAGTAGGATAATGGCCAATCGAGTCAAGACTAGTAAGTGGCCACTTGTCCGTGTAGAGACATGCACCATTATTCGGGATACTGAGGATTTGAGCAAAATCTATTAAAGGCACGAAATTTTCCTGTTGGTTAGTTTTGAAGACTAAGGATATTTCACCATAATCATTGCTAGATAGAGCAATGATTGCATAGAATTATAGAATGAACCTAGGGCAAATTGATTCATCTATGTCTAGGAGACAATCGAAGTTGATAGTGGCAAAGTTTTGTCGAATGGATGTTCCTTCTAGAAAGGATGGATCAATGGTTCTACCTTCCTGAACATAGCGTTTTTTTAAACCCTTAAAGATTTTGATTTGATCGGAAGTGAGACCTTTGGTCATATGATGTTTAGGTAGGTACTTAAGAGTGTCCTTATGATCGGAGAATGTTGCGGGAGGCATGATAGTTCGTATAAACAAAAATAGCCCATTTAAGACCAAGTTAGTGTCAATTTAAGTTTGGATATTCTATTGTGTGCCTATATGACAACAATGTGGAGGTGTGGTTATGCAAATTTTGTACTCAAAGTAGAGATAACCCAAACGCTCCTAATTCAATGTAGCTTCGATTGAATGTACCCGAAAATACATATTGGTCATGTATTCCCTTTAGAATTCAAGATGTATGATGCAAGTGATGTTTTCCTAATGTTTTTCATTTGTATTAATCAGTGTGAGGAAATACTTTTCCTAATTGTGAGAAGTAATTTTTTACAAATTATTATATGGGGATAAATCATGATATTGTTTAACAAGATGCAATTCCTAACTAAATAAAAAAAATTATTAGTTTAGTTCATAATCAAGGTTTTTTTATGGATTTTCAAATTTGTGCATAAACCCTAATACTCTAGTTTTTGTGAATGAGTGGAAATCCTAGGTTTGGATTACAAATGCAATTATGTAAAGAATAATTACAATGATGATTGAAAGGGAGGATGATTGCAGGAGAGCCCTAGTTTTCGTGTGTGGAGATGTTTATGTATGAATGGAAGTAGTTTGTAAGTTTAAGTTGTGGGTTGAGGAGTGTTTGGTTTGAAATTAAAAGGAAAAACATCCTACACGTTCGGCAGATCAGGCTGAACCAAAATGAGGGTTCCGCCCTTTATGTCGAAGGGTTCCGCCATATCAGCAGAGGAAAAAGTAAAATGATTTTTTTTGATTTTTGTGATTTTTATTCTAACGTCCATAACTACATGATTGGTTCTATAAGTCTTAGTCCACGTCTAAGAATGTTAAATGGTTCTGATTTAAAAGGTTAAGTGATAGTATCTACGCTATTGCCTTAAAATGATATTTTCTCAATAGAGACGTTTTCCTCTTTGAACATGAGGTGAGAAAGTGTTTGACATTAGTGCAAGTACCAGTTATGCTTAATCTATCAACTTTGTCACTGACATGTTCCGAGTTGGCATACACTATGGTTTCTACTCTCGTTCCTTTGGGACACTATATTCCAAGTTGTGTAATGCCTTTGACGTAACTAAACAGCCACTTCAGGATGGATTGTTCAAGAATCATCTTTACATCGAGCACACAGATAATTCCTAATCATAATGATGTGTCTATTAGTTGTGAGACCAAGTAGGCTTCCAACCATTTCTCTATGATTAGTGTTATCTATGAATTCACTTATTTCACTCATGATAAGTCAAAGGATACTTAATTCATTGTGTACTTGTGAAAAGCTAGAAAGATCTTAAGTGATTGTACCTTGCTTTTGGAGCTTGCTTAAGACATTAAAGAGATTTTTATAGGTTATACTCTTGGATTATGTTTCTTTCAGTTATTTAGAAAAATTCATTTTGTTTCAACAATGGTTTGACTCTTTGAGTGAAGAGCTCATGTCCAACAATCATTTTAATTAACTTTGTTATGATCCTAATTATGACCCATGATTTATGACATTGCTTGACTCAATGGTTGATACAAGACAAAGGAAGTTAACTACATTTTGATGTTCTTTTATTAATGATTCTTATGACACTATCTAATAGATGACGATTTTTAATAGTTTATTTTCTTTGTCATTATTCAATCATTCTTGTCTTAACCATTTGTTTGACTTTCGACTAAGTCATCATCTACCAAAGGTGATGCCTTAGAAGGAGGTGGACTCTCGTCGAATTTTATGTTCAACAATTCCTCGACTCTTAATGTTTCTTGGTTCAAGACGATATAAGCTTTCTTATTTTGTGAATATCCAAGAATCACACCTTCATAAGACTTTGGGTCAAATTTGATAAGATAATCCTTGGTGTTAAGTATAAAACATTAACTCCTAAACACTCTAAAATATCCTAATGTAGACTTATTGCCTTTTTATAGTTCGTATGGAGCTTTGTTTATAAGTGATCTAATTAAAACACAATTTAAATGTGAGTTGACTTGTCAATGGCGTTGCACCAAAACTTTTGTGGAATATTTTGTTCATTAAGTATTGTTATACTCATTTCTTGAAAAGTCCAGTTTTTACATTCTACAACATCGTCAGGTTGCGTGATGCCCAAAAGTTATGAGTTATACCATTTTGAATTGTATTTTATTGTCAAACTCATGACCGTGATCTGTTGTAAGATCCTAATCGATTTTGAGTTTTTCTTCCTAAGACTTTCAAATTTGTCAAAAGCTTCATTTATTTTTCAAAAGTTTAGTTTAAGTAAATCACGAATAATCATCAGCTACAACCAACGTGCAGAAGTTCCCTTCGTAACTTTGTATAGAGGATGGACCAAATAAATCAATATGTAAACGTTCTAGACACCTAAATGTAGACACCTTGTTTAACAACTTTGCAAGCATCACAAAAGTGTTGGTCATCTAATCACTTAGGAAATTCTCAGATAGCTCACTTGTAGACAAGTATTAAGTGAGTCTCCCTCAAGTGTCTATCCCGAAGAGTTTTATGACATGAAACACCTTATGTCTCCTGTAAGTCGACATGTGTAAATTCATTGACCATAGTGATCTCAATATCCGTTAAAACCAACTAGGAGGACAAACTACTTATGACTAATAGTACGAAACACAAATCCTAAATAAGAAACAATATTTATACTGAGTTAAAAGAGATCATACCTTTTGAGTTTCATAGATAAGCTACCAAGAATAACATTCATTGCATATCATCCAAACTTGTTGAGAAGCTTGGATACTCAAATATATAACAACCCACAAACACCCATTACTATCATTCCCATTACAAATACCTATAGTAGGTATTTCACAGGTAAATTTTTGCTTTTTATATACATTATTACTTGCATGACTCACTAGACCTGCTCACGTATCTACACAAGCCAAATAACTCAACACTCACATCTTATAAACCCCAAGTATGTTAAGCATAAACTCATAACAACACCATAATAAGTAATACACCAATCTAAAACATAAAACATAACACAAAACCCTAATAAACCCTAAACTAAAACTTAAGTAGGATTATGTGCTTATCTGAACCTATATGCTTAGTTAAACTAGTATGAATGTGTTCAAGGCTTAAGTAAGAGTATCTTTAGGAATATTAGGATATATTAGGACTATTAGGTTATAGAATAGAACCCTTAGAACTTAGATACAAACCTCCTAAGCCCTAAACCATACCTAGGTAATAGATAATTAGAATTAGGTCTAAACCCTCCCAAAACTTCCCCATAGGTCACTACCACTTAGTATAAGCCTTTAGGAACTTAGGAATAGTTATTAGATACCCTTAGGACACTAACTTAGGAAAAAAAAACCATAGGATAAACACTAGTCTCTCACCAAACCCACTTAGGTCATTTAGGTTACAAACTAGGTCAAACCTTCCCCAAACTTTCCCATAGGTTACCCACACTTAGAATAAACCCTTTAGGTCTTAGGATTAGTCACTAGACACACTTAGGAACTTAATTTAGGCACTAAACCTTAGGTAAAACCTTAAACACATAGTAAGTAGAAACTAGGTCTAAACTTAACTAAAACTTAGTAAAACCTAAACATAAGCACCTTAAACACCTCAACCTAGCACCCTAACACCTTAGTAATACCCAAGCACACACCCTAACACCTCTAAGCACACACACAAGTAGGTGCATCACCTACTTGGCTAATCCACCACTAATCAACCTTAAACCTCCCCTAATCCACCACTAAACCACCCCTAATCACCCTAAACCACCCTTAAACACCCTACGCAGCTTATAAGCACCTCCAAGCACCCAAACAAGGAGGTGCATCACCTCCTTGTAAGCTTCTACCTTCGAACCGCCTACCACGGCCTCTCTACACCACAACCGGCCTAGGCAGCCCCCTAGCTACCTCCCTAGATCCTCCTTGTCACCATTAGACTTGCCACAATCCCCTCTAGCTCTGCTTGCTTAGCCTTCCCCATGCACGACACCTAGACAACCCTTTCACCCAAAACCGCCCTATCGCGACTATAAATACCCTCCCTTCCCCTCATTTCTTCTCCACACCTCTCCCCCTCCTTTCTACCTCACATTTCTGTAGTACTAAGTCATTAGAAGCAGTAGGGCACGTGTAGCTAGGCCTTGGTCGAGTTGTGTTGTGGTTTGAAGTTGTACGAGCCCTAGAAAACCCAAACCCTAGTTTTCACCCACGTAAACCCCCTAGCCAAGTAAGTCTTACATTTAGTTAATTTAGCTTTATTATAGTCTTAGGATAGATTTAGGAAGCCTTAGATAGTTTAGATACCCTTGCATGAGCCTAGAACCATTCTACTTGCTAGTTTACATTTTAAAACCCTAGATCGAGTGATATACTTGCATGCATGCTATAAGTAGTTAATTTAGGTCATACATTAGTTAAACATAGCTTAAATAAGTTAAAATAAGTAAAACATAGGCTAGAAAACTTAAATACTAGATAAAATATAAGTTACATGCATATTAGGACTAGTTTTGCAATAGTTTACATGCATAGGGGTATATATTATAAATTCCTGAAATTATAAAGTCTAGGGACTGTTTTTGACATTTCCTAGAAGTTATAGTAGTAAGGACTAGTTTTGCATAATATTAAAACCCTAGGATAGATAATAACATAAATATAAACTAAAAAGGACTAAAAACATAAATAGTATAAAGTTAAAGGTCTAAAATGGTAAATATAGAAAACATAGGAGTCTTAGGTTAATTACATAAAATATAGAAGTCTAGGGACTAGTTGTGTCAAGTATAGATAGTTACTAGTATAAGTAATATAAGTAATATAAAACTTAGGGTAGAAAACGTAAATATATAAACTATAAGGGTAAAAAGTGAAAATATCATATAAGTATAAAACCTAAATAAAGTTAGAAGCATAACACAATACTAGAGAGCTTCATGCGAGGAGTACTATGTGGATATTTCATTTTTGACGAGTTTGTTGGGTTTACGAATTAAAGTGCCCTGACTCCTCGAACGGTTATTGCATATACTTTTGAGATATGACGGCCCGAACGGTGATATGATTATAACTAAACCCTAATAACAACATAACTCAATAATAGGGAGCTTTGTGTGACGAGTATTAACTTCTGAATTATGATGGCCCGAACGGTATTATGTTGATAACACAATACAATAGTAGGGAGCTTCATGTGAGGAGCCATATACTTCTGAATTACAATGGCATGAACGGTGCTATGTTATATCTAAAACATTAACAAACCTAAAAACAATAACTTGAGAAACATAAACCATGATAACTAAAAGTTTGACATACATACAAAACCAACAACAACACACTAGGATACGTGAGTAAGGTGGTCTAGTTCCCGAGTCACTATTTGCATTACTTAGATTACTCTACACCTAGGTGAGTTCTTCATAGCCTTACATCTTTTTAAACTTTCACTCTAAATGCTTTTATAAACCTTGTAAGGGGGATACATGCTAAATGCTTTACTTAAAACCGAATACAAGTCTTTTTCTTTGGTTGTTTGCACGAGTAAACTAACTGCCACCACTACATAACCAAAATTCATGAATCTAATCGTTTGGGACGTTTTATCCAAACGAACGCGAATATAGTTGATAGATCTATTGGAGTTTGACATCTCCCGTTGGTATTAACACCCCATTAGGTGGTACCAATAAGTACTATATTTGAATCCACTCAAGGTATAGCTTCGGCAAGTTATCCTTCTATCCCCTCATGTTGGGTCTGCAGCCTACATGACCCGGATCGTTAAGGTGTGATTCATGAGCTTAGTGCAGCCTACTAAACTCCAGATAATTGTGCATGCCTCACAATTATCACAAAAACTTGCATTTTCCCAGATGGGTGTAACAACTAAACCCAGGGAACTTGTATTTACTAACCCCTAAACCTATGATTCTCACTCAACACCTAGTGTTGACTTTTTATGCATGTATCCTAGGTATATTACTTCTATGGATTTATGGCGGAAGGAGGTACTGAACTCGGAGGACTTTTCATGGTTATCATTCAAACACAACCAACCTAACACTTATATTTTTGGGACCTCAACAAAATAAAAGTATATCTTTTATAATTAAAACTCTGATAATTATGAATGATAACTAAATTTCTAAAACGTCTCTTTTCGAGTCGTTTTCTATTACTGTATCTGTGATTCAATGAAGTAATACCCCAAACACTTTATCCGCTGCGATCAGTGAAAAATGGGGGTGTTACAGATTGGTATCAGAGCTTCAGTTGTAGAGAACAAGGTCAAAACCTAAACCACAACAATTTTTTCTAAACCCGAGGAAGTCCTCAGTACCTCTGCCATCCTCCATAACCATATGTGCTAAGGTAAGTATAATAATTTCCTACTTAACTACTAAATGATTTACAGTATTTTCTTTATTATATAGTTATGTCTACTCCCCTCTACTCTACCCCTATCTCATCTAGTCCACATCCGGAGAATGATCTTTCCTCTCCGAATGTACTAGATTATTCCTCTAAACCCTATAACTTAGAAGACTCTAGGAATAGCCTAGATAACCCTAATTTAAAACACATAAGAGATTTCTATGCTAAGACATCACCCCTACCTCCCCTAAACCCTATTATACATACACTTTTTCCTACCCATAAAACAGAACCCCATGGTTTCTTTCTCCCGAGAGAACCATATATACCTAAACACCCTATCCCCACCTATACCCCTAGATTTGACTTTAGGCAACCCTATACCTTAAACCCTACCCCTTACTTAATAAACCCTCCCATTCCATCTTGGAAAGATGAAATTGGAGAAAAACCATCTAGGTTGACTCTAGAAGATCCAATTAGAGGAGATTTTAAATAACTTAGATGAAATTTTTCTTGATCTCCTTGAGAAGATAGAAAAAGGTCATAATAATAATAACTTAGATAATCAACCTGACTATAGTAGTTTAAGAGAGAATTTACAAGAAAACCGTTTTAAAATAGCTAAAATACAGAAAAACCAAATGAAACATCACCATAAAATAGCTTTTGCCCGCTTTAGGATTTGCACTTTAGAAAAGATAATAGATAATGATGAGGAAAACTTAGAAAACACTAACACATGGAATTAGGTAATTAGGAAACTTTAGAAAAACTTAAGTAGATAAATAACCCTTGGAGACATGCCTTAGAATAAGTTACAGCCTTTAGGATAAGTAGAATAGGAAATAAATAAAATAAGTTAGGATTTAGAAACTACCTGGTACCCCTTAATTAGGATAGATTAGATAACTAGACTTAGGATTACCCTTCACCTTAGAAAACCCTTAGGAAAACCCATAACTTACCCTTAACCCTTACCCTTAACCCACCCCGATGTCTTAGGTAAATAGAATCTCTAAACTGTTTTAAATTTCTCTTACTCTAACCCTTTTCAACTCTTTTTCCTCTTACCGATGGTGAGAATCCTCATTCTTCACCATAGAGATCTGAATTCTTTCTCCTCTGATCTCTAAACCTTCACTTCTTTCCATGGCTTTCTTAAGCTATCTTCGTTCTAGTTAGAGATCTACCCTTAACTATTCCATATGCAAATATATGATCCTCATATATAAGCATATTCCTACTCTTTACTCCCCTAGATTACTATGTTACCCGAGCTAGTTTTCCCCAATCCCCTATAGTAAACCCCAAACCCTAGTTAGGATTCCCATACTTGAGGTTAGAAATACCATTAGGATTAGAAAACCTTAGACCATTAGGATTGGAAAACCTTAAACCATTAGGATTAGAAACCAAAAACCCCTACCCCAATAGACATAGGATAAGACTTAATAGGAAAACATTAGGATTAGAATATAGATTAGGAAAAACTTAGGATTAGATAACCCTCACCCTAAGCCTTTAGAACCCTAGTTTAGGATAGACACACTTACCCCATAGGAATAAGTAGATTTAGGTCATAGATTACCCATACCTAGCCCTTAGGATAACCATACTTATACACTTGAGGATTTTAGATTATACCTTAGGATTTGACAATTTTTAGAATACACATTAGGAAATTTCACTTAGGAAATACTATGGATATTACCCTACCCGGTTTTAAGTACCTAGGACATATAATAGATGATGATGTACCCTCCGATTAGCTCGAAGGACACCCCTTCGAGTGTAATCGCAACCTACATAATTGAAGGCTCTGGCTAGCCTCCTAAAACTTTCCTTGGCGTAAAACTAATCATCAATGATCTAGTTACCAAGTGGGAATTCACCAATCGAAGGATTAAGCCCTTCGGGGTATCTCTCGATAAGTTTCAAGGACGAAACAATGCCAAGTCCAATATTGGGGAGACCAAGTCTTACCCACGTCGCCTCTTCCTCTTTAGCACCCCCGCTAAACCCGGAGGAGTGGGGCACTAACCCCTAGCGGTTACCACAAATCATGGGATGCCCCCATGATCTCCATCAAACGTGTGACCACTCTCCAGGACCGTTTTCTTCACCTATAAATAGTCCTGGATGATGACAAATCTGGTATGCAATCTCCCTCACCTTACTTTACTACGCATATACTTAAACTCTCATACCAATCACTCATTCACACGCCGGAGGTGGTTCGCAGGGTCCAACCCCTGTGCAATCACTTAACGTAATGTTTTAGTATTTCTTATTTCAGGTTATATCTAAGCTTGGCGCAATCACAACACCCCTCATTTTCCTTTGATCACCATCGAAGGCCTGGTAGTGCAAAATATTGTACAATCAGTGGCGCCATCCGTGGGACCCGCTACAATTAGTCCCGTTATTTCTAAGCAAAATAACCAAGTCAAATACACTCGCTATTATTCCGGTATGAATTCAGAACGAGAAGTTACACCCCCACCGGGTTTCTCGTCCTTAACCCCTTTACCCGTAACATACGCCAACAACCTGCCGCCAATCACGGTCTCCACCTTTACTACACGATCTCATCCTGAAATAATGCCCAATCACCATGCATCCACTTCGGCCAATCCAGAACTCATCATTAGCTCCGCCTTTGTCGACGCTAATTATGAAGAGTTAGAGTCCTTGCTAAGGGCTCGAAGGAGACAAATCAGAAATACAGAGATGCGTAGGGAGTTAGAATATTCCAGTGATGAATATGATGAGGAGATCGAAATGGAACCGAGACCTTCAATCCATAGGGCTCACCACCCTATTCTCCGCATTGGTTCACCTGCGAGTAGAAGGGTTGAAGGAAGAAGCGTAGGATTCGAAGGAGTTCCCGAGAGAACACCCACGAGGAGGGAAGGAACTGTCGCCGAAGGCTCTAACAGGAGGAGTCGGCAGAGGGAGAACACGGAGGTAAACCTACCCCCACTATTAGCAGCTCACTTAGGAAGGACCGAAGGAGGAATCCCTCTACAGCCATCCCACGCATCTGGTGTGGAGGGTAACCTAGGCCCAGTCAACACAGGAGGGAGTCTTCCCCCCATTGGCCTGCATCCCCAATTCCCGGTCCAGAGTTACCCTCCGATTCTTTATCCCCAAGTCAATGGGCAACATGGCAATCAGTATCCTTCGGAAACCGTTGTGCCCTATAATCCTTCCATGGTATACCCCCCGTACGCCATGTATACTGGGTACACTCCAAACACGAGTACGCCTCATCCTTTCTATGTTAGTCAGCCTTCTTTGGGAGTACCCCCTCCTATTAATCCATACCATACTGTTCCGATAAGCGTACCACCGTATGCCCATCCATATGCTGATCCCGTAGGCCCCACTACACTCTTCGTGAGATGGATCGAAGATTATCCTCTACCGGATGGTTTAAAGATGCCTTCGCATGTAGGCACTTACGATGGGAAGGGGGATCCAGATAATTTCCTACATTTATTTGAAGGAGCTATAAGAATGCAGAAATGGGCCATGCTAGTAGCCTGTCACATGTTCACATATACCCTCCGAGATTCAGCACGCATTTGGTGGAATGGGCAGAAGTTAGGAAGCATTATCAACCTTGACGATTTGAAAGCTAAGTTTCGATCTCACTTCAGCCAACAGAAGAAATTCACAAGAATGCACCTCACGTTGCACAATAGCAAGCAGAAGGAGAACGAAAGCACAAGGAATTTCGTTACTAGATACAGTGACGAAACCCTACAAATTCTGGGCTTACATGAAGAGCAACGCATTTCTGGCTTCGTCCATGGTCTACGTAACCGGAACCTTGTGGAGTTTTTATCTACAGATCTGCCGGCAACATACAAAGGCCTTATGAAAAAAACATATACGTGGATAGAAGCCAAAGAAGTGTCCACCAATGGGGCTCCAACGGAGAGCAACAAGGGAACAAAGCCATCTTCATGGGAAGGACAGAAGAACAAGTACAAAAGCCATAATAGGTTTCCTCCATACCACAAGAGTTCATACTCTGGTTTATGGGAAAGCCTAACGAAATCCCCAAAGGAAATTTTGGCTACTGAGAAGGCAGCAAAGACCTTCGAACCCCCTCCTCGCCTAACAAGCAATGGGAGGAACCAGGACACGACCAAGTACTGTCACTTCCACGAGGATGTTGGTCATGAGACGAACAACTGCAGAGAACTGAAGAAGTAAATAGAGGAAGTTGTCAAATCAGGACAGTTGACGCATCTAATAAAAGGCATAAGGAAGGGTAAAGAAAAGGTCACCGAGGCTAAGAGCTATACTCATGAGTTTCCAATCCTTATGGTTCACAGGGAGGGCCCGAGCCAGAAAAGAAAGGAAATTAAGGAAGGAACACCCAAGGTGGGGGAGGTAACGTTTCCACCACTAAAGGACCAACCTCCCTCAGATGATCCTGTAGTCATAAAAGTCCTCATTTTCAACCTAGAAGTCAATAGGGCCTACATGGACTGCGGAAGTTCTTGCGAGATCATATACGAACATTGTTTTCTGAAGCTCAAACCTTCCATAAGGGCACAAAGGATAGACTCGAAGATACCTTTAATAGGGTTCTCAGGAGAACACTCATGGCCCCTGGGAGAAATCCCTTTAGACGTAACCACTGGCGAACGCCGACTGGCAAGGACGGAAACCGTCACATTCATAATTGTAAGGTCAGTCTCTCCTTATAACCAATTGATAGGGAGAACCGCCATGCAGAAAATTGGCATTGTAGTATCAACTATACACGCAGCAGTCAAGTTCCAAACGGCCAATTGGATAGGGACTGTACTATCCAATTACAGCAGGAAGGAGACACCGGAGATGGGAAAAAAGATTAAAGAAAATCCTCAAGAGCCTCCTAAAGTTATCTTGAGCTGCGGGGACGCCGAAGAACGTATCGTAATAAGCGAGCTTCATCCGGAACAGACGATCGTGATAGGAAGACAACTCCCTGCTACCTTCAAAACGAATATTACACAGCTCTTGAAGGATAACAAAGATGTCTTCGCATGGACATACTCCGATATGACAGGGGTTCCGAGAAGTCTCATGATCGATGGCAAACCCTTTGGAACGGAACACAAACTCAATGAGTTTAAACACATGGAGCCTATTAAAAAAAGCGCTGAAGCCTTGCGCCAGAAAGAAACACCGTAGCCTGCAAAGAAGTAGACGAACTAGTACAGGCAGGCATACTTAGAGAAGTAAAATATCAAACATGGGTAGCCAATCCAGTTATGGTAAAGAAAAACGACGGAGGATGGCGCATGTGTGTTGACTTTACTGACATCAATAAAGCATGCCCAAAGGATTGTTACCCCCTCCCAGAAATAGATTGGAAGGTAGAATCCTTATCAGGGTTCCACCTAAAATGTTTTGTAGACGCTTACAAGGGATACCATCAGATACAGATGGCAGTAGAAGACGAGGAAAAAACAGCTTTTTACACAGGAAAAGGCGTCTATTGCTATAAGAAAATGCCCTTCGGTTTAAAAAACGCAGGGGCAACTTACCAGCGTCTGGTGGATAAGGCCTTCAATAAACAGATAGGGAGAAACTTGGAGGCATATGTCGATGACATGGTCATAAAGAGCATAGCAGAGGAAGACCTGCTCTCTGACATTCAAGAAACTTTCAACCAGCTAAGAGCCATAAATATGAAACTAAATCCGAAGAAATGTTCATTCGGTGTTGAAGAGGGACAATTCCTGGGTACTTGATCACAAAGCAGGGAATCAAAGCAAACCCTTCTAAAGTAAAAGCTATCACTGACCTACAAGCTCCAAAGACATTGAAGGAGGTACAAAGCCTTAATGGGAAGCTGGCTGCCTTGAGCAGGTTCTTATCAAAAGGCGCAGACCGATCACTACCATTCTTCAAAACCCTTAAAGGATGTATGGACAAGAAGACATTCCAATGGAGTGTTGAAGCTGAAGCTGCTTTTCAAAAATTGAAGGGATTCATGGAAATCCTGCCAACACTCACAACCCCAATTAATGGAGAAACACTGTATATGTACATCGCAGCGTCACACGAAAGCATCAGCGCAGTACTCCTGGCAGAAAGAGAAAAGAGGCAAGTTCCGATCTACTTTGTCAGTCGGGTTCTACAGGGAGCCGAATTAAACTACCCAGAATTGGAAAGGCTAATTCTTGCTCTAGTCCACGCTGCAAGACGCCTCCGAAGGTATTTTCAAGCTCACCCCATTACGGTATTAACTGATAAGCCCATCAAACAGATATTATCAAAACCCGAGAAATCAGGGAGAGTATCTAAATGGGCCATTGAACTAGGGGAGCATGAAATAGAATACAAAGGGCGAAACTCCATAAAAGGTCAAATACTCGCAGATTTCCTAGCCGAAACTCCTTCCGAGCCAAGAAATGATAAAGAAATTCCCAAAAAGAAGCCTTTGAAAGAAAAGGCAGTTTGGAGGTTATTCACGGACGGAGCCTCAAGCTCCGATGGTTTAGGGGCAGGACTAATGTTAGTCAACCCAGAAGGAAAAGAATACACTTATGCACTACGGTTCGAGTTTGAGGCGACCAACAACGAAGCAGAATACGAAGCTTTGTTAGCAGGCCTGCGGCTAGCCAAAGACATGGAAGTACAAAACCTTTCGATTTTTGTGGACTCACAGCTGGTCGCCAACCAAATCAAAGGTTCCTACGAAGCAAGGCAGTCCACAATTAAACAATACCTGGATAAAGCAAAATAAATCCTACAGGGGTTTAAATCATATACCATTGAACACGTTCGAAGAAATCAAAATAAAAGGGCGGACGCATTAAGCAAGTTAGCTTCAATGGCCTTCGCCCACTTAACAAAGGAAGTCTTGGTTGAGGTACTAGCTGACAGATCTATCCAAAGGAAAGAAGTATCTGATATAATATCCGAAGAAGAAACTAATTGGATTACTCCGATAAGGGAATACTTGATAAGCGGCATTTTGCCAGAAGATCCAAAGCTAGCAAGAAAAGTGAGAATTAAAGCTCCTCAATATAGGATAATAGGAGACCACCTCTACAGGCGATCCTTTCTATCCTCATGGCTTCGTTGTGTTGGACCAAAACAGTCTACCAACATCATCAATGAAGTCCACGAAGGATCATGTAGCCTATACGCAGGACCTCGCTCCGTCGTCTCTAAAATTATGAAGTTGGGGTACTACTGGCCATCAATGCACAGGGATGCAATGGAAATAATATATAAATGCGAAGCATGTCAAATCCACTCGAAGGTCCCAAGATTACCTAAACAAGATATGACCTCTGTCACATCTGCTTGGCCTTTTTCCCAGTGGGGGATTGACATAGTAGGACCCCTACCAGTAGCACCAGGAGGAGTGAAGTTTTTGGTCGTAGCTATCGATTACTTCACCAAATGGGTCGAAGCCAAGCCCTTGGCATCTGTAACAGGCAGACACATGGAAAAATTTGTATGGGAACACATCGTTTGACGTTTTGGAGTTCCTCACATCATCATCTCTGATAATAGGAAACAGTTTGCCGAGGGAGTATTCCCTACTTTTTGCAATGGTTTAAAAATCAAGCAATCATTCACATCCGTGTACCACCCTCAAGGCAACGGTCAAGTAGAAGTTACTAATCGAGATATTATAAATGGAATAGAAAGAAGGCTAGGACAAAGTCACCAAGGATGGGTAGATGAATTACCCCAAGTTCTTTGGGCTCATAGGACACATCCCAAATCGAGTCATGGAGAAACACCTTTCAGCCTCACTTATGGTACAGAAGCTGTCATCCCATCAGAAATAAGCGGAGAAACAGAACGCATCATGAACTTCGAAGACTCGGAAAACGAGGAAAAACTTCGAGAGAATCTAGATTTGCTTGAAGAACGAAGAGAAATAGCTTCCATCAGGGAGGCTACATACAAGCAAAAGTTAGAAAAATACTACAATAGCAGGGTTAGACCCTCGAGTTTCAGACCAGGGGAATATGTCCTTCGACTTAATAGCGCAAGCAAAGCCGAATACCAAGGGAAGTTGGGACCAACATGGGAAGGACCTTACGTAGTAGATGAAGCCTACGGTAACGGAGCCTATAAGTTGGCAACAATCTCTGGAGATATAGTTGACAGGACATGGAATGGCACTAACCTTCATAAGTTTTACACATAAAGCTTACAATCTTTTGGAGCGTTCATTTGTTCCAATCTATTTGACAAGCTCTTCTCATTCAGGAAAGAAGCATTAATGGTAGGCGTCCTAGTATTCATTTCATAAAATGATGTAATCCTCCCTACCCACTTAATGACAAAACATATTTCCTTTAAATCTCTTGTTTCGTTTTTTACAACAAAGATTTTCTCAGCCAAGTACTACAAGTCTCAATGTTCGAAGGATGATATTTATGTATTGCACATGACATCCATTATAATTCACATTGACTTTCCTAAAGCGTCAATGGGCATTAGAAGCCCTATGACTATATGATTAAGATGGAGTGGGTCGCAACCCTCTGTCAGCAGTTAAATTATACAATTGCTTAAAAATCTTGGTTCAAAATACAAACAATAAGGATACTCATCCATAGTAACCTTAGGTTGTATACTAACGTTAATAACTAATGTTGAGAGAAGAGAATAACATAATCAAAGGATAAATAAACAAAACATCCTAAAAATCAAAGTAGCAAAGAAATAACATATTCGGAGGGTACAAACCACCCTCGGGATAAACCATTGTCAACAAGACAGTCTTCACGCATTCTTTGATGAGGAAGGACCTTCTTGACGAGAGGGAAAACTCACACCAAAGACCCTCTCAGTTGGAGAAGGTGGCCGAATCCTATTAGGCTTCTGGGACAACAGTTTTTTAACAGAAGCATCTGGATCTTGAGTAACCTTGGATAGAAAGGGAAAGTCTGCCAAAGCAAATGCATTGCTGGCATCATCATATTCCTTCCCATGAGAAGTACGATAGTAAGGAACCTTCGATAAAATCACAGGCTTCCCAGTTTCGGCAATCTCCTCCAGGGTAGTACATTTCCCATGAAATATGGCAGCGTTCACCAAGTTGGCCGCCACTTGTCCAACCTCATCACTATGATACAATTCCATTGCAATATAAGAAATAACCTTAGCTACAATATCCGCCCTATCTCTTTGAAAACTTTCACATCGAAGGTTGAGGGCATCTGTCTCCTGTTGCAATTTGGTTTTTTGATCAATAAGTCTGTTCTTCTCTGACTTAAGACTTGCATACTTTGACTCAAGAACAGACACTCTCTCTTTTATCCCAATCGCTTTGGCTTCCTCCATTTTGAGCCTACCACACTCAACTTGGGCTTCCTTTAGTCGAGTAGCAAGCTTCATGGTGTTGGATCGAAGATCTCGAACAATGGGATGCTTCTCTATATCCTCTGTAACTTTGTCACACTTTGACTTCAGGTCAGTGATTAACCGCTCTCTATGTTCTTCCCGAGCTAGGACTACATTTAACTCTTCTTTAGCATTCTTAACAGTCTTTATCAATTCTCTTGTTCGACTGTTTAAGATGATTATCTAGCATAGCTTGCCTTGTGTACTTTTATCATGAAGATCACATAATTGCTCTATTGACATATTGTCAAGGGCTCCCTTCCATTGACTTGGAACAACACCTTCGACCAATCAGTGACAAGCTTGAGAATTGGGGAGTTCTTCAGTATTTGATAAACCTACACATTATCGAATTAAGAACGGTTTGAAACCTTCAAATAATTATAAGTATATGGATTGTAATGCGCGTTTACCATGAATATCTTCAACATCCGAGCCTGCGGAGGCAGCAACAACCTTCTCTTGGGAGTTTTTCTTCTTTGAAGCACTGGATAAGAGAGTGGGTATGTCAATTTTTCTCTTGATTGGGGGTTTTGAAGCCTTCATATCAATCCCTTTCCTCTCACGTACCCTGTCAGCTATACCGGAGGTGCCGGCATACGCTTTGGGGGCATCATCGGAGGAAAGAATCTCCACGTCAGGAAGGGCTTTGATTGTCAAAGGCGCCTCCTCAGCATTAAGAGGAACCACCTCTTCTATCATCACTGTTGGCTCTAGCGCCATAGCATCTACGTCATTATTGTTGACTGATGTCGATGGAGAGCCCACACCGTAACTGTATTCTCTAGGTTCCCTGGGAATGAAGCTAGCTTCCTTTGCACCATCAGATACGATGAAGTTTCTGAACGCCATTACTGCAATATAAACAGATGCATAAATATAATTAGAGATGTTACTTATTTATAATAAGTTGCATATACATACTCTGGCCATCACAATGGATTTGTGACGACAAAGGAGATCCATCCCAATGATCTACAATACCAGCCATAAATAGGATGGGCTCTGGAAAAGTCTGCACATTAATGGGATGTCTGGCAAGACGTTGATAAAGTGGTTCAGCTTGAACATTAAGGGGAAGTGGATCATTGAATTTCTTGCGGTCAAAACGGAATGCTTCATTCAAGAGTGCTACATAACCCGAAGGTATGAAGGTATCTTGGACATAAAAGAATTTCCCTTTCCAGTTTGTTATATTTGTGAAAGGTTTGGTGATTAGCACGGGCACATTTTCATCATTCCTCTTTGACAATGTCAACCAATCCCCCCCGGGACACAGGTTAAGAAAACCTCGAAGCACATGTAGTGTAGGCTCATACCCATACGCCTTACACATTACTATGTAGGTGGTAAGTTCGGCAAGTCCAAACGGGTTAAACCTTGAAATATGCACCTCATAATATTGTAACAATTCTAGGAACAAGGGGTGCAGGGGTATTCTTAGATTTGACCGGGTAAATGCATGAGTATACAAACCCACATACCCTTTTGGGGCATCATAAATGCTTTGATTACTTTTTGGGAGAATAACTTTATGTTGTTTGGGTATTGGGTAATCATCCAGAAAAAGGGCTAGGGCTTCCCTAGAAAGAGTACATTTTTGTTGTCTTATAATGCGTTTAGCATCCATGCTCATGGCTATACCTAACGTAACTAATTTTAAAATGGGGGAAGAGTCTACCTTTTGATTGCTGCAGATCACGGCTTTGTGGTAGTTGCAGAGGAAAGAGTTATGATTCAGAGTTTAGGGTACACTGGTATTTATATAGCACATAATTCCATATACTCAATACTTTAAATTTTGAAAGATGGTTGAGTTTACCGATAATTCTGCCGTTATATTTTTCTGATTCAACAGATACGTTATACGCACGCGCATTTAATGCATCTTTGTATTTCAAATGTTTGCTTATCCATTTTAGAGAATATGGTAAACACATTACATTACGATAGAGTTGTAAGCCACATATTCTTGTGTGCATATCTGACTTTCAACTGGGGGGATTGATGATGTACCCTCCGATTAGCTCGAAGGACACCCCTTCGAGTGTAATCGTAACCTACATAATCGAAGGCTCTGGCTAGCCTCCTAAAACTTTCCTTGGCGTAAAACTAATCATCAATAATCTAGTTACCAAGTGGGAATTCGCCAATCGAAGGATTAAGCCCTTTGGGGTATCTCTCGATAAGTTTCAAGGATGGAACAATGCCAAGTCGAATATTGGGGAGACCAAGTCTTACCCACGTCGCCTCTTCCTCTTTAGCACCCCCGCTAAACCCGGAGGAGTGGGGCACTAACCCCTAGCGGTTACCACAAATCATGGGATGCCCCCATGATCTCCATCAAACGTGTGACCACTCTCCAGGACCGTTTTCTTCACCTATAAATAGTCCTGGACGATGACAAATCTGGTATGCAATCTCTCTCACCTTAATTTACTACGCATATACTTAAACTCTCATACCAATCACTCATTTACACGCCGGAGGTGGTTCGTAGGGTCCAACCCCTGCGCAATCACTTAACGTAGTGTTTTAGTATTTCTTATTTCAGGTTATATCCAAGCTTGGCACAATCACAACACCCCTCATTTTCCTTTGATCACCATCGAAGGCCTGGTAGTGCAAAATATTGTACAATCAATAGACAACCTAAAACAAAAGAGAAAACCTGAAACAACACCTAAAAATAAGGATATACCTAGTTAACCCTTAGGAAAGAAAACACTTAAACCTAATCCCTCTTTAGAACCCTCTACCTCAATGGAACCAAACACCTCACCCTTAGAAATTAGGATTAGTTAGAAGAACCTTAGGGGGAAAACAAAACTCTGGGAAGAAATCTAGTAAATCTAAAACTCTGATAGGATATTCTCCTTCAGGTATCCTATACTCTTACTCTTCCGTTTAATCTCATCTTTTCATTTCTCTCTTTCTACCGTTTAAATATTTTCCTCCCACTTCCTCCTACTCTTCCATTTAAAATCCCATTTTCCCGCCTTTTTCCCCCACTCCACAAATTAAAAACATACTTTTCCATTTTCCCCACTCCTATACTTTTCCCCACTCAACCCACTCCAAACTTTTTTTTCTTTTCCATTTCCCCTACTTTACCCTTTCATTTTTTCTCCCTTTCCACTCCACTCCACTCCCATAAATCATTCACTCCATTTCCCTTCATTTTTTTTAATATTATTCTCCGTCATTTTACACTCTATTTTCTTCTACCTATATTCTCTCCCTACCTCATCCTGCAATGCTCTATTTGTTAGAACTTGCATTTCTCATCATAACGCAAGTTTCTATTAGTTAGAACTTGTGAGAATGTCTACATCAAACTTTAATCCTCATTATGTTCGACTACGATATTAAATCTCGCTTTACAAGAAATTGTAAAAATGAGATCTTCTACGTCCGTCATTCTAGTCTTAACATGGGAATCTACCATGTGACAAGTTGCTGAACCGGAGAACATTAGAACTTGTCCCTACCATGACTAGAACTAGTCTCTATCATGACTAGAACTTGTCTCTATCATGACTAGAACTTGTCTCTATTGACTAGAATATTCCTCTACCGTATCTAGAACTTGTCTTCACTGATATGACAACTATCAGTTGAAACTTGTCTCTAAAAATTTCCTTACCATATATCCTTAAATATGGTAAAACTCTATTCATTTTCCACCGATACTGCTTAAGGATGATTTATGATGACTATCCTCTTAAAATGAACTAGGATGTTCCTACATTTTAATGAGAAAGTTATAAGTCAAATAGGTTAAGAATTTATACGCTCTTGTTTTCAAATATTGGGACGCCTTTATTTGCAAATAATGGGATATAGAAACCTAAGTATCTGGTATCTGTACAAGCAATTCCTACTCCGCTTGTGCAAAATCTTCTTCCTTTTCACATCATTTTCCTCGATAATCTTCTTCTTTCTCTACTTTCTCGACTATTTCTCTCCTCTACTCCTATAATCGTCAAAATCTCGGGACGACATTTTCTCTAAGGGGGTAAGACTATAACAACCCACAAACACCCATTACTATCTATCCCATTAAAAATACCTATAGTAGGTATTTCACAGGTAAATTTTTGCTTTTTATATACATTATTACTTGCATGACTCACTAGACCTGCTCACGTATCTACACAAGCCAAATAACGCAACACTCACATCCTATAAACCCCAGGTTTGTCAAGCATAAACTCATAACAACACCATAATAAGTAATACACCAATCTAAAACACTAAACATAACACAAAACCCTAATAAACCCTAAACTAAAACTTAAGTAGGATTATGTGCTTATCTGAACCTATATGCTTAGTTAAACTAGTATGAATGTGTTCAAGGCTTAAGTAAGAGTATCTTTAGGAATATTAGGATATATTAGGACTATTAGGTTATAAAATAGAACCCTTAGAACTTAGATACAAACCCCCTAAGCCCTAAACCATAACTAGGTCATAGATAACTAGAATTAGGTCTAAACCCTCCCAAAACATCCCCATAGGTCACTACCACTTAGTATAAGCCTTTAGGAACTTAGGAATAGTTATTAGATACCCTTAGGGCACTAACTTAGTCATAAAACCATAGGATAAACCCTAGTCTCTCACTAAACCCACTTAGGTAATTTAGATTACAAAACTAGGTCAAACCTTCCCAAAACTTTCCCATAGGTTACCCACACTTAGAATAAACCCTTTAGGTCTTAGGATTAGTCACTAGACACACTTAGGAACTTAATTTAGGCACTAAACCTTAGGTAAAACCTTAAACACATAGTAAGTAGAAACTAGGTCTAAACTTAACTAAAACTTAGTAAAACCTAAACATAAGCACCTTAAACACCTCAACCTAGCACCCTAACACCTTAGTCATACCCAAGCATACACCCTAACACCTCTAAGCACACACATAAGTAGGTGCATCACCTGCTTGGCTAATCCACCACTAATCCACCCTAAACCTCCAATAATCCACCACTAAACCACCCCTAATCACCCTAAACCACCCTTAAACACCCTAAGCACCTTACAAGCACCTCCAAGCACCCAAGCAAGGAGGTGAATAACCTCCTTGTAAGCTGCTACCTTCGAACCGCCTCCCACGGCCTCTCTACACCACAACCGGCCTAGGCAGCCCCCTAGCTACCTCCCTAGCTCCTCCTTGTCACCATTAGACTTGCCACAACCCCTCTAGCTCTGCTTGCTCAGCCCTCCCCACGCACGACAACTAGACAACCCTTTCACCCAAAACTGCCTTATCGCGACTATAAATACCCTCTCCTCCCCTCATTTCTTCTCCACACCTCCCCCCCCCCCCCTCTCTCTACCTCACATTTTTGTAGTACCAAGTCATTAGAAGCAGTAGGGAACATGTAGCTAGGCCTTGGTCGAGTTGTGTTGTGGTTTAAAGTCGTACGAGCCCTAGAAAACCCTAACCTTAGTTTTCACCCACGTAAACCCCCTAGCCAAGTAAGTCTTACATTTAGTTAATTTAGCTTTAGTATAGTCTTAGGATAGATTTAGGATGCCTTAGATAGTTAAGATACCCTTGCATGAGCCTAGAACCATTCTACTTGCTAGTTTACATTTTAAAACCCTAGATCGAGTGATATACTTGCATGCATGCTATAAGTAGTTAATTTAGGTCATACATTAGTTAAACATAGCTTAAATAAGTTAAAATAAGTAAAACATAGGCAAGAAAACTTAAATACTAGATAAAATATAAGTTACATGCATATTAGGACTAGTTTTGCAATAGTTTACATGCATAGGGGTATATATTGTAAATTCCTGAAATTATAAAGTCTAGGGACTATTTTTGACATTTCCTAGAAGTTATAGTAGTAAGGACTAGTTTTACATAATATTAAAACCCTAGGATAGATAATAACATAGGTATAAACTAAAAAGGACTAAAAACGTAAATTGTATAAAGTTAAAGGTCTAAAATGGTAAATATTGAAAACTTAGGAGTCTTAGGTTAATTACATAAAATATATAAGTCTAGGGACTAGTTGTGTCAAGTATAGATAGTTATTAGTATAAGTAATATAAGTAATATAAAACTTAGGGTAGAAAACATAAATATATAAACTAGAACGGTAAAAAGTGAAATATCATATAAGTATAAAACCTAAATAAAGTTAGAAGCATAACACAATACTAGAGAGCTTCATGAGAGGAGTACTATGTGGATATTTCATTTTTGACAAGTTTGTTGGGTTTACGAATTAAAGTGCCCTAACTCCTCGAACGATTATTGCAAATACTTCTGAGATATGATGGCCCGAACGGTGATATGATTATAACTAAACCCTAATAACAACATAACTCAATAATAGGGAGCTATGTGTGAGGAGTATTAACTTCTGAATTATGATGCCCCGAACGGTATTATGTTGATAACACAATACAATAGTAGGGAGCTTCATGTGAGGAGTCATATACTTCTGAATTACAATGGCCTGAACGGTGTTATGTTATATCTAAAACATTAACAAACCTAAAAACAATAACTTGAGAAACCTAAAACATGATAACTAAAAGCTTGACATACATACAAAACCAACAACAACACACTAGGATACGTGAGTAAGGCGGTCTAGTTCCCGAGTCACTATTTGCATTACTTAGATTACTCTACACCCAGGTGTGTTCTTCATAGCCTTACATCTTTTTAAACTTTCATTCTAAATGCTTTTATAAACCCTGTAAAGGGGATAAATGCTAAATGCTTTACTTAAAACCGAATGCAAGTCTTTTTCTTTGGTTGTTTGCACGAGTAAACTAATTGCCACCACTAGATAACCAAAATTCATGAATCTAATCGTTTGGGACGTTTTATCCAAACGAATGCGAATATAGCTGATAGATCTATTGGAGTTTGACAACTCCCGTTGGTATTAACACCCCACTAGGTGGTACCAATAAGTACTATATTTGAATCCACTCAAGGTATAACTTTGGCAAGTTATCCTTCTATCCCCTCATGTTGGGTCTGTAGCCCACATGACCCGGATCATTAAGGTGTGATTCATGAGCTTAGCACAACCTTCTAAACTCCTGATAATTGTGCATGCATCAATTATTACAAAAACTTGCATTTTCCCAGATGGGTGTAACAACTGAACCCAGGGAACTTGTATTCACTAACCCCTAAACCTATTATTCTCACTCAACACCTAGTGTTGACTTTTTAAGCATGTATCCTAGGTATATTACTTCTATGGATTTATGGCGGAAAGAGGTACTGAACTCGGAGGACTTTTCATGGTTATCATTCAAACACAACCAACCTAACACTTAGATTTTTGGGACCTCAACAAAATGAAAGTATATCTTTTATAATTAAAACTTTGAAAATTATGAATGATAACTAAATTTCCAAAACGTCTCTTTTCGAGTCGTTTTCTATTACTGTATCTGTGATTCTATGAAGTAATACCCCAAACACTTTATCCGCTGCGATCAGTGAAAAATGGGGGTGTTACAGATTGGCATCAGAGCTTCAGTTGTAGAGAACAAGGTCAAAACATAAACTACAATAATTTTTCCTAAACCCGAGGAAGTCCTCAGTACCTCTGCCATCCTCCATAACCATATGTGCTAAGGTAAGCTTTATAGATCACTATCTTAGCTTTAGTATTTTTGTCAATTTTGAGATAGTCATCTTGATTTTTAAAACTTGTTTTTGTTGGTTTAAAATCCCCAATTGAAATGATATGCCAAAGAACTTGATCTATTGATCTTACATAGTTTTCAAATTTATTTTTTCATTCAAGAAAATTTTCTTTTACAAATAGCGGTGGTCTTTGTGTAGATTGCCCTTCTTTGAGATTTTCAAAATCCATGGATCGTTTCAAGTTTTAAAACACAATATATTTTAAAAGCTTGAGTAACGTAGCGCTGATACCAATTGTGAAAAACTAGAAGGGGGTTGAATAGTTTACCGCTTTTTAATTTGATTTACTTTGTTATCTTAACATGAAACCAACAATCAAAACCAAGGCTGTCAAGATCGTGATCTCATGCAGGATCGTTTTTGTCTTTGCAAGATCGAGATCGTAGGATCGGATCGCGATCCTACGATCCTACCAATTTGTCATATTTTTTAAACAAATTATGTACGAGTCAAACTGTTTTACATTTCTACTCAATCTCAAAGATAAATTCATATAATATCCTCTTGAAAATGACAAAGTTCAAATTTCAAACACCAAAATAATAGTAAACACAAAAAGTCAAGTTTCAATCATTACATTAACGATTTAGTAGAATAATATTATATAACATAGGTCCTAAATGTCTCAAAACATACGAGCCATCAACATGATTTCAAGAAAACAAATGTTTCATAAGTAACATTCCAAAACATACCCTTTGATTAGTTTAATCAGAGTGAAGTAAAGTAAATTAAACTATTAAACACTTTTAGACTATAATATTTTTAGAAAAGCAGAAAACTATGTATAAACTATAATCTATTTAGAAAATGAAACAATAGTGGTTTACTCATTAGATATTAGTAAAACACACGTTTGTTTTTTTGGCCTAAGCAAGTGAGATGGACTTAAAAGATTTTAAAAAAAATAGACTCGGATCGCGTGTCGATTTTACGATCTTATGTGCGATCCTACGATCTTACTTACGATCCTACCTCAGATGCGATCCTACCATGATCTTACACGATTTTGACTGGTGTGCACGTAAGATCGTACGACATTACATGTCAACTCGCGAGTTTGACAACCTTGATCAAAATTAATAAACAACAAGTATTGAAAAAGAGTAAAGTAAGAAACGATCAAACCAAAACACAATTGTTTATCGTGGTTCGGCTACAAGGACTCTTTTTCCTTGCCCTACTCCACGCCCCGTGTATCCAACTCGAGAGTATTCTCCACTAGTCAACAAGCTCCCTTTTCGGTGGAGAAAACCTTACAATCGTCGCTTACACTTTATACGGTACAAAGCTAAATACCGAGTTCTTTTACAAAGGTACAACCACTCCTATCGTCGCCTATACAATATTTCCGACACTAAGCTAGATGTCGAGTTATTTCCCCAGGGTACAACCACTCCCGTTAGTTCTTTTAAAAGGGTACAACTACTCCCGCTACTCTATGTATTTTTAGGACTAAAATACTAACCAATCACTATAGAAAATATACAAACAAATGATGTATAAACTATTAGAGTTTATATAATGTGAAGCTACCAAGACTTGCAACGTTGTGTTGAAGCTTGTAGACTTTTCGGATGAACTTGATGACTTCTTTGCTACACAAGAGAATCACACAAGTGAGTTACAACTGAGTTAGATGATAGAGATGAAAGTATGTGTGTGTAATATAGCTAAAAGTGATGAGAGAATTCTTGAGTGTGGCTTGCTATTTATATCCAACCAAGACAGCAGGCTGGCGGATCCGGAAAACACAAAACAAGGGTTCCGCCCTTGTACCCCACAGGGTTCCACCAGACCTGACAGTCAAACACTCAAGAAATCTTTCCATATCTATGCATGTCAAATCAAGATTCTCAAAGTCAACTTCAAGATAGTTTGTGTAAGAATCTTTCCAAATGTGTAAGAGATCTTATAAGAAAGATTTACAAAGATCTATGACAAGACATGTATGATGCAATGCATGATGTAGATGTATATTTCTAATTTAAGACTTTTACTAATAAGAAAGTAAACTTGTAAAAGTATTCTTGTAGCAACATAAATCAAGTGATTGAGTTACTAAAGAAGTTTGAAGACATACAACTCAATAGGACACAATATTTAGTAAAACTTACTAAATATATTTTGACACTTAATATGCCATCAACATTGTTAGAAGAACAATGAATCATGTAGCAAATGTAATGTTTTACTTAGGAATAAAGTTTCTATATATGAGACTTATACTATAGTTATACTTTGTTAGAAAATAAAGTTTATACTTTGTCTACAGCAAAATATTAGCAAAGATCGTAAAAATATAAATAACGTTTTAGACAATATTTGTATTAACAGATTCTTCTATACAGCGTATAGGTATAAATCCTAGATGACATATAAGCCTTGTGTGCACTTTAACGTCTTCATGTCTTCAGTTTATACGGTGTATACATGTGAACTCGTATACATCGTATGCTCTTCCATACTTAGTAGTTTTCTTCGAAGTAAATATGTATACGCCATATACAAGATGGGGGTATACGACATATGTCTTGAGTGATATTTTTACTTCTTCTATTTTGACTTCTTTTATGGATTTTTTCGGTCTTTTCTGCGATAGTTGCTCCATAACTCTAGAATTAATACTATAACGAAATGGATAGCAATTAAGTACCAAATAACATATAAATACTATAAAAACATGTAATTATCATGGGATATTGATGGTAAATTGTTGGGTCAATTCATCACCCACTTCTCATTAACTATATTAAATAGAAAATATTCTAAGTAAAAAAAGGTGAAGACAACTTCAGCTCACACAATGCAGATGCTGAAGACAACTTTCGTACACATTAGTTGAAGACAAATTCAGCTTATACAACATAATGCTGAAGACAAGTCCGGCATACATAACACAAAAGCTGAACTGAAGAATAAAGTTCAACTTGAACTTCTTCTAAGCCCTTGAAGACCAAAAGATGTATTCATTTCAAGCGTACTAACGCGGGTCAGTAACTGAAGACTAAGTCCAATGAAGAAGTTCATTTCAACAAGGTGGCAATGCCTTGTTGAAGAAATGAAGTTAAGTTCATTCAGTTTCTTGGATTGCCTTACTTGCGTGATAAAACGCTTCCATTCAGGTTGGAGACGTAGCATAAAGTTGATGTTTAAGATGTTTTAACCCATTGTGATGTTGTGTCTGTTCAAGTCATTTACCACACTTGAAAACCTTAAGTGGTATGATTCCAATGTCTCTCTAGGCACATATGTGAATTTCTCATATTCGCATAGAAACATTATCTCATTCTCTTGTTGTCGAACTTTTTTTCCCTGCATCCCATATTTCCTTTCATTCGGGTAACTATCCACCGTTGACTATATGTCATTGGGCAATCCTTGCAAAACAAGATGAATAGAACGTTTGTCAGTTTTGATCCGGTTCTTCTCTACGTCGGAGAGATCTGAGTCCTCTTGAGATGGGTTCAGTAGTTGGGTCTGAAGTAGATGGAACAATGATTTCTCATATGATATAAGGACCATGCTTAATGGAATGCCAAATCAATTCACCATCGGGTTTGTCTTCAATGAAACGCTGCATATGACTTGCCAATTGCGTGTAAGAACCATGAGAAAGCATGGGTAGACGATTGTCATGGCCAGACTGAATGATATATGTCTGAAGCAAAAAGCATTTGTGCAGTGATTTGTGGAATGATTTGCTAAGTCATGTTGATAAGTATGTGAGAATGATTAAGAATCTATGCGGTAAAGAAGTGATTGTGTTTTGTTTTATGTTAAAGTTGATGTATATCACTAACAAACTCGACATATTGTCTATAAGGCTGCATGAAATAAGGACCAACAATAAAGGTCAATCCCCCTTATTTTCTCTGTCAAGTCAGTTTTCTCTCTCCAGCGACCTACAGGCGATTCAGTGCCACAGTAAGAGCGACCAAATTCATTTAAAAAAAAAAAAAAAAAAAAAAAAAAAAAAAAAAAACATTTTTAACACAAACTAAAATTTCATTAATAATTAAAACGTTACATATTAATTCAAATAAAATAAAAACATTACAATAGAATTCAAATAACATTAAAAAATATTACGATAAAACGACTAAACTAGTTTGGATTATTTATGATACTGCCAAATGTGCCCAACGTTACAATTCAAACAGTAACTTTTTTTTTAGTCACAAACGGTCACAAACATTAAAGTGTGGGAGGTTTTGGATCAAAATACAACAAAACATGCGATGCCTAGTCGGTCGAGCTTGAGACCGACTCCATCAAATTTTCGCTTATTTCTGGGTCGCGACCGAATACCCACACCAAGGAGGACCGAGACGACCGATTAAGACCGAGTCGGTCTCGGTCGTTATTGCATGCAACCTAAAGCTGGTAAATTTAAACTCCAAGTCAATATATTTGTCCTTGTTTGAACTTGGTAAAACCATAAAAACCAAAGTAGGTAAAACCCATATGAATCTCGGTAAAAACTACAAAAGGAATATCGGTAATTAAGTAAACAGAATCTTGGTAATTTTCCCTAAGAGAATCTTGAGAAACTGTTTGAGTGCAATCTCGGTAAAGAGGTGTGCTACACCCACTCACAATTTACACAAAAAAACCCACTCGCTGACGTGTCAGCGAGCTGATTGGTTGGTTTTTTGAGGCCCACAAAAAACCAACCAATCAGCTCGCTGACACGTCAGCGAGTGGGTTTTTTTGTGTAAATTGTGAGTGGATCTAGAATTATTCCTCGGTAAATCCTTAAGAATGTATAGTTTCAAGAATCTACATGTAAAGTCTTGACCTTTTTGAAATTTTCGATTAAAACACTATATTGCAAAATATATATATATATATATATATATATATATATATATATATATATATATATATATATATATATATATATATATATATATATATATACTCTTAGTCTAAAATATCAAATACATCATAAAGGGTCTCCTTTAGTGATGTTACAAAAAAAAATAATAAAAAAATATAAAATATAAAAAATAAAAAAATCAATCCCTATTTTAGAGAGTTTACAGAATCGATAAAAATGAGTATTAAAGGTTGTGTTTTTTGGATTTTTGATCAAACTTTTTGCACTCTAATGTTCTAAAAGACACCAAAAATCAATTATCTGTTTGCATAAATGATCTAAAGTGATAGAACACAAGATTAAATAAAATAAAATAAAAATACACGCAACCCTTTTTGTGTAGCACAAAAATCGGTAAACATGAATATGTAAAAATAGCAACTTTTTCGACATACAAAACACAACAAAACCATTTAGGCTCTTGATAATAATTGTTAGGTCTCTAACATAGTGAATCATTCACACATAAGATGATATAGAAGAGTAGAGAGAGAAAGATGATGTATAGGGGAGGAGAAGAGGTTACAAGGCTGAAATCAGCTGAAATCGAGAAGAAAAATATAATGAAGCTGAGAATCAAAATGATATATTCTCTATATATACTAATTGTGTTGACACCGACTGCCTTAAGCATTATAAAATTGTTAAATTCTGGGCCGTGCAGTGGCCTTATTTTGCTTCGATGGTGTTTGAGTCACTCGGCCCGTCACTTTTTTTTTTTTTTTCCTCGTGATATATGGATGCATGCTCTACTACCAAATTCTAACCACAATTTATATAAACATTCATAACACATTTATAACAAACTAAAAATGCAAAAAACATAAAGAAAAAAAAATAGAAAGATATAAAAGAATACTATCATTTCATTATATTTGCCCACAACGAAAACATAAAGTTACAACAAAAACAAAATTCTTTTTCTTTCTGGTGATTACAATACTACACATGCGGGAAAAAAATTGTCTTAAAAAGCCCCGCCGCAACGCGGCGGGCACTATATCCCTTGTTGATATGAAATGACTGGGTTACTGGGTATCAAACCTTAAGCTATTAACTAGCTGCTTAATTTGAAAATTTTAACCGGCCCAATACATTTACAGGCTTGTTGTGTGGGCCTATCAAAATGAAGGCTTAAACATTGAAAGTTTAGAGGCTTTTAACGTATATCTATTGCTCAAATGAAAGTTTAGAAAGGAAATATATGGTGATGATGGGGGATTTGATCATCAAGTGAATCGGGGTTAGGAACCCAACCATGGGCTAGAATTATATAGCTTCATTCCCATTTGGTGGATAAAGGCATTGATATAGGTGGAAGATTTACAAAAAGGGTAGGCAATGGGAGTGACACAAGATTCTGGGGAGAAAAATGATTGCTGGCTTTCGCTCTTTTTGTATGTGACCCAAAAAGTTTGTCTTTTATTTTTTGTGTGTGGTCCGCTTCAACTTTGATAATATTTAACAAAGACACTAAAAATTCAAAACGTTTATACATAAAACTATAAATATTAATGGATGTATATTAAATTGAGAACCCCTTACAAAGGAGGGCCGGTGCGGTTGCACCATTTGCACATGCTAATCGCCGCAAGTATTGATTTATTGGTTTTTAGATAATTTAATGTTTACATTGATCTCAACTCTGACAAATCATATATATCTGTTAACTAGAAAACAATCATGATGTGGTTGGATGATACAAGTGCTTTTTCGTTATCTTCTCATGTCATGCGTAATTTCATAGAAAAACCTTAGAAAATTCCATTCTTTTGTTTCTTAACTAACTAGGAGGCCGCATGCATACTGTAGTTTGACCCTTTTACCTTTTGTTTTGTACCGTATCTTTTGGCTATGGCATTTTTTTTTTTTTTTTTTTTGAAAATTGACTTTCATTGGGGAAATCCAAGTCCAATTTGAAACCCGATGGGGGGAAAACCTTCAACTTAAGCCGCCCGAAGGCACGACACTTAAATTGAAGTAAACCCTGCCTTCTCCAGATTCGAACCCTTGTGGGTTGAAACCTTCATTGAAGGACTTTGAAATCGTACCGACAGGGCAGTGGTCCACAAGGGAGGACTTCCCGGTTTGGTCACCCAAACCGGTACTACTCTCCACTAGGCACGCTTAACTGAATAAGACATCGCTTAAGAGAGTTACTTGAAGGAAGTTTTTTTTTTTTTTTTTTTTTTTTTTTTTTTTTTTTTTTTTTTTTAAATAAAATAAAAAAATGGAAGTGACCGATAACTATTATTGTACCTCGATGCTATCTCATCATCTTATAACAACACTTCAATAACTAAAGAGAAATGATATGACAAGTGAGTCAGGCTAATCATGTTGTATGATGTTTTTTCTTTCATCTTTCTCATCTATATTCGTTTGACATGTAATTGTGTGGCTAAATTTTTGTAAACTCTTAAAGGACATATAACGAGTGGCTTCTTTGGCTCAATGACAAAGGTATTAATCTTTTTCACTTTATTCAGAAGAAAATTGGAAATTAGGAGAATACTTTTTTCTGGAATGATATCTGGTTAGGCGACATAGCTTTTAAGGAGCAATTTAAGAGACTATTTGCTTTAGAGGTTCAAAAGTCTATTAGTGTCGCTGATAAATTGGGGCATCCTTCTATATATCATTCTTTTCGTCGTCTTCCAAGAGGGGGTATTGAACAGGAGCTTCTCAATCTGCTATGTTCGAAAGTTGACGCTTTTGTGCTTTCAAATATGGCTGATCGATGGAGTTGGAGTTTAGAAGGCTCAGGTGTGTTCTTGGTTAAATTTTCTCGTAATTTCATTGATGACAAATTTCTGCCTAAAGCTGATGTCCCCACGTGGTGGATTAATGTTCTCCCTATCAAAGTAAATGTGTTCGCTTTGAAGGTTTTTTTGGATAATTTGCCTACTAGATCAAACCTTTCACTTCGAGGAATCAACATTGCCTCAATTAATTGCCCCATTTGCAAATTGGCTGTGGAATCTTCTTCCCATATTTTTTTCTCTTGTCATGTGGCTTGCAAAGTGTGGAGAAATTTTTTGCTTTGGTGGGAGCTTGATGATGCACTCTTTCATTCATATAACGAGTGGCTTCTTTGGCTCGTCAACATTCGTTTGCCTAAATATTTGAAGGAGTTTCTTGAAGGTATTTGCTACGTGATGTGGTGGCTCATTTGGAGGTTTAGAAACCAATTATTATTTAGTCATTCTCATCCAAAACAAGAGACTCTTTTTGATGATGTAGTCCAAATGTCCTATTTGTAGATGAATAGTCGGATTAAGTCAAAGATCAATTGGGTTTCTTGGTTAAAAAAACCTCAATTGTATTAGTTTGTAATCTTTTCTAGCTTCTTGCTAGTGTTCTTTAAAAAATTTCCGCCGTTTAAAAAAAAAAAAAAAAAAAAAAAAAAACTCTTAAAGCACATAACATTTCTCATAACTAAAACATCATCCTTAGCAATAACACCCAATAACTGTTATTGATACCTCACTTACTAGAAATACCCCACTTACTAAAAAAAAAGAATAAGAAAAAAAAAAAAGAAAAAAAAAAGACGTTCACCGGTGGAACAACGAACGGAACCGATTCAACATGGTGCGATTCGTCCAAAAAAGACCCCAATGATGAATGGATACCATAGTGCAACCCAAGGTTTTGAAACCCGGGTCGACCCGGCCGGGTTAACCAGTTCGACCGGTTCCGGACGAAAAAACGGGTCAAAACAACCCAGGTTTCTAAAACCGGGTTAACCGGTTTGACCCGCCGGGTTTTGAGTGACCCGGGTCAACCCGGTTCTCGAAACCCGGCCGGGTTTCATTTTTTTAAAATATTTTAATAAAAACCCGGGTTGACCCGGTGGTCGACCCGACGGTTAACTGGTTGACCCGGTCAAAAAAATAAAAAAATAATAAATTGAAAACCGGGTTGACCCGACGGTCCAACCGGTTGACCCAGTGCCCGGTGACTCGACCGAGTCGATTTCGAACCCGGTTTTCAAAACATTAGTGCAACCATCAATATTACCTAATAAATTTTTTATAAAGCAAAAACGAAATTGTGTGATACTTTCTAAAAAATTCTTAGTCCGTCCGATTTTGCTAAATTGAAGTATACTATCGGTTAGTTATCACTTATCACTATGATGTGTTGATGTCAGAAACATTTTCAATAATCACTTTGTGATAATTTATCTTTTTGTCATTTAATCATTAAGAATCCAAACTTTTGTAACATGAGAAATGATGAAAATAAATACAGTTATCATATAAAATCCTAACCTATCTCCGTATTCGTTTATCATAACGCGTAAGTGTTGGTACGTATTTAGATGTATAGATACTTGACGCGGGAACGTGGTCACGAAATCTTATAAATAGCAACACCTTTATATTCTCATTTATTACCCATCTTTCTCTTTCTACTGCCTTCAATTTGTTTCACTCCCTACTTTCTCAGGTTAGTAATGCAACTTATTATTCTCATTTAATTTCAAGCCTTAAATTATTTATCTATAATGATTTATTCCTTCATAAAACTAGAGATGCTTGTTCATATATTAAATCATTAGTTAGTATATACAATTTGATAGATATGATCACTTTGCATCTCACAACTTTTTTGCATTTTACTATTGCTCCGTATACTAAAAATCAACTGTAGTTGGTACTTTAGGTTTCAACATCTAAGTCATAGCTATGACTTATTTTGTACAACTAGACGAATAGCGTCAAATAATTATATTAGTGAAATCGTGATTTTAGTTCGACCTTTAATGCAAAGCGTATGTTTTTTTAAATTAATATAATGTGTGTTTTTGAAAGACTGTTAAGTTTAAAATTGATCATATTTAAAGTGTATTAAAGGATACTTAGAGGTAATTTAGACAAACTGCATTAGTTTAAGCTTTCAAGATTCAAGATTTCAAAATGGATATTCACTCTCTTTATAAATAGTATAGATAAGTCATTATTCTATTTTTTGGAAAGGAAAAAAGTGAGAAATTTGTATACTTGACTGACTCAACAAACAAGCTTAAGGTGTGTTTGGGTTAAGCTTATTCAAGTGTCAATATAAAAAATATACATATTTATTTGATTCGGTTTTCATTTCAATTTTATTGGTTTTGATTTTCAGTTCTTGTAAGTGTACCCGATTTGTGAAAACCCCTGCCTATCCTGCCCTATGTTGGGATCGTTAACATTTTCTGAGTTAACGGGCCTACTTGACATTAAAAATTGTTAGCATTTTTAGAATTTCCATATAACTCACATTCAAATCTTCTTTATATAACATGGTTGTGGTTGTTTGAATTTATTTATTGTAGAGAAATTGCATACTAATCCAACAATACGATGGCTGAGCTGAATGGTATGATAAACCATCGTCCCACACATGAAGATGAACCAAAATCATCACACTCACAACCACAGGAACCGGAACCATCACAAGCACAGGAACAAGGACAAGAACTACCACAGGCACCAGCACAAACAGTATCTGAAATACAACTTGCCGAAGAACAAGTAACGGTGGCGTCAACTCAGTTCAAACTCCCTTCTCAATATCTTTTCACTAGTAAGTTATGTATATATGTTTAGGATTGCTTTGTTTTTTCTACTTATTTTTTAGTAGAAGAGTTTTTTTTTTTTTTTTTTTTTTTTTTTTTTTTTTTTTTAATATATATATATATATATATATATATATATTTGAAACGCGCTAAGTAAGAGAATATTCTTGATAAGTAGGTAAGAAGCTGCTTATACAATATGGTCTATATAGGCCCGCCAAAAGAGAAAATTTAACACCACACTAAGTGGGACAAATGTGTAGCTATCAAATGTGTGTTTGAGTTTTGCGTTTAAAATTAGTTTGCTTATCTTGTGATCTATTGAACATATGCTTAATTAATGTTTGTACAAATTTTAGTTGATAGAAAAGAAGGCTTCATCGACACTTGTATTCCACTTTACGAAGCGTCGATTAAAGGAGATTGGAAGGCCGCACTAGTCATCCTTGAACATCGTGATCATGTTGCAGCATCTGCTCAAAGCGTCAATTTCGAAAAATGTAGCATAACTGATAATTGTGAAACAATGCTTCATGTTGCAGCATCTGCTCAAAGCGTCAATTTCGTGAAAAATCTTGTTGCTAAGATGCAAAATACGGATTTGGAGTATCAAAATGAAAGTGGCAACACCGCCCTTTGTTTGGCAGCTATGACTGGAAACATCGAGATTGCCAAAATTATGGTTGATAGAAACCCAGACCTGCTGACAATCTGTAACGGTCAAAATGTAATACCACTGTATGTGGCTGCTTTATATGGTCATCGTGATATGGTGTCTTATCTCTACAATCAAATGAAGAATTATGATTGTGAATGGACAGACACGCATAAGAGATGGGTTTATTTGAAATGTGTTGACACTGATCTCTTTGGTATGTATGTGTATTTGGTTGGCTTTACATTCATCATAACACATTCTTCATCAAAGATAACAATTTCAATTCATTTGCAGATATCGCACTACAAATATTCCAAGACCACCCAGGGCCTGCTCAAGAAGAAACTCAAAATGTACTTGGCATATTGGCTCAGAAGCCGTCTGCGCTAAATGAAGCCAAGCAACCTATCATGCGAAGAATCAGTAGTTCAAGTAATCATTTTTTGGTCTCAAACTGTCTATAGTTATGTTAGTGGCATTTTTAGCTAATCTACTTTGTTTCGTGTTTGATTGTAACTTTCTTTCTTTTTTATTTTTTATTTTTTATTTTTTTTTATTCTATTATTTTTTTGCAGTCCGTAGTTTCAGTTTGAGACCCGCTGCAAACGAAAGCGAAGCAATGATTCTACTAAGAAAAATATTAGAAAGTATTCATGAAAAACCAATGGATGAAGTAAATAGAATACTTAGAGGCCCTGCAACTATTATAGGTCCAAGTCAAACGCGAGTTTACACATCTCGGGTACTTTTTGTTGCTGCAGAAAAGGGCAACACTAAATTCATAGTTGAGCTTATTCGTAAATATCCTGATGTTATATGGAAGCAAAACAATGGAGTAAGTCTCTTTCATGTTGCCGTCTCTCATCGTCATCAAGATATCTACAATCTATTATATGAGATTGGCTCGATGAAAGATTTAATAGTTGTACAGAAAGACAACAACGATAATAATATGCTGCATTTAGTTGCGAAGAAGGTAGAGAAAAGCCGAATTCAGGATGTATCGGGAGCAGCTTTCCAAATGCAACGTGAATTATTATGGTACAAGGTACTATCTACAACATATTATGAATAATCGCAATAAATGTTTCTTTCTTTATACAGTTATTTTTACAAAGATTAATATTCAATAAAAAAGGCACATACCAAATGGGTTTTTGAAACAAATGTAATAAAAAGGAGTTATTTATTTATTTATTTTTTAATCTGACTAATCACCAAATTCGCATACATACTTTGTGAACTATCTTATTTTTCTTCCTTACAGAATAAGCTTTAACAACTTTCTTTTGTTTCATATTTGAGCTTTTTTGCAAAGTCTGAGTTTTTATGCTAAAGAATATTGGATAATAACCTAAAAATATAATTAACTTGTCATTTTTTCTAGTTTCCTATAGCATTTTTTTTTTTTTTTTTTTAAAGGAATGATGCGACAAGGTTTTTAGTAAGATAAGTTTGGAAATTGATGGTCATTTTGATATAGAAATTATCTGTAATGTGGTTATTTTATAAATTTTTCGTTTTTACAATATGGGATTTTGGTATTTTTTACATTAATTAAACTCAGACGTTCCTTTTATATTACAAATTGTATTTAATACAAGTTAATTAAACTTATAAATTACAATAATTGAATATGATTTTTCAACTTTCCTTTTAGGAGATTGAGTCTATGATACCGCCTTCTTATCGAGAACGAAAGAATAAACGTGGCCAAACACCACATGAAGTATTCACTAATACCCACGAAAAATTGGTTTCTGACGGCGAGAATTGGATGAGAGGAACAGCAAGTAAATGCATGTTGGTCGCTACTTTAATAGCCACTATAGTATTTGGTGTCGCTTATACAGTTCCAGGTGGGTATGATGAAAAGCTTGGTGTTCCCATTTTCCGTCACAACGTACCCTTCCTAGTATTCGTTGTGTTGGATGCCATTTCTTTAGTCTTGTCTTCAACTTCAATCCTTATTTTCTTATCCATCCTTACTTCCCGTTACTCTCAAGAGGATTTCATAGATTCTTTACCCAAAAAGCTTATGGTTGGTCTGTCAATGCTTTTCCTCTCGATAATAACCATGATGTTTGCTTTCAGTGTCAGTTTCTATGTGCTATACCGTCACAAGTTTATCATTATAGCAGGTTTTATTAGCCTCCTTGCAGTTATACCAATCATTGCATATGCCAAACTACAATATCCTCTTTTAAGGGACGTGTATAGCTAACATATGGTTCGAGATATCTTTTCAAACCGAAGAAACAAATGCTTTACTATCGAAATCCAAGTGTTTAACGGATGCAGTGATGATCAGTTCTGAATTCTATTTAAAGTACCATTTAAGTTTATTTTTTATTGTGTTAACTTATTTTTCTTGTTGAAGTCGATATGTATCTCTCTCTTCGTGTGTTTCATGTAAACTTTTTTATGTTATTTCATTGGTTCCTTTCATATAATAATTTTTTTATTTTCTTGTTTGCTTTTACCGACTCATAGTAGCAATTTCAATCAATACGCCATTGAATTAAGCCCTACAAATTAATCAAATCATATGGATACTTAGGCAGTGTTGTATAGAAACTTGATTTAAAATGGGTATATATGTTCTTGATTAAATAAGAATAAAGAAAAGTATGAGAAAGAGAACCTAGATGGGTATCATAGCTAAATCAAAAACCTATGCTTCATTACTTTGATGGTTCTTAACAAAGTTACAATTCAAGAGCATGACACCTAAATATCTTTTCAATTTTTCGTCCCAATCATATATAGCAAACACACCCCAAATGAATGGTTTGGTTAAGACCATTGTTGTGGCTAAGGCGTGTACCAGATTCAGTGATAGTAACACAAGTTGGAGTGAAGTCTGATGTGGCTTAAGGCGTGATATCAGATTCAAGCAACAAGAGTTGGAGTAGAAGTTCAACAAGTTTACTTGACGTGCAAGCAGTTATCTTCCTGTAGGACTTAGATAATTATAAGGTTAAGTAAAGTGTAATCCTAGTTATAGTCTAATACGAATAGATTAGTCTATATATACCGTGAAGGGTAGGGATTCTCATTGTATCAATTGAAGTTTTGAGTTAGTTTTTCTTCAATAAAGTGTTGCGTGTTACCCGGCAACTTAGATCTTTCTGTCAAACATACTTCCTGTGTTCCTGTGTGTCGTGTGTTTCATATAGCAGGTGTTGTGCAACTCTCTGATAACAACATTTAATACATGAGTTTTAGTAGATTTGGATTCAACAATTCTTGAAATCAAGTGTTTGGTATATTCTTTTCAAATGAGACAAGGGTATTGAATCATAGATTTCAATCCACCCTATGTTGGTGGATTTTTATGAATAAGACCAATCAAAAAATTCTTTATATTTGGTAAAATTTTCAACCAAATATTATTCTTTTTTTTTCCTTATTTTCTACTTTTTGTTTTTCTTTAATTTCAAACAAATAAATAACACTTATTAAACATATATATAATTTAAATATTAATTAATTTTCTCTCATTCTCTTTTTGTTAAACCTTTCTCAAATTTGAATCAAATTTCAATCTCACTTACAAACTAAACGCACCCTAAAAGTGTCAAACTACGGTATGCATGTGGTCTCCTAGTTAGTTAAGAGACAAAAGAATGGAATTTTCTAAGGTGGTTCTATGGAATTACGCATGACTTGATAAGATAACGAAAAACCACTTATCATCCAACCACATCATGATTGTTTGACATCTACTTATTTAAAAGTGAAGTTAAAAGATTAAAAATTAAACACTCTTTGAACCCTTTGCATAAACGTAGTTGATTTGACATCTTACGAAGATTCTTGGCTTGTGACTTTACTATTTCGAAGAAGCTTCCATGTCGACATAGTTAATATTGATTTTCCAAAAACTGGTAATCTTTTACTTAACACGGTATTATTACTCCATATGTATTTAGGAAGCTTACTGATGTAAAACAGTTATTGAAAACGATATATCCTCTTGGCACCGACCCTTGGCACCGACCATATCTTTCGGTCCACAGTTTTTGGACATTTGGAATTCATTAATTTTTCTCTCATTTCAACTTTTGGTTTTAATTTTATTGTTAGGAACGAGAATATTTTTTTACAGTGACGGCGATTAACATGTGCAAGAGGTGCGGCCTCGCTTTGTAAGGGCTCATAATTTAGTATACATCTATTACTAGTAATATTTATAGTTTTATATACAAACGTTTTGAATTTTTAATGTCTTGTTAAATATTATATCAAAGTTGAACCGAGCCACATATAAAAAATAAAAGACAAACTTTGGGTCACATACAAAAAGAATGAAATACTAGGATTATGGGGTCTCATTGATTTCACACCGGGCCCCCAAATCAATTGAACGGCCCTGTTTCTTTATTTAACTCAAAGTTACACACTTACATACCTAATGTGCCAAAAAAAAAACAAAATCATTTCTCTAAATGGCCCATGGACGAAGGTCGCCCTAAAACTTTCACGACTATCATAAATAAGTGACAAGTGTTCTTATCATTGTACTTTAATTTTCAAGTACTAACCTAGTAGTAGTGTGTAACCTAGTATGATAGGTATTTTTTGATGATTGGGGCCTACTATTTCTTAAGTGACTTGTTTTTGTTTTTTTTGAAAAAATATAGTCTTTTAATATAACATAATAGTACAGATTTCTTGAGTGACTGAGTCTCACCCATGTCGATTCTTGAACGACTGATTAAGTAGAGAGTACACTTTTATATATTTTTTTAATATTTTGGTACTTGTGTCATAATTTTTAAATACAAAATACATTCAAATACAAAAATAAACTATATATTTTTTAATACATTTCAATAAAAAAAATACAAAATATATTTTCAAACTCACACTTAACACACACTCCTGCTACTCAATACACACACCTAAACAAATACTCATACTGTTATTACCGATCAAACAACCAAACCTTAACTGATCAATCACACATACATTTACACACGCAAGACCCTAATCGATAAAACCCACACACGTTAACCCACCGGAACCCTAATCGATCAAAAAGGAGATTGCTCATCTACTCTCGAAAATGTTTGACGCGAAGGTAACAGTTAGGTCTAGATTATAATATATTACAACGATTAAAGGTTTGTTGAATGCAAATAGAAGCAACTTGTTTAGAACGACTGTAGCCCATGGTTAGACATCCCCCCTATGCTCCTGATAACCATTTGCTAAATTACTTTTATCAAAATTAGGTTAGGGATCCAGGAAAGTGATGATTGCCCTTCCATTAGTTTTAAAATTGGTGATAATGTGCTTGAATTTGGACGTGAACAATTTTGTCTTATAACCGGGTTTGTTTTTAGGCCTATTGCAAAAGAAGAAACTGAAGTAGGTCGTCTTGTTCTTGGTCTAACATATAGTCCATTCTGTGACCGTTTGTTGCCTGAAAACAAAGACGTAGAAACAAGAAAATAAAGGGTGATAAGCTTTTGGCACTTTTTAAGCCTGGTCAAGCGTGGGATTCTTTATCTGATGATGATGCTGTTAGGGTTTGTTTGTTTGTTTGTAATGGCAACTTGTGTCTTCATGGGTCGTGAAGGGAGGTACTACATTCCGGATCATATGGTGAAAATGGTAGAGGTTTTTTCTCTTTGGAATTCGTATCAATGAGGTGGGTTTATGTGGATACATTTGTATAAGAAAACGGAGAATGTTGTACATAAGCACAGAGCTTGAATCGAAGAAGCCGGTAAAAAAATTCTTCAGACAAAGATCAAACATACAATCTATATGGGTTTGTATGTGCCCTGAAGGTGAGATTTTATTTGTAACATGCATTCTTTCTACTTGTATATAATTATCATGCTTAATATGTCTAGCCATATATTTTTTTGGGTAAAAGGTCAAAACGACCCGGTAAATGTATTACTCCAAAAACCATTTAAGTACAAAGGATATGGGTGAAGTCTCATATCTCAGCCCATTACATAGGCGATAAAGCTTACATAAGAAGGTGGAATATGGATGAAAAACCATATTTATCTCAAGCTAAGCAGCTTGAAAAACAACTAAGACTAGAGCTTATGACATGCCATAAGCACTTACAACTCATGAAACAAAAGATAACAAGCTAACCAGTAGCTACCGTGAAAGAAGAACTTTCACCTATATTTGGATTCGTAAATAAGTTAACCCATTCATCATATACATTTGCAACATGTTCTCCATCTTCATCTTCATCGTTCACTAATGCAGCATACAAATTAGATGTAGTAATATTACCTTCCTGAGAGGTAGAACCAGTAGACTTCAACGTAGAATACGATTTATATGCATTACCCATAGTAGTAGCTCCCTTCTTAGGTTCACTAGTTGCCGCCTTCGGCGCATATCTGACATTCTGTTTAATCGATGGACCAACAAACTAAATTCCATTAGTATACATGGCTTTACCCTTCTTCTTTTTCTTACCCGCCGCTTGGAAAACCATCATTATTCAGCACCACAGTAGGAGTTACAACATTTGAAGTAGAAACAATAGGAGGACTCACCACCTATTTAGGACATTGATCATAAATATGACCAAATATTTTGCATATTTCACTTGGGAGGCCTCCATTCATATTCAACATGGATAGTCTCTTTAGTGAAACCCTCCCCAGAAAGTAAAGGAAACCCAATAGTAACAACCTCCACAAGATTAGCTTCGGAATTGACTTCAATAAGACATCTAGCAAAACTACTTCTACCCCATAAATCCTTACACAAAGAGCTCGTGTAAGAATAAAGCATAACAAGTTTACCAATGAATGTAGTAATCAAACTAATACCATCCTCTTCAAAAAAATTGAATAGGAACATCATGCAGTTTAACCCATACCGGAATGCGAGTCAATTCTTCCTTATGCAAACAAGTATCTGTAGACCATTTCTTGAGGATTATTGGAGATTTGTGTATCATCCAAGGGTGTAACCCAGCCTGTGTATCAAATTTGAAGAAAAATAAGCCTTTGAAATTCATCATAATCCTTTTTAGGCCATGTTTCGCTTAGTTATTCCTCGCTTAGTATTCAACAACTAGAAACACCATCCTCTTTCCAATAAAATAGCCATACAAAGTGTGTTCCAACTGTAAACTAACCTTTTCAACCACTTTGTAGGGAATAGAGATGTTAACGCCTTCAAATACGGGTTCGGCAACAAAGGGTGTAACACCCCCATTTTTCAGTGATCACAGCGGATTAAGAGTTTGGGGTATTACCTCATGGATCATAGATACAGTAATAGAAAATGACTCGAAAAGAGACATTTTATAAAAATGAGTTATCATTCAATAAAATTATCAGAGTTTTATAAGATGAGGTCCTATGAATCTAAGTGTGAGATGTTATGTTTGAATGATAACCAAATAGAAAGTCTTTCAAGTCTCGTGCCTCTCCATGCCATAATTTCCACAAAGCTCTGTTACCTAGGATACATGCTTAAAAAGTCAACACTAGGTGTTGCGTGAGAGTCATAGGTTTAAGGGTTAGTGAATACAAGTTCCCAAGGGTTCAGTTGTTACACCATTCAAAGAAAATGTATTGTGTGTTTGATAATTGCAATGCATGTACAATTATCAAGAGTTGGTCAGTTGGTATGTTGCACTAAGCTCATGAACCACACGTTAACAGTCCAGATCATGGGGTCTGCAGACCAATCCATGATGGGATGGGAAGGATAACTTGCCAAAGTTAATCCTTCAGTTAGGATTCAAATATAATATTTATTGGTACCCTCCAGTGAGAGGTAGTACCAACGGGAGTTGTAAAACTCCAGTAGATCTATCAATTATATTCGCGTTCACTTGTGTAAAATATCACAAGCGATTAGATTCATGAATTTTGTTGTGTAGGGGTGGCAGATAGTTTACTCGTGAAACAATCAAAGAAAAAGACTTGTATTCAATTTAAAGCAAGTAGCATGTATCCCCCTCATAGGGTTTGTAAAGAATTTAAAAAGAGTGAATCTATGAAAACTCACCTAGGCTTAGGGAAATCTAATTGATGTGAAAAGTAACTCGGAGACTAGATTGCTTACTCACGTATCCTGGTGGTATTGTTGGTGTGGATGTATGTCAAGCTTTAGTTATCTTGTTTAAGTTTCTTAAGTAGTTATTCTTAGGGTTGTTAATGTTTTAGATATAACATAACAACGTCCGAGCCATCATAATCCATAAGTATAAGACTCCTCACATGAAGCTCCCTACTATTGTATTATGTTATCAACATAATACCGTTCGGGCCATCATAATTCAGAAGTTAATACTTCTCACGTGAAGCTCCCTACTATTTAGCTATGTTGTTATTAAGTTTAGTTATAACATAACACCGTTCAGGCTATCATAATTCAGAAGTACATGCAATAATCGTTTAAGGAGCCATGACACTTTAATTCGTAAACCCAACAAACTTGTCAAAACGAAATATCCACATTGTACTCCTCACATGAAGATCACTAGTATTGTGTTATGCTTCTAACTTAAATTAGGTTTTTTATTTATAAAAATACTTTTCACTTTATACCCTTATAGTTTATATATTTACAAAATCTACCCTATGACTTATATACTTATATTATTAACTATCTAAACTTAGCAATATTAGTCCCTATACTTATATATTTTAAGAAAATGGTAGAAATGACCCTTGGACTTATAAGTTTTCAAAAATTACCGTTTATACCCTTTACGTTATAACTTTTGCAAAACTAGTCCTTGTTAGTTTGTAACTATTTATCTTTTTATCCTAAGGTTATATAACTTTGTAAAAAGGGTCCTTACACTTATAACTTCTAAGAAATGTCAAAAATAATCCTTAGACTTAATATTTTAAGAAAGTTACCATATATACCCATATGCATGGAAAACTTTGCAAAACTAGTCCTAATTCCATGCAAATCATATTTTTATAAAACAAAAAGGTTTTCTAGCTTATGGTTAACTAATATTAGCTTTTCTAAGTTACCTAAATCAGATTATAGCTTATGTAAAGGGCTTGTTGAATGTAAACATGAATTCGACTTATATTAGGGTTTTAAAAAGAAAAGTTCTAGTTTTTAGTGATCAAGGCTTAGGTAAAGGTTCTAAGGCATCCTATAACTAACCTAGTACTGATATAAAGCTAATAGAATCAAAATGAAAGGCTTACTTGACTAGCTGGGGTTTAACGAAGGTATTTATAGGGTTTAGGGTTTTGCGATGGTAAAATAACTCAACAAGGGTCCTTGGCTTGCTTTGCTCGACTCCTAGGCCTACTAGGGACTTAGTACTACTACTAACTACAGAAATGTTGAGGTGGAAATAAGAGATGGTGTAGTTTAGAAAGGAGAGGGGCGCGAAGGTATTTATACCCCTCGTTAGGAGTGGTGCGCAAGCAAACGGGAGTAGGAGGTGTCGAGGGGGGGGGGAGGTGACTCATGGCAGCTACACTTAACTCATGCAAGCTACCATGGTGAGTCATGAGGCCTATAAGGCGGTTTAGGGTTTGTGTTGAGGTTTTGAAATCGTTGGGTGAAGGTGGTGACAAGTAGGTGCATCACCTACTTGTGTGCTAGCTTAAGAGGTGCTAAGGTGTGTGATAACCATGACTAAGGTGCTAGGATAGGTGCTTGAGGTGCTTATGTTTAGGTTTTAACTAGTTTAGGTTTAGTTTAGACCTAATCTTGCTTAGTTAGGGTTTATGGTCTAGCTTAAGGTTTAATGCCTAGATTAGGGTCCTATGAGTGCTTAGTGACTAATACTAAGTCTTAAGAAGATTGTAATAAGTGGTGGTAGCTTATGTTGAAGTTTTGGGATAGTTTAGACCTAATTCCGGGAAGTTATGACCTAGTTATAGTTTTGTGCTTAAGAGACTTGTACCTAAGCTCTAAGGGGTTGTACTAGGGTCTAAGGGTGCTAATATATCCTTTTGTTCATTAGGTAACTCATACATAAGCCTTGAACACTTTCAAATTGGTTTAGATAAGCAATTAGGGTTTTGTAAACAAATAGGCTTGATTAGGACTTAATTAGGGTTAGATTAGGGTTCATTAGGGCTTTGTGATGAGTTTAGTGTGTTAGGTTGGTAGATTATTTATTGTGTTGTTGTTGTGATTTTATGCTTGACATACTAGAGGTTTATAGGATGTGTGGGTAGAGATATTTGGCTTGTGTGGATACGTGAGCAATTCTAGAGAGTCATGCAGGTTTAGGGGTCGTAGATTTAGTATTTGTTTCAGCCATAAAAGCCTCCAACAAACCACCCACAACATCCATAACCATCATTCGAACATCACTTTCCAATTCAGCCCACATCAGATATTGACCATCTTCACAACCCATAGTGAAATCATCAATATCCTTTAGTGTTTTAAGCGACACACCAAACAAAGCATCAGTATAATCATGCTTACTCGTAATAGAAGCCGCCACACCTGTGACATCCTTAGGATTAGCAGTACCACTCATAAATTCACCTGAAGCATGATTAAGACCTGAAGCATGTGGAACCGGCTCCACATGAATCACACGGTTGGTTGCATTAACCTGAACATGCGGCTCACTCGTTGGTTTGACCAATTAGGGGGCTGCCACAACACGTGGCCCCAAAGAACTTGTATCAAAATCTTGTGATTCAAAAGCAACATCGAAACTTGTTTTATTAGGCTCACGACTTTGATCCAAAGTAACACCACAAGCACCAACATAAGTGTTCGCCACTACAGCAGGGTTATTAGTATCATTCATGGTAACCTGCCTTCGAGACTTCTTTTGTTTCCTCACAATAACATTCAACAACAAATTGATATTCACCTCTCCTGTACCCAAGTTAACCAAGCTTTCTGATAAGGAGAAAAGTGTACCGCTTTTAGGGGTCATTTAAGCCCGAATTCGTGATTATTTTATCAATTATTGCCCTAAATCGTTCCTTTTGTCATTTTAGGTACTTTTGAGGAGAAATCTGGAAAAGGAAGCATTTTTGACGTTTTTGGAGCAATTAAGTGAAGAAAACAACAAAGTCTCAAAATCCTTGCTCGGAACAGTACCTGACGGCATCAAGGCCATGCAAGTGACGGCGTCAAGCTTGGCAAAAGAGGTGGATATGGAAAATACACATGACGGCCCAGAACAATTTCAAGGCAAAAACGCCTGACGGCGTCACCAAGACCGTCAGGATTGATTTACAAGTGAGGGCCCAGAGCTTATTCTTAACATGACAGCGTCAAGATTGGATCTAGGCAATACGACCTTTAATTTGGCGGTGAGTTGACGGTGTCACAAGCTATAACGTGACGCCGTCAAGGTGTAAAATCTATATATAGTTTTCTAATTTTCATTCATTAAGAGGTGGAACTTTTGGAGAACTTTTGTGTGCAAACCCTAGACGAATTTTCTGTAACATCAAGGGTTTCAATCCTTGTTCCATCCATGTTCAATTGAAGATAAGTTTTCCAATAATCATTCAATATGTCTATGTGTTGTTTGATTTTATCTTATGCTTGACTTCTTTTTAACATGCTAGGCTAGGTTTCTCTTGTGTTTGCTTAGATGTAATGAAACCTAGATGTTGGTTATTGGTTGATGGTTTGTTTATAATTGTTGTAGATGATTGAATTCGATGTTAGGCTTAAGAAAACTGGCAAACTTCCAATTGGTAACTTGCTTGAACGTCTTAAGAAACATGATCGGAGGTGTACTACGATTTATTGGTTGTATTTAATGCGTAGGCAACTGCTAGTGATACTACGTTAGGAGCTAGTAGTCGGATCGACCTAGAATGAAGTAGAAGTCTATAGAGTTAGGGAATATCGTACACGGCCCTACGACTAGTATTAAGGAATATAACCCGTCATCCATGCAATTGTAACAAGCTAATCAACTGGTAAAAGATATCTAGGGAGTAATGAAATCTAAGTAAACACATTTTCTCTCATTATTGTTTACACCACACATTTAATTTAAGTTTATTTTATTTTGTTTGCATCTTTAGTTGATTGGGTTAGTTGACTAGCAACTAATTCCGCCCACTCCTTCAAAACCCGAGATTTTACTTGCTTTCATTTAAAATATAAAAATACGAAAAGAATCATCCCTCACCCTTAGACCTAGTTTAGTAGAATTTTAATCCTAGCCAACACTATTCCTGAGTTGAACAATCAATCCCCCGGTACTTGTCACTATACTATACTACAATGAACAGGTACAATGCCTGGTGGGGATTGCAAGCTTCTCAAGATCCCTTGAGAGGTAAAACCTTTTGCGAGGGTGCAATTCTACGCATCACTTTCCTTGACTACTGAACGTACATGTTCAGCTTTCTTCTCTCCCATACTCTCCATATGATTAAAACAAATTAAAAGATAAAAAACAGTAGCTCGTAGCAGAAACAAGTAATCACCATTAATCGTCAAAGTATATGTAAAACCCTAGTTGGTAAAATTAGGGTTTAATAATATTGAAAGCATGATAACCTAACCATAGTAATGTCAGATCAATAATGAATATTTGATAAGAATTAATAGCAGACTGAACCGACTGTATGAAACCCTAAACCTAGCGATTAAAATAAACCCTAAAAAAAGAACAGACTTGATCGTATATAAAACCCAAACAAACTAAGAATCGAGAAAGATCATATACTGGATATAAACCAAACAAGATTCAGGATTGTAAGGGATAAATTGAAGGTCGATTTGTTGAAGAAAAAACGATTAAGGGTTTATTTGAGTCGCCAAAAATAGCCAGAGGTTTTAGCGGGAGAGTTTTATAATGCATCAATGTCTAGCCATATATTATGCAACATTTATTCCACCCACAACTCTATGTGCAGTTAAAACCAAAGCAAAACAACTATCATGAACACCAACCCTAATAAATGAAAAACAATAGATTGAGAATAATTATAACGATATGTATGACTCTTACCTCATCTATAAGGCAACCTTTCTTAGGAGGGTCTAAACACATTAAGATTTCCCAAAAAATCTGATCCACATGAACTTCTTTGGACCAAGGAAACATACAACGAAGGGGTACATGCTTTCTATGGTATTCGTCGTAATCATCAATAAGATGTACTCTGTCGATAGCCTTGTTCCTGCGAGAAAGACCCTACACAAAAATTGTTACTATTTTAGAAAAAATAACATTAACGTTACAACTACCAATCTAAAAATTGTTTTCATACCTCAACCCAAACTTTAACATCTTTTAGCAAGTCAGTCATATCTGGATCCTGACAACCATAGGGAGGTGTTCAGTTTTTTTGAGCTTCTACAAATTTTTTTGACCAGTAATACAACGACTCAGCACCATCTTTTTTACTCCTATTGTCACGTATTATCTGTTCCTTGGCTTTTTTCCAATGATCTAAGATATAAAAAGCTACAGGCCTTTTCTTCTTCTCCTATTCAATCTTCAACATCTTTTCCTTTTCCAACCTTCGCCTCTTCTCCTCTATCAACGCATTTAGAAACTCATTTTCCATTATCTTTTGTTCTTCTATCCTCCACCTTTCTTCCTCTTCATTCCTCAACCTTAATTCCTTTTCCAAAAGATACTCCTGTCACAAGAAAAGATGTGTTTATACATGCTATAATATATTATGGTTCATATTCTTTGGATAAGCACATTACCTGAGCAACATCATCATCAGAATTGACATCTATCCGCGCTGAACCACTGGTAGAAATAAAAGAGTCAACCAATTCAAAGAATTCACAATTTAGTTGTTATCGAAATTCATCGCTCAAATGGGAAAAAGATTCATTGAAGTCCAATTTCTCCTGTATATGAAAAAAAGAGATTGTTAAAACAAACTTTTGCTCTATAAAATAGCAACTATAATAGGGATGAATTTATTACCCAAAATCTGCAAGTTTTTTCGCAAGTAAGAACCTACCAAGTATTAAAAAAATAAAAATAATTAACAATAATATAAATAGATGTAAAGTTACATGCATTATATTACTCTGTCTAGTAAATCACCTAAATAATAGCCTCAAGTTTGAAAACCCGAGCATTCAACTCCTGAATCACACAATCCTTAAGGCTGATCTATGTAATAAGACTGCTGGTCTGAATCCTAGGAACAAGCGGAAAATATCTTTTTTATGTCATCCCGCATTTTCGGGAAGCAACCAACTTCTATAGATACTCATCATATGCATGTGGTAATCTTGTTGGAGGAGTCCTTTGTATTTACTCCATGAATAATTCCTGAAAGAGCATATACCAATCCGACTGGTGCTCGGCTAATGTTGGTTTCTGATGTCTAAGGAAAACTTTAAATTTATATTACTAGCTTTACTGATTTTAATAAACCAAACCAATGGGTAAAGTATAACCTACGTATATAGTATAAGAACTTAGGCAAGACCAGGTCGTATCCACAGGGACTTAGTTCATTTGATTTAAGTATAAAATGAGTAGTAAACAAAACAATAATTCAAAAGTAGCACTTTAGTGTAATAGGAAAAATTCAAATGATAAAACGAATGATTGCTTTGATAGCTCATATAATTTAGTGACAATGCTTATACTAGATCTTAGTTTGATACTAGAGATGGTACACAACTTATAACTTAGCCATTTTTGTCAAAATAGCAATTTCACAAATTGTTAGGTTCAATTCAAGATTCTTGTTTATCCACCAAGAGATTTCTCTCTAGATAGTATTATATTTCAAGTCTAGATTATTACCAGTTCTCTTAAGCGGATTCCTCCAACCAAAGGCTAAAAACACAGACAAGTTCCTAGAATTGCTTATAACAAATTGGTTCTTTTGACCTATCCCAACAGGTTATACTCAATCAGATTTGATAAACAAACATAGCAAGACTAGAAATATAATAGTTCACAGCATAAACTTGAAATTGATAAAGATCGAAGCATAATCATAACATCACTTTATTATACTCACATATCCAAGCAATCACAAGAGGTTTAGCCTCTCATGGCTAATGAGTTTATGAATACAGAAATCATAGAATAGTAAACAAGAGAGATACGGATTAGAATGATCAAATGGATTACACTAGTGTAACAAGTAACCAAGAGTTCTACACCAAAGAGTATGTTAGCCCCTTGTTTGATTCTTTCTACCCCTGCTTCTAGCTCTGGATCACGTACTTACTTTGTACTTCTTCTTCTAACTTCGTTGAAAAATTAGATATAGAGTGGAGAGTTCAAATGCTTTCAAATGAGCTCTATTTATAGGCTTTTGATAGGCGAAGTACGGCGTACTTCGATTGTAAGTGCGGCACATTTAGCTATTTTCTTGGCACCAAATTTTCATAATTGCAGAGGAAGTACGGCGCACATCAAATACAAAACCAATGCACTTTCATTAAATACTGCCTCTTGACTTTTATTGACCGATCGAGGAAGTGTGGCGCACATAGGAGGAAAACCGGCGCACTTGGCTAGGATATTTGGATTTATATTGTAGACTTCATATTTATTGGCTTTATTTGCTGAAATACTTGGTTTTTTTTTTTTTTTTTTTTTTTTTTTTTTTTTATGTTTCTTGCTTTAGAGCATCTGTGAGTGAACTTGCACATATTTCATGCTATTAAGTATCAAAAGTTCACAATAAAGATCATAAAACATATAATATCATGCCCGAAATCTAAGCAAACACATTTTTCTCTTATAAGTAATCCACCACATTTATTTTCTTGTTATTTTATTTTATTTTATTTATTAGTAGTTTTTGGCTTAGTTGATTAGCAACTAATTCAGGCCAATCTTCCAAATACCCGAGATTTTAATTGCTTACATAAAATATAAAAAATGCAAAAAGAATCATCCCTCACCTCTAGACCTAGTTGACATAGTTTTCAATCCTAACGACACTAAGCTAAATGTCGAGTTCTAATCATAGCTAGAACCAATCTCACAACTTCTTCAAAACTTCACACCTTCTTCACACCTTCACAACTTCTTCAAGACTTCACACCTTCTTCACACCTTGTCAACTTCACACCTTCTTCTATGCACAACTAAGTCACAACTACTAAACTACTTTACAACACAACTAGTTTCTACAATCAACAAATTCACACAACACTTTTACAAATATCTAACACTACTACAATATGAAACTAGCTAATCACAACACTACTACAATTAGATGGATGTAGAGGAGTGTTCTTCTTCTTGCACTTGAGTGGATGAAGCTTTGGATCACTTGGAAACAAAGACTTATGAATTATATGATCAAAGGATTTTAGATATAGAAATGGAGGTTGGATCAGAAAGTTTATTGTGCAAAAAGGTGAGAAAAATATGTGAAATGATCAAATATTTATAGGGCCAGAAAATACTGTTCTGGAACGTGCCGGTCCCCATAATTAGGGAGCAGTCCCCTTAGTGGTTAAGGGGGCCGCCTAGTAAAATTAAGGGGGCCGCCCTCCTGAACGTTGAAAAAGTTTTTCTGGATAAAATTTGCCCTTTTTGGTTGGAAATTTGAAATCATATCTTTGTGGTTTAATATAACAATACCAAAAATGATTTACAAATATATATAAAATGTTTATATCATTTTATAAAATGTTATGTCTTAAGACAAGGTTTCCTTTGATCATGTAATGCATAAGATGCTTAGTTTATGCATACCTTAAGTGATATTAGATGTAGAGGTAAATATTTGTTACTAAATACTTGTTTACGTCTTAATCTTGACTTAATTTCATTTGAGTTTTGTGATTATCAAAACATAGGTTTATTGAGAAATATTAATAACGTTTTTAGACATTATTTATATCAACAAATTGATCAAATAATCACGAATTCGGTCTTAAATGACCCCCTGAAAGCGGACACTTTTCGCCTTATCAAATATCCTTACACTTGAGATTTGCTTGTCTTCAAGCAAATGCGCTTTTATTCTAATCAAAATACAAAGCTAGGGGTCATTTAACACTAATATAAAAGTAATTACAACAAATAATCGTTCCACTTAAAACCAAAAATAAGCACGGAGGTTATACACTAGCAACTCACAAATAGTGTTTAGATACTCACATCACAATAAGGAAATGGAAAACATCTCTCACTACCTGTCATAGCAAATAGATTATCATAGGCTTCGGAAAGGATCAAACCTCCACCACTTGGCGTAAGCACCTAGGATAAACTATCAAAGAGGTCTTTTAAAAGGTTATAACATGAGGTGTAGGGATATGATAAACAAGGTTTTGTTGGATAAAGGCAATTTTTACTGGTTGCGAGTTAATCATCTTGGTTAATTACATGTACAATATGGCGTTGCTAAGCCAAGACTCGACTCGACTTAAGCTAATCAGAAACTAATAAAAACATAAAATAAACATAAAATGAAACGGGATGGTAGTCCGTATATTTTTCTTTTTTTTTTCTTTTTCTATTTTTTTTTCTTGACTTTTCGATTTTTTTTTTTTTTTTTTTTTTTTTTTTTTTTTTTTTGGATACACTTTTAGCCTACCATCCAAAATAATACATCATAGGGGATTTAAATTCTCCTTACATTTGAACTTTTACATACTTTAAAATAAACTATTCTAATGACTCGAATTAAGATAATCGAAACAGTTGGAGTACTTTTTAAGATTAACGTACATATGAGGGTAATATATGATGTTCTTATCCATTATTCCATAACACTAGTACTTTACCCATGAGTCCCAATCGTCCCAAAATAATATGTACAAGATATGACTCGACTTAGCAACCATGTAATCAATTAGATAATTAACTAAGGATTTAAACAAATAACAATAATGCACTAAAGATGAGTGCATACAAGGAAGGCTAAGGCGATTTGGTTGCACATTTGGGGTGGATTGTAACAAATTCTATCCTTAAGTAAGATGCTTAAAGTTAGAAACGAAAAAGATAGGCTCGAAGGGGTGTACTAGGGGTATCGTGTACTAAAAATGAGTACAACGCAAAGGTGTGGGAAAAATTAATTGACTTTACTAATCAAGGTAATTGACTTAAATGGTCAAGTAATTATGATACGAGTTTAACACAAGGGTGATCCTAATGCCTCTTATCATGCAGTAAATCCTACTACACGAATATAATCTCACTAGCGGTCTCGAGATGCATCACTAACGCAAGTTCTGGAATTTAAGTACTACCGGTACACTCATAAGCACTAATAATGAATATTTTTCCTAACAAATCTAAAGGCGAACCTCACATATTTGGGTGAAAAATTTTTCTGTGTGGTACGGTTTTTTGTGCTAGTCATACAACTCCTATCCATGAGACGCTCATTAAGGCTAAAGCTTCACTCCTAAATGTTGTTAAAAAATTTAAATTTGGCTCAAAAATTTCCCTAACAAGTATTTTTTTTAAGTTTTATTACACACCTACTATTGCCCTAAAAATTTAAATTTGGTGCTAAGACTGAGAAAAATACTTGTTAGGGCAATTTTAGCGCCAAATTTAAATTTTTTTACAATATTTAGGAGTGAAGCTTTAGCCTTAATGAGCATCTCATGGATAGGAGTTGTATGACTAGCACAAAAACCATACCACTCAGAAAAATTTTCTACCCAAATATGTGAGGTTCGCCTTTAGATTTGTTAGGAAAAGCATTCATTATTAGTGCTTGTGAGTGTACTGGTAGTACTTAGATTCCAGAACTTGCGTTAGTGATGCATCCCAAGACCGCTAGTGAGACTACATTCATGTAGTTAGGATTTACTACATGATAAGAGGCATTAGCATCACGCTTGTGTTAAACCCGTATCATAATTACTTAACCATTTAAGTCAATTACCTTGACTAACAAAGTCAATTAATTTCTCCCACACCTTTGCGTTGTACTCATTTTTAGTACACGATACCCCTAGTACACCCCTCCGAGCCTATCTTTTTCGTTTCTAACTTCAAGCATCTTACTTAAAGATAAAATTTGTTGCAATCCACCCCAAATGTGCAACCAAATTCCCTTAGTCTTCCTTGTATGCACTCATCTGTAGTGCATTATTGTTATTTATTTAAACCCTTAGTTAATTATCTAATTGATTACATGGTTGCTAAGTCGAGTCATATCTTGTACATATTGTTTTGGGACGATTGGGACTTATGGGTAAAGTACTAGTGTTATGGAATAATGGGGAAGAACATTATATATTACCCCCATATGTGCGTTAATTTTAAAAGTAATCCAAGCATTTTGATTATCTTAATTCGAGTCATTAGAATAGTTTATTGTAAAATATGTAAAAGTTCAAGTGTAAGGGGAATGCAAATTCCCTATGATGTATTATTTCGGATGGTAGGGCAAGAGTATATGAAAAAAAAATCGAAAAAAATAAAGAAAAAAAAATAATAGAAAAAGAAAAAGAAGAAAAACATAAGGACTACCATCCCGTTTCCTTTATGTTTATTTTAAGTTTTTGTTATTTTCGATTAGCTTAAGTCGAGTCGAGTCTTGGCTTAACAACGCCATGCTATACATGTAATTAACTAAGATGATTAACTCGCCACCAGTAAAAATTGCCTTTATCCAATAAAACCGTGTTTATCATATCCCTACACCTCAAGTAATAACCCTTTAAAAGACCTGTTTGATAGTTTATCCTAGGTGCTTACGCCAAGTGGTGGAGGTTTGATACTTTCCCAAGCCTATGGTAATCTATTTGCTATGACAGGTAGTAAGAGATGTTTTCTATTTTCTTATTGTGATATATACTTTATTACACCCGAGAGATGTGAGTATCTAAACACTATTTGTGAGGTGCTAGTGTATAACCTCCGTGCTTGTTTTTGGTTTTAAGTGGACCGATTATTTTTTGTAATTACTTTTACATTAGTGTTAAATGATCCCTAGCTTGTATTTTGATTAGAATAAAAGCGCATTTGCTTGAGGACAAGCAAATCTCAAGTGTAAGGGTATTTGATAAGGCAAAAGTGTACCGCTTTTAGGGGGTCATTTAAGCCCGAATTCGTGATTATTTGATCAATTATTACCCTAAATCGTTCCTTTTTTCATTTTAGGTACTTTTGAGGAGAAATCTGGAAAAGGAAGCATTTTGGACGTTTTTGGAGTGATTTAGTGAAGAAAACAACGAAGTCTCAAAATCCTTGTTGGGAACAGTACCTGACGGCATCAAGGCTACACAAGTGATGGCGTCAAGCTTGGAAAAAGAGGTGGATATGGAAAATACACATGACAGCCCAGAACAATTTCAAGGAAATTTGGCTTGACGGCGTCACCAAGGCCGTCAGGGTCAGAATACATGTGACGGCCCAGAGTAAAATTACACATGACGGCGTCAGAAGTGGATCTAGGCAATACGAATTTTATCTTGGCGGCGAGTTGACGGCATCGCAAGCTATAACGTGACGCCGTCAAGGTGTAAAATCTATATATAGTTTTCTAATTTTCATTCATTAATTGTGGAACTTTTGGAGAACTTCTTTATGCAAACCCTAGACGAATTTTCTGTAAAAACAAGGGTTTCAACCCTTGTTCCATCCATGTTCAATTGAAGATAAGTTTTCCAATAATCATTCAATATGTCTATGTGTTGTTTGATTTCATCTTATGCTTGTCTTCTTTTTAACATGCTAGGCTAGGTTTTTATTGTGTTTGCTTAGATGTAATGAAACCTAGATGTTGATTATTTGTTGATGGATTGTTTATAATTATTGTGGATGATTGTATTCGATGTTAGGCTTAAGAAAATTGGCAGACTTCCATTTGGTAACTTGCTTGAACGTCTTAAGAAACATGATCGGAGGTGTACTACGATTTATTGGTTGTATTTAATGCTTAGACATCTGCTAGTGATACTACGTTAGGAGCTAGTAGTCGGCTCAACCTAGAATGAAGTAGAAGTATATAGAGTTAGGGAATATCGTACACAGCCCTACGATTGGTATTAAGGAATATAACCCGTCATCCATGCAATTGTAACAAGCTAATCAACGGGTAAAAGATATCTAGGGAGTAGTGAAATCTAAGTAAACACATTCTCTCTTATTATTGTTTCCACTACACATTTATTTTATTTTATTTTATATTGTTTGCATCTTTAGTTAATTGGGTTAGTTGACTAGCAACTCTTTAAAACCCGAGATTTTACTTGCTTTCATTTAAAATATAAAAATACAAAAAGAATCATCCCTTACCCTTAGACCTAGTTTTGTAGAATTTTAACCCTAGCGAACACTATTCCAAGAGTTGAATGATCAATCCCCCGGTACTTGTCATTATACTATACTACAACGAACAGGTACACTGCCTGGTGGGGATTGCAAGCTTCTCAAGATCCCTTGAGAGGTAAAACCTTTTGCGAGGGTGCAATTCCACGCATCACCAAGTCAAGTTTCTCATGATATCCAACGAAGCTCCTAAACCTTCTAGTCAAGTGAACAAATCACTTCTTCCTGTGAGTATTGTAGTGGTCCCCACGACACTTGTGATTGCATGAAACTCCCTGAACAAGCTTTTGCGGACTACGCATCTTTGCATACCGACAGAGCGGGAGAAAAGTGGTACACTTTCAAGCCCGAACCAAACACTTAGGTGATTCCTACAAGCCTTCTCCGAAAAATAACCTGAAGTTTAGGTGGAAACAAAACCAAAACCCCTATCAAACCAATTCTTCCAATCCATCTAATCGTTTCAAACCAAATGGCCCACCCTCAAACCACACATTCAACAACAATCCTTCCAACAATTATGGAAATACCAATAATCTTGAAGGATTGATGTCCAATTTTATGGCATCTCAAGAAGCTCGTATAGCTAGGTTTGAAGCCGAGTTCAACCAACAACAAAATGAGATGACCAATAAAATTGATAATTTGATAAAGGCCTTAAATAATCAAGGAATGACCCCGTCTACAAAAGGTGTGAGAAACCCTAGTGGGGGAAATGAGGTTAAGGACCCTCCATCATCCAACCACGTACACTTTGTCAACGTAGTTACCATTAAGCCTCTTGATAGGAGTTTTAAGGATAATGAGGAAAGTAAGGTTGAGATAGGAAGTAATTCTAAGAATGATGTCGAGGAGGAGAAGGAAAATGTAGAGGATTACTTCAACAAGTTTCCCACTAAGGAGGAGCTTTCATACCACAAGAATCTATTGGATGATCCTAACCCGTCAATCTATAGAAATCTATCGATCATTCGAGCCAGCAACCGAAACAACATAAACATACCATGCAATATTAGGCATTTGCATGTGTGGAAAGCTTACATTGACCTTGAGTCCCCCATAAATATCTTGTCTAGGACATTATACAATTGGGTTATGAAAACCCAATTAGTTCCTAGGATAGACCCCATAACTAAAAAAACAAGTAATTTTGTGGGGAGAGTTAGAGGGTTGCCAGTTTACGTAGGAAAATTCACCTATGTAGTAGATTTTGTGATCTTAGAAGATGTTAACCCCACCATCAACATCAATTTATCGAACGTTGTGTTAGGAAAACCATTCGTTGAAGTCTCTAGAATGAATTATGATCCATCATTAGGGATAGTTAATTTTAAGGATGAGACTGATGAAATTGTTTACCAAATGCCCTATAAGATAGAACAATTCCGACTCATGCCAAACCTAGAAAAAGAATTTAAGCATTTGGTATACTATAGGAATGATGAGGATAAGAGGAAGGGAGTAGACTACGTAATGAGAAAAATATTGGGATTCTACAAGGAATGTCTACAACTAGGTCCGAAGTACAAAACCAAAATAGAGGATGACCTAGAGAACGTGACGAATGATGGAGTCACATAATAAGGAATGACTTTGAGTCTAGCTACAAGACTTGTTATTAAAGAAAAGCGCTTCTTGGGAGGCAACCCAAGCTTTATTTTATTTTTTTGTTTGTTTGCTTATTTGTTTTTATTTGTTTTCGTATGTATTATTCATTCGTATTGTTTATTGTTCATGTCTCAACTAAATTTGTAAAAATGCTTTATTTTATTTTTAACCTCAATTACATATAAAGATATTTTGCAAAAGATAAGTGTAAGGGAAGCTCATATTTATTTTAAAGAACGGATTGAACATGAACAATAACAATAAGATATGAACATACATATTAGTATTTGTTTGAGTCAAATGCTTGTATCGAGTCACAATGAATGTTTTGCAGGGATTACAGGTCTTAAAACATAGATTTTTCTAGAAATTTTTCAGAAACAAAATATAAAAAGTCTGTCAGGTCCATTTTGAAGGCGTCAGGATTAAAACCTGACAACGTCATATTTTATTTTTTCAAAATTTTTCCAAATTTTGTTTTTCTGACGGAATTATAAAGTTTCGTAAAATTTTAAATTTTGGAACTCCAGGAATATGCAAACATTTATTTTGCAAGCATTATATCTTTTTTTGCTTTCTAGGATTTACTTTTATATATAGAATTTACCGCCGATTTTACACGAGGTTTTGTGTTTGTTTTATATGTTGTTTAATAGGTTATATTGGAAAAGAAGATGATTATATCTTAGGAGTGAAGCTTTACATGCACATTTTCTTGGAGGAAGATCTAACCTTGTTACCATATTTCCATACCGAGCGAATCAGGGGAGTATTAGTTTCATTCATTTTCATTTATCTTTGCTTTTACATCTTCTAATTGAACATTAGGAACAATGTTCAACTTAAGTGTAAGGGGGTAAAATGGGATACCTTAGAAACTACAACTTCGCTTGATTTTTGTTTTGTTTAATAGTGAATGTGTAATAAAACTGAAAGAAATATTTGTTAGGGTAATTTTAGCACCTAATTTAATTTTTTTTTTTGCAACATTTAGGAGTGAAACTTTAGTCTTAATAAGCGTCTCATGGATAGGACTTATATGACTAGCACAAAAACCGTACCACTCAAAAATTTCCACCCCAAAATTAAGAGGTTCGCCCTTAGATTATTAGGAAAAAACATTTATCTTTAGTGCTTGTGAGTGTACCGGTAGTATTTAGATTCTAGAACTTGCATTAGCGATGCATTCCGAGACCGCTAGTGAGACTACATTTGTGTAGTTAGGATTTACTATATGATAAGAGGCATTAGGATAACCCTTGTTTTATACCTATATTATAATTACGTTGACTTCATTGGTCAAGTAATTCTCCCACACCTTTGCAATGTACTCATTTTTAGTACACGATACCCCTACTACACCCCTCAGAGCCTATCTTTTTTCGTTTTTAACTTTAAGCATCTTACTTAAAGGAAGAATTTGTTTACAATCCACCCCAAATGTACACTCAAATCGCCTTAGCCTACCTTGTATGAACTCATCTTTAGTGCATTATTGTTATTTGTTTAAACCCTTATTTAATTGTCTAGTTGATTACATGGTTGCTAAGTCGAGTCATATCTTGTACATATTGTTTTGGGACGATTGGGACTCATGGGTAAAGTACTAGTGTAATATAGTAATTGGGAAGAACATCATTTATTACCCTCATTTATGCATTAATGTTTTAAAGTACTCCAAGTGTTTCGATTCTCTTAATTCGAGTCTTTATTTTTAATTATGTAAAAGTTCAAGTGTAAGGGGAGGAAACGAGCCCCCCTTGATGTATTTTTTGGATGGTAGGGCAAGAGTGTATGAAAAAACTGATGAAAAAAATAGAAAAAGAAAAGTAGAAAAAAAACCATAGGCCCGTTTCTTTTATATTTATGTTGGTCATATTTAGCTTTAGTTGAGTCGAGTCTTGGCTTAGCAATGCCGCATTGTAAATGTAGTTGACCAAGACAATTGACTTGCCACCAGTAAAATATCCCTTATCCAACAAATCGTGTTTTCCATATCCCTACACCAAACGTTATAACCCTTTGAAAGACCTCTTTGATTGTTTATCCTAGGTGCTTACGCCAAAGTGGTGGAGGTTTTTTTATCCTTTCCCAAGCCTATGGTAATCTATTTGTTATGACAGGTAGTTAGAGATATCTTTTCCATTTCCATTTGTGATATATAAATTTATAACACCCGAGAGATGAGAGTATCCAAACGCTATATGTGAGGTGCTAGTATATAATTTCCGTGCTTGTTTTGAATAAGGCGGAGCAATCATTTGTTGTAATTACTTTTATATTAATGTTAAATAAGCCCTAACTTGTATTTTGATTGGTATAAAAGCTCATTTGCTTGAGGACAAGTAAATCCCAAGTGTAAGGGTATTTGATAAGGATTTCTTTGATACGCTTTTAGGGGGTCATTTAAGCCCTAAGTCGTGTTTTTATGATCAAATATTACCTTAAATCATTTCTTTTGTCATTTTAGGTACTTGGGACATGAATTCTAGAAAATGGAGCATTTTGAAGCTTTTCGGACGATTTCATGCTCAAGAATGAAGAAAAAAAGAAAACCAAGAAAAGTCTGGAATTAACACTAGACGGCGTCAGGCTTTGTAGCTGACATAGTCGCCTTATAAAGTGATGCGATGGATTTTTACACTAGGCGCACCAGAAAAGAATTTGGAAATTTATACGAGACGGCGTCAGGTACAAAAAAAGCGAGGCCGCTGGCTTTACACTAACAAGAGACGGCCCAGAAGGTTTTATACGAGACTGTGTCAGAGGTCTTTTGGGCGATATGAAACCTAAGACACGGCGAGTTGATGGCGTCAGTATAGGTGATGTATGAATATAAAATATATAAATATCAAATAAACGCAGCGGAACAACATCACCCACACGGATCTCATATAGCCATATGATCAATCTAAATAAAAACAAATTAAACATATATGTTTTATACCTTTGTAGCGTGCACCGGGAATCACCAACAAAGTCACCACCACAAATGTAAATAGAAACCCAAGAGATCAATAAGGTTGATCTCCTCTATGTGTGAAACACACTACACCTCCTTGGTTACCCCTTTGATGCTAGTCCTTAACCCCGTAACTAATCAAACACACTTGAATGATACAAGATACAAGAGTGATTGATAAAAAAACAAAACCCTAGGTATGGGTGTTGTTTTTGCCGTGAGATGTGAAAGAGAGAGGGGGAGAGAAGTATGGAAAGTTGGTTATCAAAAAATGAGGAGATATCTCCCATATATTTGACCAAATTTCAAACCCATAACCCCCTTAGAATCCTCCCCATGGCCGGCCCCCTATGGGCTTTTATGGGCCTCCCATAAGTTTTTCCAAGTCCAATCAATTAAGTCCATTACTTAATTATTAGAAGCCCGATAGAGTTTCCTAGTTACGTAAGGTTATTTATATATCGTAAATACAATAAACACGAAATATAAAGTGGTACCTAAGTGTATATGTGTGTGACCCCATAGGCTCACATATGTCTAGCCATATAATTATTTATTATGACACGAGCATACTCCAACAGCTCCCACTTGCGACGTCATAATAATCAAGTAATTATACAAGCAAAGGTTAGCGTCTAGCAACACGCCAATGCCCCTAGAAATATGTGAGGGTAGTTTCTTAAACTTCTCAATTAAATGGTTTTAATGCCATCTTTCCTTTTGTTACAGATACTATGTTGAACACTAGACATGGATCAAAGTCATTCCATTTGTTCAACTATTCTGTTTCTCGATCTAGATATTGAACAAGATTACCAAGTGAATTAAGATTCATCTTAATCTCATTTGGGTACGGCCATACAAACATCTGTTCAATTCATCGAGGGGCCCAATAGTATCTAACTCCATGACATGTGGAGGAACAAATCCTGTTTTGACTGCACGTGTCATTCATGTGTTTCAAATCACTCCTGAAAATGGTTTTTATAACTACCTTGTTCAGGACAGCGTTTAACCATATCAAAGAATAAAATTCCGCACATGCAAGACCTACTTGCATCTCAAGTCTAAGGATAAGAGACATAACCATTTGCGAGATTCACTATTGACGCCGATCCATGCAGTGAAATCTCGAAGGTTGGGTCAGTCCAATGTTCATCACAATGAACAACATATGAGTTTGGCAAATAATTCACCAACACGCTCACATTTGCCTTAATTCAATGATACTCCCATATCATCAACTGACAATGGACAATTTTTGAATAATTAAATCATTCATGGATTAAACATGCAAAAATGGAATACAGTTGATATGTATGAAAACGACTATAACCATTACATCAATTCATTAAAGATATAAACTGTTCAACATTCCAATTATTTAAAATACTAAAAACAGATTTACATGAGACTATTAGCAGGTCGCAGCCCAATGTTCCTAGCATGCTCCACATGTTTGGTACAAGACATTGGTTTAGTAAAAGGATCAGCTAAATTGTCATCTGTGTGAACTTTGAGGAGACGAATATCACCACTTTCGATAACTTCTCGAATATAGTGAACTTTCCGACGAAAGTGTTTGGCACCCTTTAGAACACCTGGTTCATTAGCTATGATTATGGCACCGGAATTATCGCAGTACATATCCATAGGTCGTTCATTGCTGGGAACAACGCCAAGCCCAGAAATGAATTTCCGTATCCAAACTGCCTCCATTGCAGCTTCTGAAGCAGCTATATATTCAGCTTCTGTAGAGGACTTCGCAAGTGTGCTTTGTTTGGCACTCTTCCAGTCAACAGCACCTCCATTCATGACGAAAACATACCCAGTTTGGGATTTGATGTCATCACGATCTGTCTCCCAGCTCGCATCAGTATAACAAGTAACACTGAGCTCACGTTCGACATCACCACCATAAACAAGAAACATATCTTTAGTATTCCGCAGATACTTCAATATGTTCTTAACAGCAGTCCAGTGACATTCTCCTGGATTCTGTTGAAATCTACTCGTTAGGTTCTGAGAGAACGCTACATCAGGTCTAGTGCACCTAACCGCATACATGATGGATCCCACAGCCGAAGCATAAGGGATTCCCTTCATCCTTTTCACCTCGGCGGGTGTAGAGGGTCCTTGAGCCTTGCTCAATTCCGTATTTGGTTGCATTGGAAGACTTCCACGTTTGGAATCTTGCATTCTAAATCTCTTCAGGATTTTTTCAATGTATGCACTTTGACACAAGCCGATTAACCGCTTTGATCTATCTCGATAGATCTTGACTCCAAGTATGTACGATGCTTCTCCTAAATCTTTCATTTCAAAACACTTTCCAAGCCAGGATTTTACATCTTGTAGCATTGGAATGTTGTTTCCTATGAGTAATATGTCATCGACATATAAGATTAGGAATGCGACTATACTTCCACTAGTGTTTATGTATACACATGGCTCATCGGGATTTTGAGCGAAACCAATCTTCTTGATTTCCTCATCAAATCTCTTGTTCCAGCTTCTAGATGCTTGCTTCAATCCATAAATGGATTTTTTAAGCTTGCATACTCTGCTAGGATACTTTGGATTCACGAAGCCCTCGGGTTGCACCATATAAACGTCCTCGTTTAGGTGGCCGTTCAAGAAGGCAGTCTTGACATCCATTTGCCAAATCTCATAGTCATAATACGCTGCTATGGCTATAAGAATCCTAATTGCTTTAATGTCTGCAACAGGCGAGAAGGTTTCATCATAGTCAATTCCGTAGATTTGAGTGAAACCTTTTGCTACAAGACGAGCTTTATAGGTGTGTTCATTTCCATCCATATCGGTCTTTATCTTGTAGAGCCATTTGCTCCCAACGGTTTTAGCATTGGGAGGTAGTTCTACTTCGACCCAGACATCATTGTCTTCCATGGATTTCATTTCCACATTCATAGCATCGTTCCACTTCTCGCGTTGAGGACACGATATAGCTTCCCGATAGTTAGCGGGTTCACAATGATCCCCTAACTCATGTTCCTCAGCATCGATATAAAAACCATATCGTTCAGGTGCTTGAGGTATCCTTTCGGATCTACGAATGGGAGCAACATCTCGAAGAGGCTCAACATTTTCATGCTCAGTCTCATTTTGATGTTCACTAGTGTTACTAGAAGGTTGTGCATCTTCGCTTTGAAGTTCATCAAAGTCTACTTTGCTCCCACTTGCTTCTTGTGAGATGAGACTGTTCTCAAAAAACTCAGCATATCGAGCAACAAATATTTTGTTCTCGGTTGGGTAGTAGAAATAGTAACCCATCGTTTCCTTTGGGTATCCTACAAAGATACACTTGATAGCTCTAGGCTCAAGTTTGTTTGGCGTATCTCGTTTAACGAGAGCCTCACAACCCCAGACTTTCAAGTAAGACAGATTAGGGACCTTCCCATGCCATATTTCGTATGGAGTCTTATCAACCTTCTTAGTTGGAACCATATTGAGTATGCGTGCAGCAGACTCTAGAGCATAACCCCAAAAGGACATTGGCAATGTTGTTAGACTCATCATAGATCGAACCATGTCTAGCAAGGTTCGATTTCTCCTTTCAGACACACCATTATGTTGTGGTGTATATGGAGGAGTGAATTGTGAGACTATCCCACACCTTTTTAGATGATCTAAAAACTCTTGACTCATATATTCACCTCCTCGATCGGATCGAAGAGCCTTTATGGTCTTGCCAAGCTGATTCTCTACTTCACTTTGGAAGACTTTAAACGTTTCAAAGGCTTCATGTTTATGTTTAATCAGGTAAACATAACCATATCTACTGAAATCATCAGTAAAAGTAATGAAGTAGTTAGCTCCTTCTCTAGACATTGTTCTAAATGGGCCACATACATCAGTATGAATGAGTCCAAGTAGATCTGTAGCTCTTTCTCCAACATGGGAAAAAGGCTTTCGTGCCATCTTACCAGATATGCAAGAAGTGCATTTATCAAACGACACATTGTCGATTGACTCTAAAAGCCCATCATGTTGTAGCTTCGTAATGCGTTTCTTGTTTATGTGACAAAGACGACAATGCCATAAAAAAGTGGAATCCAAATTACGTTTGGATTTCTTATTGCTAACAGTATATATAGAACTATTGTTTGAAATAGGATCACGCATATCAATTTCAAAAATGCCATCACGTGGAATAGCATTAAAATAAAACACATTATCCTTAGAAACAGAAATGCCAAAATCCGTAAAAGTATGAATGAAACCATCATCTTTCAAACGCGAAAGTGAAACAACACCTCTAGTGATAGTAGGTGCAAAATGGCAATTATTTAAAACAATAACTAGTCCATTTGGGAGGATAAGATCAAAGCTCCCAATTGCTTCCACAGCTGCACGATCGCCATTACCAACGTACAGATGTAAAGCTCCTTGCTTCAGCTTTCGACTTCCCCTAAGCCCCTGCACATTATTACAAATGTGAGTACCACAACCAGTATCATATACCCAGGTTTTGTTAGGAAAAGTATAAAGTTCTATAGTGAAGATACCTGATGTGCTAGCAACGCTAGCTTTGTTCTTCTTCAGCCCTTCTAGGTAGGCGTGACAGTTGCGCCTCCAGTGTCCTACCACTCCACAATGGTGGCAGACGGTGTCCTTGGCTGGGTGCTCCTTCTTGGCAGGTGGGGGGATTTTGGGTTTGGGGGCATAAGCAAGCTTAGCCTTGCCTTTCCCTTGTCCCTTGCCAGGTGCCTGCGGTTTTCCCTTGTTCTTTTTCTGAATTCTACCTTGGTTGATAGCTAGGACAAGTGGAGCCTTCTTGGGCATGCCTTTCTCTGCAAGTTTCAACATGTTATGCAGTTCGGCAATGGTTTTTCCCATGCTGTGCATGTTGTAGTTCTGCACAAATTGGTCATAATCCTTCGACAGTGAGGTAAGTATCATGCTCACTCCAAGGATTTGAGGCATGGGGTATCCCAGTCGCTCCATCTGATCCAGATAGCTTTTCATTTTCATGACATAGCTACTGACCGATTGCCCTTCCTCCTGCTTGCAGGCATGAAAAGATTTGACCGTGTCAAACAATTCTTGCTCTGCTTGCTGCTCGAACATAACTTTCAGTTCTCGCAGCATGTCAAATGCTGAAAAGTTCTCTAAGTTCTTTTGCAACTCAGGGATCATGCTAGCCAACATAAGACAAGCCACCTCCTGCTGTTCGTTACTCCTACGTTGGTGGGCGTTACGAACAGCAGCAGTAGCATTAGCAGCAGGTGCTTCAGGTAAAGGTTCTTCCAGATGGTAAAACTTTTGTTCAGCCTTGAGGACAATCCTCAAGTTGCGGTACCAGTCCAAAAAGTTGTTACCATTCAATTTCTCTTTCTCGAGAATTGATCTGATTGACGAGTTGTTCATGGTTGAATTTGGAGTTGTCATCTACAAAATAAACAAAGTTCAATTTTAGTAATTTATCAATAATTAATCCTTTTTAAAATTAACTACCCAAGTTTACAATGTTAAAACAATTAATTTTACGAAAAGGCTAAGATCCTCATTGAGGTTCCACCATCACATCAGTTGATCTGCTAGCAATGGAGGATTCAATAGGTAGGTAACGTCGACCAATTGCATTACAAGTGCAACTCTTAGATCTTTATGGGACCCATGGCACTAGTGAACAAGCAACTAGTGTCAAGCTGGCATGTTTAGTCCCATCTTTGCCTCGGGTCAAGGTCTCACCGCTTAACTCGATTAAGTCATCCAATTTTTAGAACGTGCGAGAATATATCTAGGTCCCACGCATAGAGAATAGTCACCTTGGGTTACAATTCAACCTAGGTCCCACGCATAGGCAAAAAGTAATTGCAAGTGTTCTCAAAATTGGACGGCGTGACTTAAATTTTGACGGGTAAAAGTTTTGATGTGGATCAAAAGGTGTACGAAAAGAGCATGCATTCATCTTTCGTAGCACAAGTTAAAAACATTTCTTAACTTAAGTCTAATCATTGTTTTAATTTATGTGTGTCAAGTTGTCCATTTTCATGACTAATATTAATCCTACATGGATAATAAAGTTTGGACAATACATAAATAAAATAACATACATAACAAGTTAAGGTGTTATTATAAAACAATGATTTTAAGTTTCAAAAACTTAGTAAAACTAAATCATAAGACTTAGTTTTAAAAATGGTTCGTGTTTCGTTTTAAGTTTTATCAAAAACAATTTGCAATTTTACATATGAAACAAGATATATAAAAAGCAACACAAACACACAACCACAATATGCAAAGCCTCAACCGATGAAGAAACCTATGCTTGGTCTCGTGAGCCATCACAAGAACCAAGAGTCAACTAGGGACAACCACACAACCACACGGAGGACTCCCACTTGCTCCAAGACAATCAAGAGCAAGTTGGAAGCCCATTGATGCACTTGAAAAGAAGTTTCTGTCCTTCCAGAATTTCTGTGTTAGAGGGCCCAAAAGTCCATGATGGAGGCTTCCCCGGGCTTAGCTCAAAACTAGAAAGTTGTAGGCCCATGTCTTGGGTACCTGCAAAAAAAATTTCAGCCAAAAATACCTTACCAATCACCGGGAAACTCCGTTTTACCAACTGGTGTTCCAGCAGTCATTTTTCGGCAAAAACGTCTTTAACTCTTTCGCCTTTCACCACCAAGCCACGATTACATTATATTGAAAGTAAAATACAATTAATCTACTTTTAATCTACTGTAAAAGTGCCCAAACAATGGCTACAACCAAAAGAATATAATTACATAAATGCCGAAACAATGGCAAAACCCCAAAACACGAAATTAAGCAACATAAACAACCATTCAATGCACAAGTGGTCTAGGTTTTCATCGGCTTTGCATATAAACATAATAATACCATAATATTATGAATGAAACATGGTGTTGGCTAACTCCATGGACAAACATGCATGTATTTGCCATGGAAAACAAAATAATAACAAGAATTAAATTGTTAGCCAACGAAAACGAAGAAATTAATTGACAAGAATTAAACCCCCGTTTGGTACTTGTGTCAAATGGCCTTAGGTTCAAAACCCACTGATGTTAGGACCTTTTAATTATCTTTTTACCACAGAAAATTAAGCCATAGGGCCTGATTTGAAATCGTTTCATAAATCGATCAAAAACATGCGTTTTAGGCCATTTTCACGTACCCGATCAAGAAACCAATTGATGTATGCATAACAAATGGCCATAGGATTAAAAAGTCCAGATCTTAAGACCTCTTAAAGGTCAACATATTCATAATATATAAGCCCTAGGGGCTGTTTTAAGATTATACTTTTAAATCCATTAAAAAAACACGTTTTTAGCCATTTTTACGCATACAAGATGATCATATGACATCATATGATGGCTCGTGATACCACTATAGGTGATGTATGAATATAAAATATATAAATATCAAATAAACGCAGCGGAACAACATCACCCACACGGATCTCATATAGCCATATGATCAATCTAAATAAAAACAAATTAAACATATATGTTTTATACCTTTGTAGCGTGCACCGGGAATCACCAACAAAGTCACCACCACAAATGTAAATAGAAACCCAAGAGATCAATAAGGTTGATCTCCTCTATGTGTGAAACACACTACACCTCCTTGGTTACCCCTTTGATGCTAGTCCTTAACCCCGTAACTAATCAAACACACTTGAATGATACAAGATACAAGAGTGATTGATAAAAAAACAAAACCCTAGGTAGGGGTGTTGTTTTTGCCGTGAGATGTGAAAGAGAGAGGGGGAGAGAAGTATGGAAAGTTGGTTATCAAAAAATGAGGAGATATCTCCCATATATTTGACCAAATTTCAAACCCATAACCCCCTTAGAATCCTCCCCATGGCCGGCCCCCTATGGGCTTTTATGGGCCTCCCATAAGTTTTTCCAAGTCCAATCAATTAAGTCCATTACTTAATTATTAGAAGCCCGATAGAGTTTCCTAGTTACGTAAGGTTATTTATATATCGTAAATACAATAAACACGAAATATAAAGTGGTACCTAAGTGTATATGTGTGTGACCCCATAGGCTCACATATGTCTAGCCATATAATTATTTATTATGACACGAGCATACTCCAACAGTCAGGATCTATAACCCGACGCCGTCAGCCTTGTAAATCTATATATAGTTTTTGCTTTTTCATTCATTAGTGGGTGGAACTTTGTGTATAAACCCTAGTCTTACTTTTGCAGTAAATTTAGGGTTTCAAACCCTCTTTTCTTCCATGTTCAATTAAAGATAAGTTCTTCCTTTAATCATTCATTATGTCTATTTGTTGTTTGATTAATTGTTTATTTTTTTCTTTACATTAACATGCTAGCTTAGATTTCTTAGTGTTTGCTTAGATCTAATGAAACCTGATTATTAATTATTGATTGTTTGGTTGATTGACTAGCGTTAGGCTTAAGAAAACTGGCTAATCTTCTATACGGTAACAAGCTTGAATGTCTTAAGAAACGTAATCGGATGTTTACTATGGTTTTATTGGTTGTATTTAACGCATGAGTAACTATTAATGAGGATATGATGGGATACTAAATGTGTCGTCATAAGAAGAGATAGAAGCTAATAGGGTTGGGGAAGGACATACACGCCCCCATGAATGATATTAAGGAATACAATCCGTCATCCAAACAATTGTGACAAATCAATGAATGAATAGGAGATAACTAGGGAGTAGTGAAATCTAAGTAAATATATTTTTCTCTTATAAGTAACCCACCACATTTATTTTCTTGTTATTTTGTTTATTAGTAGTTTTTGGGTTAGTTGACTAGCAACTAATTCCGCCCAATCTTCCAAATACCATAGATTTTAATTGCTTTCAAAAAATATAAAAAATACAAAAAGAATCATCCCTCACCTCTAGACCTAGTTGACATAGTTTTCAATCCTAATGACATTATTCCCCTAGAGAATGATCAATCATCCCGTACTTGCCACTCACTATACTAAACCGGTTAGGTACACTGCCTGGAGGATTGCAAGCTTCTCAAGATCCATTGAGAAGTAAAACTTTTGCGAGTCCGCAATCCCGCATCAGGACTCGTGTTGGTTAAAAAGGGTTAAAGGTCAATATGATAGAAATGTATAGTCTAGAATAAAGTGTGAGTAACAGGACTCGTCTTGACTGAGATAATGAAGGAGCGTGGCCTATCATGAACAATATACACTATATCATTATCGCAATCAACACATCTCAATTATCATGGCTAATCTATCTAACGTTGTAGATGGGTTCCGTTGTTTTGTTTTTGAACATCGTCTAGTACCGTTTGTGTGCTTGATCTTGATAACAAGTTTTGGATCTTTCAAGAATGTAAGCTTATTGTCGGGCCAAAACTCTTGATCAAGATACATTCTTGAAAGTGCCAAAACTTGTGATCAAGATCAAGTACACAAACGATACTAGACGGTGTACAAAATAAACAATGGAACCCATCTACGACGTTAGATAGATCTATCATGATAATTGAGCTTGTTCTTACAAAAGAACAAGGCCTTTGAAATGAAGGTCAATGTAGCAAGCTGTGTAAGGCCACATTACTTCGTAGATGGGCGGTTTTACAGCATAAAAAAATGGATTTCAAAATAATAAATTTATAATAAAGCACACTTTCTAAATTCCAGTCTCACGAAGTAATTTGGGCACCTAATACATACTTTGATACTTTGAACTTGACACTCAAACACTTTTATAGACTCAACAACTATATCATACTGAACCTTAACTTTCTTGGCTAACTTACTATATAAACGCTAATCTTTTTGCTAAGTTTTGATAATTTACTTCCTCTACTAATCGTAATAGAATAGTGGGTCAAAATACTACAAGTACTTTAGGCATCTGACTGTAGTATCCACCATATGCATAAAATAGGTTCTCAAACCATATCACCAATTGTTCAAAAAATGTTGTGTATAATGAAGAAATGCATTTAATAAACACTTGCAATATCTATACTACGAAAAATAGCAAAGGCTTGAAGTCAGTAATATACCTTTATTTGTTGTTACAAAGGACTATTCTAAACAAATACTAGTGTCGTTTAAGAAACCGTTTAACACATTTGGTGGATACTATAGTAAGGTGCCTAAAGTACTAGAAGTAGATGTTGGAAATATAGTCAATACTATATTAAATAACCAATAATGAATAGCAGACTAGTATATTAAGTCCGAGTTTTAAATAGCCACATAATAAGCAAATCAATAGCCACATAAAAGACCTTAAGTTATTGTGCAAATGAAGAATATACTTCGGCAAATTTAACCAAGTATTTTATCATTTGATTAATACTATTTCCTTTTTATAAGAAACAATTTAAGGTTGTACATCGAAAACAAGTGTAAGTAAGTATGATTAAGGGAGAGATTGGCACACATATCATATATCTTAAAGCAAAAACACATAAAATTCCGAGTTCTCAATCCTCACTAAAAAAAAAAAAAAAAAAAAAAAAAAAAAAAAAAAAAAAAAAGTCTTCCCCAATTGGAGAATCAAAAGGCTCCCACTAGGGTTTCAAGCTATGTACCAAGTGGACCACATACATCGTAAAATATGACAGCGTGAGCTTTAAGACCGGAAAACATGTAATGTAACACCCCAACCCGATAAGGGTAGAAGTATTACATTACAGTGACATATCAGAACAAACACAAGCATATGATTCATACATACAAAGAAATTCAGGGTTACAAATGAAAATCTGAAACTACAAGGTTACAAAACAATAAATACTATGTCTAATAAAGTGAAACTTCATCTAATCGTCTCTAGTCCAAAGCATAGTCTTCTAAGTCCAGTCACACTCTCTTCCCATAACCCAGCTTCCTACTAAAACCTACCGCAGGAAAAGGAAATGCGGCTGAGCTTAAAAAGCCCAGTGAACAGATACATATACAAAGCAATGATAATGAAACAGAACTGAAATATAGTGCATTGGGGAATATCATAAGGAATAAACAAATGAATAATAGAAATGAAGGAATAGGATAGTCCTCCACCACGAGCCCAAAACTCAAAGTCATATCTCAAAGTCATAAGCCTTCAATTCATAATCTCACAATCAGAGGGGATACCTCTCAGGAAACCAGATAATATGAGGGGTGTCCTCATGTATCATAAGGGTGGAGTGATCAGCTCCCAGGGGTTGTGAAGGGCATGTATAGCACACAGTACCAATCACCTCAAAGTCAACTCAAAGTCATAGTTAAATCCACTAAGCATACATGTCTAGGATTGCAACCCATACGCCCCTTACTCAAAGTCAATCTCAAAGTCATATACTCAAAGTCATAATGGCCATAATAGTAATCATAAAAAGGGACGGCGTGAGAAATCACTCACCCACACATGAGTCATGCCAGTGGTGCATCACAGACATGCCTATGGTACCTCCATAGGTAGGAGAAACATAAATGGCTCGGGTATCAAACTAAGAGTCAGGTCTCAAAGTCATGAAAAAGGTCATATAGCAAAGGTTTATCTCAAAGTCAACTCAAAATCATATCAGGGTTCATAATAGCAGTTCATAACAAAGGGTTCATATCAGAAATAGTATTCAAGGTCCAATCAGAGTTTATCAGATCAAGGTTCATATTCAAAAATCAATTCATGGTTCAGTTCAAAAGTCCGTTTCAAAAGTTTCTATTAAAAGTCCAATTTAAATAACCTTTTAAAACAGTTTTCATAAAAATGGTCTTTCAAAATATAGTGTTGATGAAAGTTAAATATCCTTTCTTTTAAAAAGAAATTTAGCATCATTTATAAACATCTTTTCAAATCGGTTCTTCTCAAAACATTTACATGGTATCATTAAGAAGGTTTTCATAGCATAGGTTCATAACGGAGGTCATATCAAGTGGGATCAACAGAGAAGGTTCAAGTAAAGGGGATCATAGCAATGGCATCAATTCGGGAACTAACGGATCAGAATATGAAAGAGATCACGAGAAACCTTTTGAGAAAGGTCAGAATATCTGTACCTTAAACCGCAAGTGCAAACATGACAGAAAACATAAAGGTCGGAAGCAAAACTCCTTCTTCAGCGAATCTACACAAATTAATTGTCGGCTTGTTGTTAATAACTTATTCAATTCAGATTTCTCATTTTAGTCGGCTTTCCAGTTTTAGTAACTTTCCATTTAAAGTGACTTTCCACTTTTAGCAGGTTTCCATAAATAGTAAGTTTCCACTTTTAGAAAGTTTCCATAATTAGAAAGTTGAATCATTATTAATGGAAATAAAGTATCTTTTAACCTTTTTACTCATTTGGTCCTTAGGGTTTCATAACTTTGCATTTTATACCCTTTACTTTCCAAAATTACACTTTAAACCTTTATTCAAAGTTACACATTTTACCCTTAACTTATCCATTTTACATAATGAGCACTTATTTTATTAAGTTATTCGAATGAATCCTCAAATATTCATAATTTACACTTTAAGTCCCTCAAGTTATAAAAGTTACATATTTAACCCTTTAATTTATAATTTCAACTTTTAATTATTACTAATTACATATTATGCCATTAAATTATCAAAATGACACATAACCTCCTGAATATATTTAATTACCCAAAACAACCTTAAGTTTCCAGAAATTACATATTTAGTCCCTCTCTTTTAATTATTTTCAAAACAAACCCTAATTAGGTTTAAAATACATTTTAATCCATTTAAATGCAAAACTTACACTTAGCACCCTCATTATATATTTTATTCGAATATTATACAGCTCAAATAAAGTTCCAGAATTAACCCTTAAGTTTTAAAGTTTACAAAACTCACCCAAAACCTTTTAGCCAAATCGTATAAACCAAAAACATAGGTTTTAGAAATCCTAATCCTCCTAATCGATTTTCAATCATCATCTCATCATTAGATATCATTAATTGTCACCTTTTCCAGCCCTAAACCAAAACCCTAGGGCCCTCGACTTATTTTTCTTTCTCCTTTTTATTTACGATTTACACAAAACCAAATAATTCGAAATACCATGATCTAAGCCAAGATAATTCTTCCAACATTTTTACAGATCATATTACATTATAACATATGTAAATAAATTTTATTTAGAATTATTATGGATCGCATGGTGTCTTTTACATTTTAAACATGTTTTTAGGATTTAATTCACGAATATGATATAGAGTGTGCATGGATCGAATGAAACATTTTATTTCGTGTTCATAAGGTGTAAGGGACCTGAGAAAAATACCGAACCAAGACTTGAACGTGTGGAGAGGGCTGTACGATTTATAGCATACGCGTATAGGCCAAATGATCCAAAAATCACCACGACTTCACCAATGATCTTCCAACCTTGTAAACATTTTTTGTGGGTTTTATATGATGTAAGACTCACAAGAAAAATAAGAAGTGAATTTTGTGGAGGTCGAATAAGGTATAAACGAATTTACCTTGTCTTTAGGCTCGATAAGGAGAAAACCAAAACCACGATCGTACCAAGCTTCAATAATTCGAAAGGGTATTTTTCTAGGACTCCTTGGATAGTGTTTGATCACAGAAAATTGCTTGATAATTATGGGGTTGTCGAATGGAGGCCAAGGGAATTTCTTTGTGTGTTTTATTCAATCGGTATTAGGGTTTTGGGAGAAAATGATATGGATTTGCTTTTAAAAAGGGAATGCCGTGTGATGAGGGGGAGGGAGGACCAAAATTTCGGAATTATAGGTTGGGAGAATATCCTTGGTGATTATCTTCCATATTTACCAAGTTTAAGTCATATAAAATCTCTTTAAAATTCATTTTATTTCATTTGGCCCTTGTAGGGGTATTTTGGTAATTTTACCACTTGTATAAATGTTAAATGTAATTGTTAAAATTATTTGGATACATAACTTGTGCATTGTTTGAAGTTTGGAATTATTTGGATACTTTATAAGCTTTTAAATAATTTATAAACTTGTAGGGGCAATTTGGTCATTTCACATGCTTTCAGATTTTAGGTGTTACATGTAAAACACCATATTACAAGTAACAACTTTATTCAACACTAGTATATAAGTAATCATCCTAGAGTAACCATAAACAAGCTAATACAACGAACATGTTTAGAGATTGAAATAAAAGACCTTAAATAAACTATTACCTACGCAAAATGAAAAATCAAAACCATTTTATAAGAAAAAATTTAAGGTTGTACATCGAAAACAAGTGTGTAAGTAAGTATGACTAAGGCAGAGGTTGGTACACATATCATATATCTTAATGCAATAACACATAAATTTCCAAGTTCTCAATCCTTATTACAAGGAAGGAGTCTTCTGCAATTGGAGAATCAAAAGGCTCCCTCTAGGTTTTCGAGCTATGTACCAAGTGGACCACATACATCATAAAATATGACAGCGTGGGCCTTAAGACCGGAAACATGTAAAAGTACGTAATACAAGTAACAAGTTTATTCAACACTAGTGTATAAGTGAACATCCTTAGAGTGATCATAACAAGCCAATACAGCCTACATCTTTTATTTCAACATCTAATGAGGCAAATTTAACCGACTAGTTTATTATTTGATTCCTAAAATTTTTATTTGAAGTATAAACAATTTCAAAAACAGTTATTTGAATAGTTAGGTTTAAAATTTTTTAAGTAAAATTGGTGTACTTGATCTTTCTCAACTATTATTGATCAACAGTAAGGTCTCAACTACCGCCAACATGTTCAGACGTTGAAATAAAAGAACTTAAGTAAACTATTAACTACACTTAGCGAAATATTAAAACCATTTTATAAGAAGCAAAGTACATCGAAAACAAGTGTGTAAGTAAGTCTGACTGTCTAACATGCTTATTTAACTGTCACAACTCACCATTTCAGGTCATTTCACAAACTTTGGAAAAACACTATTCATCAAAACACTATTCATCATTTTTGGTGTCAGTTTGACATTCCGAGAAGCACTCAGGAATTTTACTATTCATTGAACACAATTCATTCTGGAAGAAATTTCATCATTCACGTGCATTATTCATTTTATCGTAAATTTAGTTTACGGGTATTCAAATTCGCGTAACCGGATTGGTTTAGGTGCGAATTCATTTCATTATCAGTAAGGACACTGCATACGGACTAGAGACAGTCTGCATATCATCAGTAGGTCATTTACATGTTATACCACTCTTAGGATTTTCAAATTTATATATTTAATACATTTAACGTTTTCCTTATAATTATTTATAAATAAACGTTAACACCCGGTTTATACACGACGAATATATCTAAATATTCCCACAATGGTCCTGACATATTTTTATATCCATTTTATCATCATAAAAGTTATAACATTCATTTACCCAGTATTTTGGAAATTTATTTTATTTATAACGTAAGCTTATGAATATTACGACGGTTTTCGTGAAAACTAAACAATAATCACCCGAACACTCAGTAATTGTACCCAACATATTTTTAACATTTTTATAACTTTATTTTGTCCCGGTTAACTTTGTTAACATTTATTTCTATTAAACCCGGTAACCCGATTTTAACTAATAACTCAAATCTACCTTAAACCTTACACAAAAATCCTAATTAAATCAAGACTACCCCAACCCCCCCCCCCCCCCCCCTTCATCCACCATGGATCAGCCCCTAAAGTCCTCTCCTAGGCAAAATTCTTACATTTTTAACCCATGGCATTTATACATGAATATTATACATTATACTTGTTTCACTTATCTACTTAAACCTCTAAAACATACATACATAATTTTAGAGAATCAAAAAGTATCATTTCATCATTTCCATCTCAAAACCCACGACCATAATCAAAAAACATGATCAAGTGAAGTTTTTCCAAAAGTTAAAGCATCAAAGTTGTTCATTTTGCTTGCCTAATCAAGAATCATACCATAAAAATACAAGTAATCCAAGGTTTCTAATCATCTCATCACCTATTATTTCAAAGTGAGTATTCAAATTTATTTTCATGTTTTCATCTAATTAACACTTATATCTCATGGTATTCATGCTTAATTTCATGCTCATACTAGCTATACCACTTTATTTTTGTAGACTTTTGAAACATACAAACCCTAGAATTGGTTTTAGGTACTCCTTTGTTAAATTAACTTGTTTACTAGTCATTAGGAACTCATGGCACCCTAATAAGGTGTATGGTAGGATTAGTATAGATGTGTGGTGTTTGCAAGAGATTTGGTTGAAGTAAAAACTAGTTTTGGACATGAAAAATGGATTTGTAACAAGTAAATATACCTACTGTCCCATTTTGTTAAATTCTGGAAAATCCGTAAACACAAAGGAAACTTTGGCAAAATTTTTAGAAAATACTTTCAAAAACAAATTCGTAGGCGAAAGAACGGATTAAAAAGAGTTTATAACGAAGAAGTTATGATTTTTGCAAGTTTATTGACGAAAACTATTTTCTGGAAAAATACATGCTGTTGGACATTTTTCGTTGGACAAAAAGAGGCTTTAGACGTAACCCGGAGGAGCCAAGCTTTCCAAAATATATTACTACATACTAAGACGTAACCGTGGATATAAAGAACAAGTAAAACGGACTTATAACGACAAAGATATTCACGTTTCAATATCGGCAAAAATCCTCTATAATTGGCAGCTTTCACTAGAAATAATAATAATACTACTTCTACGTACTAAATTCTAGATTTTCTAGAAATAATACCAAGTACCCAATTTCATAACTAATGAAGTATTAGTGATTACAAGTATATTTTTATCACTACAAGGCGTTATCACTACAAGCTAGTTGCAATATATATACATACATACATACATATATATATATATATATATATATATATATATATATATATATATATATATATATATATATATATATATATATATATACTACTATATAATGTATTTGGGACTATTCTATAATTAGAAAGGCTTAAAAATTCAGGACTTTTACTTACTAATTATGGAAACAACCACACCTAACAATCACCCCCAACAATTTATAACCACCTCAACAACCACCCCCAACAATTTATAACCACCTCAACAACCACCCCAACAACCACTTTCCACCACCCCGCCTCCCTCCTCTTCACCCCAACAATCCGCCCCCGCATCGCGCGGGCACCTTTCTAGTATATATATATATATATATATATATATATATATATATATATATATAGAGGTGGGTTCATGAAAAAAGTCCACTTTGGTAGAAAAGTGAGAAAAGTGTACAAATCAACCCCTCCTTTTTTTCACACCAAACTACAGGGACCTAATTGTATTTTCCTTCATTCTTTAAAGAGTTTTTTGCAAATTTGCACCCTACCCCCCCCCCCCCCCCACCCACCTACCCGCCCCCCCCCCCCCCCCCCCCCCCCGCCGAAAAAAAAAAATTTTTTTCCCGCCAAAAAAAAATTTTTTTTGGGGCCAAAAAAAATTTTTTTTTTTTTTTGGCCAAAAATTTTCCCCGCCAAAATTTTATAACCCAGATGCACCTTTTTTTTTA